>JAJMGB010000008.1:0-492649 GCA_030568535.1 Suhomyces anneliseae | reverse complement strand
AAGCTAAGTATTACCAGTTACCAATTTAAATGATACTTTTTTAAAGTGATTAGTCAACTCGTTTATAAGCAACTCCGTCAGTGTCACGGAATTAGTTACTAAGTGAAGGAGGCTATATCGAAAAAAATACTGTTAAAGTCGCACTAAAATTTAAAGCGGAGAAAAAAACGTTATTCTCAGTTACACACACACTCAGTTGCGACTAGTCATAACGTCATCAATTAAACAAAAAGAAAACACCTCAGACCATGTTTTGGTGATTCTAATGATCCTAATGATACCAATGATTTCAATTCCCCTCATACGAAAACTTACGATATACTTTTGTTTTAAATAATGTTTTTGATTTCCTTTTAAACGTAATAATTTATTAATAATACTATAATATACAAAAAGCAGAAATGAATTAACCTCCGAAACCATACAAGGTTCTACCTTGTCTCTTCAAAGCGTAAACGACATCCAAAGAAGTAACAGTCTTTCTCTTGGCGTGTTCAGTATAAGTAACAGCATCTCTGATAACGTTTTCTAAGAAGGATTTAAGGACAACTCTGACTTCTTCGTAGATCAAAGCAGAAATACGCTTAACACCACCTCTTCTAGCCAATCTTCTGATAGCTGGCTTGGTAATACCTTGAATGTTATCTCTTAAGATCTTTCTGTGACGCTTAGCACCACCTTTTCCTAAACCTTTTCCTCCTTTTCCTCTACCGGACATATTTGATTAATTTATTGTTTTAATATGATAAAGAACAAATTCAAATCTAAGAAGTGCGAATTGATGTATTTATAACCAACAATTACAATCGCCCCCTAAGCAATTGAATTTTATTATGCTCGCCCCTAGTTGCATCTCTCCTCCCCCCAAATCCCGACAAAACTACTCAATTACGTAGTCAGGTGGCTGCGGAAGCCACTATTTGGGTAGGTATTCTATAATTTACTCGGAACGCGTGTAATATTGCGCACAACAATAACTTTCTCGTGCCGAAAAAGTGCCCCACTGTTAATTTAGTCACTTCATATTTCTTGCTTCCTAACCCTACAAATTCAAGTAATGTCTTTTCAGCGCGGAGTGCGAACTTAGTTTTTTCACTAACAATACATAACGCCAAATTTTACGTGCTTTTCAAGCGCGCACAAGTAAAATGGGATTCAGTTTACGCAGTCTCCTGTGTATTCTTGAGTCCGCGACTCGTTTATGTTTCTTCTTAGGCTGCGAAAAGATAACAATAACAAACTATAGTTAGCTTTTATTCCTCTCTTCTGTCTTCTCTCTCCCCCAGAATATCCGCACGTCATAACACAAATAATAGAGGATCAATAACAAACACAATTTAGGGCGTCACGCGCCTTTAATTGATATCTCATATATATATCTGGTAAATCGTCTCCTCTCTTGTAAGATCTTTTTCTTATATCAGTATCGAATCAAAATGGCTAGAACCAAACAAACCGCAAGAAAGTCTACTGGTGGTAAGGCACCAAGAAAACAATTAGCTTCTAAGGCTGCTAGAAAGTCTGCTCCATCTACCGGTGGTGTCAAGAAGCCACACAGATATAAGCCAGGTACCGTTGCTTTGAGAGAAATCAGAAGATTCCAAAAGTCTACTGAATTATTGATCAGAAAGTTACCTTTCCAAAGATTGGTCAGAGAAATTGCTCAAGATTTCAAGACTGATTTGAGATTCCAATCCTCTGCTATTGGTGCTTTACAAGAATCCGTTGAAGCTTACTTAGTTTCCTTATTCGAAGACACTAACTTGTGTGCTATCCACGCTAAGAGAGTTACTATCCAAAAGAAGGATATCCAATTAGCTAGAAGATTAAGAGGTGAAAGAACTTAAGCGTATCATATTTCAATTCATCTTCCCCGTTTATCCTTTGTTTATGAGTGTATATTAGTAATGTATATTTAATAGTTTGAATTTCAAACTTCCTGAGAAAAATTTATTGTAGTATCTAATTAACTATTAGTAATTGCCTTGGCCTTTGCCTTTGTTTTAGCCCCTTTTTGTTGTCAAGTCATACTATTTCTTCAAAGATCTGCTCACTCATCAATTTTCTCTAAGGTGTTGTATCGCATTTCTTGGTGTACTGAAACTTACAAGTAAAGTATTGAATACTATGTTTATTTGGTTGCTAATATTTAATAAACTATAAAACATTATTGTTGCACATTAGCTCGTTATTCAAACTCTTTCTCCTTTCCTATTATCAATTCAATAGGGGTAAACATCTGGTCCTTCTTCCGGTGCTAATCTCATCTTTTCTTGTTCATGAGCACACTCTTCCAAGTATGGCATTAACACATCAGCATACTTGGAATAGCCCTTATATTCCTCTACATCTCCACTCCATGAAGCTATTCCGTTCAATAGTCTTCTAGGAATGTATGGTTCCTTGCACAATTCAGTGATGGGTAAAAAGTATGTTCTAATAGTGAACACTACTGCTCCACTCTTAGGTAACCTACGAAGACTCTGGCGTTCACTTCTGAAATAAAGCTGGTCAATTGTAGTAGCATCTGTAGCAGTATTCCAGCCAACATTCTGGCTGTCTTCCTTTCCAATAGAATGTGACCATCCAAGGTTATTATCTGTTTGAATAAAGTAATTGTTTCTTACTACTGGTTTTTCGCAGCTTAATCTAGTGAAGAATTTGGTCATACCATTTCTTAGCTTTTCATTATACTGAGGAACATCTCCACTGGTATGTATTTCGTTAAGTTTCATCTTGAACTTGTCTCTAAACCTCCAAAATCCAGCAAGAATAATGGCTCCTGCTTCTAACAGATAATTCCCATCTTCGTTCTCCATCATAATGGCCAAATCATCTTGTACTAATTTAGCAGCAATTAAAATTGGGTCCTCTTTACCACGTTTGGAGAAATCAAAAGATTCTCCTGTTTCTAAGTTATCTAAACCTTTCCTGGTCTGTTTGAATAACTTTGGGTACCTGTGAGGAAGAAACTGTTTCATTTCTTCCAATAATTCATAAGCAGCATCGGTAGCCCTAGAACTTGTCTCGTATAATTCGGTTCCTCTTTCTTCAATTCTGGCTAACTTATCGTTGTGATACTTTTCCCATTCACAATCCAACTCGATCCAATTATCCCATTCCATATTTCTGATCCCCATAGTAACATTATACTTGTGCTTGAATGCACGATATGGTAAGGGCTTTGTCTTTCTGTAGTCCCAATTTTTATACTCTTGGGGCAAAGGAGCAACGAATGACTCTGGACTCCAGTATCCACTTTTCCTGTCTTTATTAGAAACTTTGGTTTTGAATCGAGGCATAAATACCATTATTGGTATGGCCATTGCAACCAATAATAATACCTCTATGGAAATGGGGGAAGTGGAGGTCCACTGGTGAAAAGTTGATTCTGTTCTGGTGGAATTATTCATACTTGTGGTTTCTACTGTTTCTACATGGGCTGATCCCTTTCAATATATATATTATATTATATTATAGTGTACTATGTTAATTTTAGTCTTATCAAATGGTTAGTGCATCCTAATCGGGAAAAAGTTTGCAGCGACCAAAGTACTGTATATGGTTCGGTGATAAATGGACCACTATAGTTAGACTATAGAGGTAAATTATAGATCGTAGACTTGCTATTATAGAATGATTGACATCCATTATATGTCTTGAGAAAGCATTAATTTTGTAGTGTTTTTTTGTTGACCTAATTTTGTCTATGCTGGTGGTAAAAATGCTGCAAACAAACTGGTCTGTGCTAACCCCCATCCGATCATGTAATAAAGGATATAGTTGGTTAATACCAGATCTATCTGGATCAAATGAGCCACATACCAGTAACTCAAAGGCAAGAAAGAGCCTATACGGGTTAAGATTTGGGTATTCCAGAAAAATATACCACCTATCAACACCAAAGAATTTATTAATAATAAACTTGTAATTTTCTTAATCTTTGGTAATTCTGCAGCAGTATAATAATGAATTATTGCAGATGAATGGATTAAAATGGTTGGTAATGCAAATAAAAAGTTAGGGATATTATTTGGGGTCCAATATTGTAAGAAACCCACATTCCAATATTCACGTTGTGCGTATCCAAATAACAGAGGAATAGTATTTTCACACCATTCACCTCTACCTGGACAGAATAAAAGGTAGTAGGCAATATTGAATCCTACTATAGTGAAAAATAATTGTCCTCCTGATACGATTGAAAGGATGGTGTCCTTAATACTTTGATTATACACCAAAAATTGGTATAAATCGCATAAGTATAATATTCCAAGTAAGGTTGAATTGGCTCTAACTGAGAAGTTGATGGCTAATAAAGTACCTGAAAGAATATAAAGGAAAGGCAGTTTGATTGATTTATGAGTGGAAGGGTATTTGAAATCAATATGATTAATGGAAATGTCATGAAGGTAAATGGTACCAAAACTCAAAAGGTTACTTAAGTTTTCGGAGTATCCACTGGTTAAAAACACACCTGCTGGAGATATTATGACCAATTTAGCAGCTATTTCAGCAAACTTCTGTTCCTTTTCGATACCAATTTTGGTATTGGTTCTGTTTTTGAAGTAAGTCAAGGTCAACACGTACATCAATAATGTAGACAAGTAATGAAACACGTTTGATACCACCAAACTTAACATCAATTTACTATAATAGTTCTCATCACCAATTGGAATCCATTTGATGAGTCTCCACCAACTAGGACAGAACACAAACAAGTGTTCGTATTTGATGGTATTTATATGAAGATCATTGAAGTAGACCGCATCCCATACCACAAACTTCTCTACTATATGAGTCAAGAAATGATCTATCAACTTCCAGTTGTTGGTTAACTGATGCTTGGATTCTTGATATTGATTGAAGATGATCTGAGATGAAGTGTCAAACTGGACTGGAGTAAAATACACGATCACCAATTGGATGGCCTTGATTATAAGGAACAATTGGGAGATCCTTTTGATTGCATCCCAATGGCCCATGTTTTTGGTCTTTATGAAGTAAACGGTGCAACAGATCAAACAACACTATTTTTCGTGTAATTGAGACTTTTGAGACCTACCACATCGAGCGAAAACATGGTGATGATTAGAGAGTATAAATGGGTAGGAACGCGATTTAGCAGGTAAAAGTGTGAAATATGATACTTTGACAAATGTCACAATTTAACCAACCACCTATCTATATATGTAATGCTTCCAAAAAAATTGGATGGTTTTTATTCTTGTCTGGTACTACGTTACATTTAATTAAATGGTCTGAATTTCTTTACTATTAGTCTTATACATACAAACAAACGAACTAAAAAAATCAAATTAACCAACTGGTTTAAATGAATAATTCACCCGTTTGCTTATCACATTAAATATTCTTGTTCTAGGTATGGTTTATATTTTTTTTGTAATTTTGTGGTTTTCGTTCTCTCTTCACTTAGTTTCTGGTAACTTACTTCTTACCGAATTGGTTGTCAAAAGATTCGATGATACCAGCAACGGATTGAGGGTTGGCCAAGGTGGTGATGTCACCTAATTGGTCAGCTTCGTTGGCAGAAATCTTTCTTAAGATTCTTCTCATGATCTTACCAGATCTGGTCTTTGGTAAATCAGCAACAATAATGACACTCTTTGGAGCAGCAAATGGACCGATTTCCTTTCTGACTTGTAAGATCAATTCCTTTCTTAAAGCAAAAGCTTCTTCGGAAGTTTCCTTACCAGTAACTAATTCAGCAGCTTCATCCTTTAAGGCAACAAAGGCAACAACTGCTTGACCAGTCAAATCATCATTGATACCAACGACAGCAGCTTCAGAAACACCTTGGTGTTCAATTAAAGCAGCTTCGATTTCAGCAGTGGATAATCTGTGACCAGAGACATTGACAACATCATCAACTCTACCTCTAATCCAGTAGTAACCATCGTGATCTCTAGCAGCACCATCACCGGTGAAGTAGTAACCTGGGTATGGGTTCAAGTAAGTGTCCATGTACTTACCGTGGTTTCTCCACACGGATCTAGCCATAGATGGCCAGGTATCCTTGACAGCCAAGACACCTTCAACATCGTTACCTTGGATTTCAACACCAGTGACTGGATCTATAAGAACAGTTTTAATACCGAAGAATGGTAAAGAAGCAGAACCTGGCTTGTTTGGAGTGATACCAGCAATTGGAGCAATGAAGTGAGAACCAGATTCGGTTTGCCAGTAAGTATCAGAGATGTGACATTGACCCTTACCAACTTTTTCGTTATACCATTCCCAAATATCTGGAGAAATTGGTTCACCAACAGAACCTAAGGTTCTTAAAGAAGATAAGTCGTACTTGGCGATTTCAGCTTCACCAGACTTTCTTAATAATCTTAAAGCAGTTGGAGCAACGTAGAAGTGAGTAGCCTTGTGCTTTTCGACAATTTGCCATAATCTACCGTAATCTGGGTAAGCTGGAGTACCTTCGAAAACAATGGTTGGGATACCTAAAGCCAATGGACCGTATAAGGCGTAAGTGTGACCAGTAATCCAACCGACATCACCAGCAGTAAATAAGATATCTTCTGGGTGAACATCGAAAATGTATTTGGTGGTTAAAGCAGCACCTAAAAGGTAACCAGCAGTAGAGTGAACAACACCCTTTGGAGTACCAGTAGAACCAGAGGTGTACAATAAGAACAATGGATCTTCAGAGTTAACTGGAACTGGAGCCAAGTAACCTGGGAAATCCTTGGTGACTTCATCCCACCAGTAATCACGACCTTCAGTCATGGCAATACCTTCATTACCAGTTCTCTTGAAGACCAAGACCTTTTCAACAGATGGACAACTTAATAAAGCTTCGTCACATAATTTCTTAATGTTGACGGTCTTACCACCACGACGACCTTCATCACAGGTAATTAAAGCCTTACAAGAAGCATCATTAACACGGTCTTTAATAGAACCAGAAGAAAAACCTGCGAAAATGACAGAGTGAATAGCACCCAATCTTGCGACAGCCAACATGGCGATAATAGCTTGAGCAGTCATTGGCAAGTAAATGGCAACGGTATCACCCTTTTGGACACCCCAAGACTTTAAAACACCAGCGACCTTGGAGACTTCACGTAATAATTCAGCGTAAGTCAAGATCTTGGAATCTTTTTCATCATCAGCTTCGTAAATAACGGCTGGCTTGTCTGGAGTAGCGAAAGCATGTCTATCCACACAGTTGTAGGAAGCATTCAATTCACCACCAATGAACCAAGCAGCATCACCGTATTTCAAAGAACCAGACTTAACCTTGGTGAAATCTCTGTCCCAGTGTAAGAATTCCTTAGCTAAAGGACCAAAGAAACCTTCTGGATCGTTAATAGATTTTTCGTAAAGAGCGTAGTACTCTTCCAAATTCTTTAAATGACCATCTCTTGGTTGTCTTTCAAAGAATTCCTTTGGAGTAGGACGAGTAGTAATGTTGTTGGCTTCGTGAACAACTTGGTGACTAGGAGAGGATGTCATCTTTATGTGTGCTATAAATAAAAATTAAGTTAGTAGACGTGGTTTATATTTAAAAAGAGTCAATGGGCAGTCAATGGAGGTGCAATACGACAGTAGTTAAAGCCAATGCAATGGTAATGAATGAATGAATAATAATATTTAATTGACACTAATAAATATTGGAATCGAATGGAAATAATGCAATTGTAATTGAAATATAACTTGAATATGAATTGGTTGGTTTTTATTGATATTTTTCACCTTTATTGATTTTGGTAGCTACGATCACCGTAAAATGGTGTAAGTTTCACGAATTTTTTTGCCATCGGTCTTGTCTTATAGTCCTTAATCTTGTCCATTGATAACCTTGGTCATAGTTTGGTGATTCTCTACTTACAATTCAGATAGTTTTCACTTCTTCCGGGTTTTAAAATGCCACTTGGAATAAAGAATGTGGTATCTATATCAATCTATAGCCAACAAATTGAGTCAAATGTTGTAAAAAAAATTTATCACAAAACGGTCTAAACGACGAGCGCGGTACGCTGCATACATTGAGATTTTTCATGTTTGATCTGGCATCAATATTACAATAAAAAAAGAGGGGGGAGAGAGAAAGAGAAGACCCAGGAATAAGTCAATTGATTTAAACCAAAAAAAAAATCCTATATATAACCATTGTTACTAATTACGTAGACCCTTGAACCAGATCTTGATGACTCAATTGATGTTTGTCACCTAATACTTGAGGGTGAAAAAGTGGCGTAGTCATGTGGTTATGGCCCAAATTTCGCAGTTTGGGTCTGGATTTTGTTGAACAAGGGCGATAAGCACTGCGAAAAATCAATATGTCAGTTCGGCGGGGGAGGGGTTGAAAGGAGGGGCGGAGTGGAAATTGTAGGTCTACTAGATTACCATTACGATGCAATTGAGATATATAATGGTGGGCTACTAATTAACTAGACGTTAATAGGTCCAATCCTCGAGGATTGACACTTTTTCGGGCAAAAGAGGGGGTTTTCTTACCAACAACATTTTTTGTTGGAATAGGGTGGAAATGTTGGAGGTAAATGTGGACCTGGGGCGTCCGATTATGTAATAGCGGAATAAAAACTCTAAAGCTTAGTGGCTTAACTTAGTAGTTCTATTGTGGTAGTAATAAGCGGATTTCTCTATTAGGCTTTGTGGGTTTTAGTGGAGGGGGCCATTTACGTTTTTGTTTGAGTCACATGAGTCGTGGCACTATTTCACGTAAAATTTCATCTCTACAGCTGTTGGTTGGTTCGCTGGTGGAATTTTGCTTCGCCCTGAACGTTGGACTGCACACAGGTCAGCCGTACCATTCATATTTTTCGGACCAACCATATTATATTACTATAGTGGATTATATGTAGGATACGAAGACTAATGAGATCCAATCACTAAACCCATATAAAGAGTCCGTAAGTCCCGTTAAAAAAGCTTACAGCCAACAAATGAAAAGATTTAAAATCAAGAATTAACTGAGTACAGCTCTATTGCTTTCCTTTGGTTCTATTCTATTGAGTTCTACAATTGATTTTTTTTTTTACTAAATTTCTATTATCTATACATCATACTATGCAGAATGAACAATTAATCATTAATGAAAAGGGTTAAGATCAATAATAATAAAACAAACCTTTTTTTATGAATGCCATTATTTATCATCATTTCTTTCTAATCTTATATTCTCATCTCCTTGTCCATTCAAAATGGTGTGGCCAGAGGAGTAAGCTGTTTAATCAACTTCTTCAACGGTTGGACCATCGTTGGATGCATCAGGAGCACCACCTGGGGCACCTGGGAAACCACCTGGGGCGGCACCACCTGGAGCAGCACCAGCTTGGTAAGCCTTAGACATAATTGGGTTAGCCTTACCTTCCAATTCCTTTTGCTTGTCAGCAAATTCTTCTTGGGTGGCAGTTTGGTTAGAGTCTAACCAAGCAATGGTTTCATCAGCAGCCTTGGTGACTTCTTCAACTTCAGAAGCTTCCAACTTGGACTTCATTTGTTCTTCACCTAAAGTAGACTTCAAGGAGTAAGCGTAAGATTCTAAACCGTTCTTGGCTTGGACTCTGTTAGCTTCCTTTTCATCTTCTTCCTTGAACTTTTCAGCTTCAGAAACCATCTTTTCGATATCTTCCTTAGATAATCTACCCTTGTCGTTGGTAATAGTAATCTTTTGAGTCTTACCAGTACCCTTTTCTAAGGCAGAAACGTTTAAGATACCGTTAGCATCAATGTCGAAGGTGACTTCAATTTGTGGGACACCTCTTGGAGCTGGTGGGATACCAGATAATTCGAACTTACCTAACAAGTTGTTGTCAGCGGTCTTAGCTCTTTCACCTTCAAAGACTTGAATCAAGACACCTGGTTGGTTGTCAGCGTAAGTGGAGAAGGTTTCGGACTTCTTGGCTGGGATGGTAGAGTTTCTTGGGATCAACTTGGTCATAATACCACCAGCGGTTTCAATACCAAGAGACAATGGAGCAACATCCAATAACAATAAGTCTTGAGTCTTAGAAGAAGTGTCACCGGACAAGATAGCGGCTTGGACAGCAGCACCGTAAGCAACAGCTTCATCTGGGTTAATAGATCTGTTTGGTTCCTTACCGTTGAAGAAGTCAGAAACCAACTTTTGGACCTTTGGAATTCTGGTAGAACCACCGACCAAGACGATTTCGTGAACTTGAGACTTGTCAACCTTGGCATCTCTCAAGACCTTTTCAACTGGGTCCAAAGTAGATCTGAATAAATCTTGACATAATTCTTCGAATCTAGCTCTGGTAATAGAGGTGTAGAAATCAATACCTTCGTATAAGGAGTCAATTTCAATAGAAGTTTGAGCGGAAGAAGATAAGGTTCTCTTAGCACGTTCACAAGCAGTTCTCAATCTTCTTAAAGCTCTTTGGTTAGTAGACAAGTCCTTCTTGTTCTTTCTCTTGAATTCAGCAACGAAGTGGTTGACTAATCTGTGATCGAAATCTTCACCACCCAAGTGAGTGTCACCAGCAGTGGACTTAACTTCGAAAATACCGTCTTCAATAGACAATAAAGAGACATCGAAAGTACCACCACCTAAATCGAAGATCAAGACGTTTCTTTCCTTTTCATCCTTCTTGTCTAAACCATAAGCAATGGCAGCAGCAGTAGGTTCGTTAATAATTCTCATAACGTTTAAACCAGCAATTAAACCAGCATCCTTGGTAGCTTGTCTTTGGGAATCGTTGAAGTAAGCTGGGACGGTAACAACGGCATCGTTAACTTGAGTACCTAAGTAACCTTCAGCGGTTTCCTTCATCTTAGACAAGATCATAGAAGAGATTTCTTCTGGAGTGAAAACCTTGGTTTCACCCTTGTATTCAACTTCAATGTTTGGCTTACCGGCCTTGTCAACAACCTTGAATGGGAAGTGCTTGATATCGGATTGGACTTCAGCATCAGTGGTCTTTCTACCAATCAAACGCTTAGCATCGAAAACAGTGTTAGCTGGGTTCATAGCAGCTTGGTTCTTAGCAGCATCACCAATTAATCTTTCAGAGTCAGTGAAGGCAACGAAAGATGGAGTGGTTCTGTTACCTTGATCGTTAGCGATAATTTCAACACGATCATTAGCAAAGTGTGCAACACAGGAGTAGGTGGTACCTAAATCAATACCAACGGCTTTGGACATTTTTAATATATTATTCTATAACTTTAATGAAAAAGAAAAGTAACAATTGAAATTTTTCAAACGACGAATTTATACCATTTATAAAACTACGATTTTGTCCGATTCCAGTCTTACCGATATTCCAAAGATTTCGACGAACTTCTGTAGTAATGAAACACAAAACTGGAAAATCTTGCACCCAAAGGGGGTTTAGAATTTTTTAGAATTCTATGGAATCTTTTTTCCCACTGCAAATGGAAATTTCGGTTATGCCACCCGGAGTCACGTGGGGAGATTGACACATGATGATGTCGTCCCATGATGTCCATGATGTCATAGTACTAGAACCCACTAGAATTGACTAAAAGATTAAAATAACAATTGTGGCAATGTAATTTAACGGTTATGGAAGGCAAATTATCAAAACAAACAAATAGAACCGTTTAGATCGTTTAGATGGTTTTAGATGATTTAAGATGAATGTTAATGTTGATGTTGATGTTTCATACATAAATTATTGATGATGTCCTCGATAATTATAATTTTTCAAATGACTGCAAATTAAATTCGTAAAATTTAGAGTAGTATAAAAGGGAAACTTGTAAAAATGTAATTCGGAATTTTTATTTATTACTTATAATTATAATTTCAACTATGATAGAACCATCATTAAAAGCCTTAGCTTCTAAATACAATTCCGAGAAATCCATTTGCCGCAAATGTTATGCAAGATTACCATTGAGAGCCACTAATTGTCGCAAGAGAAAGTGTGGACACTCTAACCAATTGAGATTAAAGAAAAAGTTGAAGTAATCTAATTATTATGGTTATGAAATATCTAATTCAAATGTCATATTACATCGGTTTTTCGGGTTATTAATTTTGCTTTCCAAGTCAGGATACTTGGTTATCACTTTACAGTTAACGGGGACAAGTCAGGATACTTGGTGAATATTGTTTTTTTTTTTAATTGCTGCTTTTTTTTTTCAATGCCAAGTCAGGTACTTGTTGCAATATATATCGATTGAGAAACATCTCATAGTGAAGAGTATAGAAAGTGTTTAGTGCTTAACTAATAGAAAATCTCGCGGTAAAACAAACCTCAATTTGTAGTACGATTCTAGTGATTATTTTTACTATAATAATTTGATCCATTGACTTAATGGAGTTGATTATTGTGTAGTCATACATTAAACAATCGTGTAGGAGACACATAAATAGTATACAATTACATGATACTCGTTCTATATGAATAAAACGATCACCATGTTCACATAAAAATGACAGTTATAAAAAGACATCAAGTTTTTTCTAATTATCTGTGGTGTATTATCTCAGATATTCAAGAGACGAGTGAATTGTATTTTTCAGCCTTTTCACAACTATGACGGTTATTTTCTTTTGCCAACATGTCCATAGATCTAACTCAACTAGTCAGTCTTCTCTTTTTTTTCATGTTTTTCACATAAAAAAGCGTAAGTTGGGATTTATCTAAGTCAGCTTTTCCTTAGTGTAATCATTGACCAAGTAAAAAGAACCAGCCTTTCTAGTGGCATGTTTAAAAGTGGTCCAACCTTGCTTAACAGCAGGAATATCAACGGAGTTGACATAGGAATCAATCTTAACTTCGAGGGATTTGATGTAGTTTCTAGTGAAAATAGAACTTTCATATCTAGCCTTCATGAAAATGGAGTAAAGTAAGAAAGGAGTCAAGGATCTTCTTCTAATGGCGAGTAATCTGAGGAATAACCAGAAGTAAGCGTAAACTTCAATGATACTACCTAATTGAACGGATTTAACATTGTTGTTAGTGACGAAATCACCAATTGTCTTTGAAATCTTGTGGTTTTGAAGTCCAAACACTGGTAATAAGTAGGTTTGAATATAAGCCAAAACATGGAAAACAGAATATAAGGCAAATGGTAATAATGTTATTAAAACATAAGGTCTTAAAAGAAGTAAAGAACCACTTAATAAGAAATATTGAGTGTTATCATTTTTAAGAACCGAAGTGATTGAAGAACCTGGTTTTTGGAATAATTGGAAAATAAGAATACCAAAACTTTCAAGAATACCAATTAAAGCCAATGCATGCCAGAATTTAAAGATACGAGCACCAATCTTGAAATAAGTCAAACCAAAGAAGAAAATACCAACCAAGGTAAGAACATGACCCACAAACCAAGCAAATTGTAATGATTGAACAGTTGACATTAACAATTCTTGATTGAATCCAGATTTAACTGGTTTGGAGCTTGAACTACTACTAGTAGTAGTAGATTCTGGAGCTGAAGTAGTTGAAGCAGTTTCTTCAGGTAAATCTTTTACTGATTTGGAGTCAGACATTGAGTTAATAATATAAAATTAAAATTAATTGATTATTATAATAAAACGGATTAAAAAAAAAAAAATTGGTTATAAAAAGAGAAATTGACAGGTATAAATATTACTGAAATTTGGGAACTGAGCAATTGATATTATTTTTTGCTCCTGAGACCATTATCTTTATAATTCTTCACTTACATGTGGGATGAGTACGCAAAAGAGTCACGGGGAGAGGATTTAGTGTTTCAGGGCCCACAATTGAGCATCACTTATTTCAGTGGCTTGTTAAAGATTCTTTACTAGCTCCGCCGCTAACGGGAATCGTCATCACAATTGGTTACTTGCTAATAAGGGGTGCGGGCAACTAACAACCCTAAGAAGCAGGCGACAAAGAAAGAGAGGGACGAAAAAAAAAAAAAAGAATAAGATTGTAAAAACGGGGTTTGCTTAGGTAAGCCGAGGTGTAGATTATTTTAAAATAGCCTGGTCTTTTTTTTTTTAATCAATGTCTATACATATCTAGTCATGATAAAAAAAATCGGAGAAAGTACCGTGGCTTCCAGAGATGAGTTGGTGTGAATGTGAGAGGTGTGAGCCGTTTCTCCCTAAATAATATATCATTTAAAAAAAATTCTATGTGGAGAAATCATAACCATCCGAGGAACAATAGAGTAACTGAAAGACTGTTGCAATTAATAGACTATAATAGTAGGGGCCCATTCACTCTCACCACTCACTACGTATGACCATCTTGACTAGAAGTGAGCTGATAACCTGTGTTTTTTTAAAAAAAAAATTGTAAAGATATTAAAGTATCGGAGTTTAGTTTTGTTACTTGGCCTTATTATTGTCATGTTCACTTTTAATCTTAAATCTTCTGATCGCGTGGCATTGAACCACATTGAATTTATCACTATTAATTACTGAATAAAGTGAAATTTCACACTATTGAACTGCACACGAAATTATCCTATTATACTCTATTATACATATATCTGTAGTTAAACGGATATACGATGTGGTCTGATCAATATTTACGGTGGGGGATTATGGGGAAATAGCGGATGGGGATATCCGGCAAGTAAATATTATTAGTAAACAATAATACCGGTTTTTCACATGCCAAATACAATGTCTATTATGTAATGTGTTAACTCCAAGAAAGAATACAGTACCTGATCATTGATCAATCTAGCAGGACATAGATTTACATAGTCGTCCCCTAATTAGTAAAAGAAATTTACTGGTTAAAAATTACTGCAAATATAAAAGAAATTATTTGTTCTTATTTAATTACGAAACATATATTAACTAGAGACACGTAGATGTAGATTATTAATTAAATTAGATTGATCCACCAAAGTATTATCCAATACTATTTTGCAATCTAACGTAAAAATCCCTTACGGGTCTTGGCAGGAGCAGGACTACTAGCAGCTGGTTCTTGTGGTAAGGTCTTTTGTTTTTCCAATTGGGCCTTCTTATCTTCCAATAACTTTATTTGTTTGGTTAATTTATCCTTCATTTCCTTATGTCTAGAGAATAAATCAGCTTCTGATCTTTGTAATTTCTTTTCCTTTTCAGAAACCTTTTGTTGGAAAACAGCCTTCATTTCAGCTTCCATCTTGGCTAATTTAGCTTCATGTAATGCACGTTCTTCTTCTTGCTTAGCTAATGGATCGAATTCTCTGAAAACAGTATTATCTTGAGCAATACCCATTCTGTTCAACTTTTCAGTTCTGTAGTTTTCATATAAAGTATCGGCAGTATGTTCTTTCAATTCTTCCAAGAAGTTTCTTACCAATAATTGACGTAATTTGATAAAATCATTATGTTCTTCATTATCAACTTCAATAACACCCCATGGATATTTTCTACCTCTAACAATTCTACCATCAGAGGTTTCAACTTCTTTAGTTGAACCAACAACTGCAAATGGGAATTTACTTAAGATTTGTCTGGTGTTTAACACGGTTTCTTCTTCATCATTTTCATAATCGAGGGGTTTGAAAGTTTTAATACCTTGATATTTGATGTCTTCCAAGATTCTTTGTTTGAACTCGGCAATTTCTTCACCAGTCAAGGTATCAGATTTAGCAATAACTGGAATCAAGTTAACTTTTTCATGAACTTGTTTCATTAAAGTGATATCTAAAGCTCTTAAAGAATGACCAGTTGGTTCAATGAAGTAAAGGAAAGCATGGACTCTTTCATCATTGATGGTAGATCTATTTATTCTACTTTCAGCTTCCAAATATGAATCAAATCTACCATTGATTTCATCAACAATTACTTTCCAAGAGTTAACATTATTGATTGATTCACCAAATCCAGGGGCAGTGATAACATTTAATTTCAATTTAACACCATCTTCTTCTATTTCAGCAGTAGTACTTTTGATTTTAACGGTGGCATTTTCCTTTTCTGGTTCTTCTACTTCAGTTTCTTCATCTTCTTCATCCTTCTTTAAGATTTCTCTATTGAAAAGAGTATTAACCAAAGTGGCTTTACCTAAACCGGCTTCACCAACAGCCATAACGTTTAAGCTGAAACCTCTTCTGATGGATTTTCTATGCCATTGCTTTGGTAAATTAGCAAATCCCACATAACCATTCAACTTTCTTTTAATGATCTTAACTTCTTGTTGAATGGCATCAGTAAGACCATTATTAGGAAGGGGAGTCTCTATTTCGGCTAAATAGGTAGTCATGTTAGTAACTGATGATAAAAATTGAATTGATCCTTTTGTTTTAATTTACATACCTGAAGTCATTTTTTAACGTGATAAAATCTGAAACGATCAACGAAAAAGGAGTAAGTTTTTTGGGCGTATCAAAAAATTTCAGCTGATTCGTAACTAGAGCTTTAATTCTAGTATTAATTAACTGATTAGTTGGTTGGTATCAAAACTATGATTGGTCTTGATGGGTTGACACAAATAAAAATTCGATGAATTAAAAGGTTTCGGTTGTTTTTCTGGATGTTTTGATTGATTTAGACGTTTTTTTGTTTGTGAACAACCAACGAAAAGAAACGAGGCGCTGAATACGTGTCGAGATCACATGACGCACACGTCTTGGGACTCTGACGAGAGTGGGATGAATGTTATGACTACACAGAGTGGGGGGGAGGAGAATTGTAGCATAGAGGCGGATCGATGCAAAAAATTTTACTAACCAAAGATCAACTTGGTTCCGAAATATACAATCTTTTGTTTAAACCGTATATAATATTAAAGGTGAAGAAAAAAATTGTGAAAGGGTGTTTGGTATTGATTTTTAAAGTTCCCCTTAAAAGTTAAGTTGATCTGCGCTTTTTTTTTTTCCTGCTGCTCGGTAATTTCTGGGGGGGCAGTGGGAGGAAATTTAGGAGGGTGGGTCGCAATTTGTTCTCGTCAATTTTATTTGTCTCCCCGTCTAATTGTAGGAGAATTATCAGACTGGAATGTAGAGGCAATATGATTTTTCCTGGGGCAGCAACTGGCACCAAATGAATCTCCGGTGCTTGAATAATACGAAGAACTTTTCAGGGGATTTCTACGATTTTTTTTCAATACAATTAAACGACATAGTAGTTTTACTAGTAGACCGTCTAAATAACGGATTTCATGGTTTGGGTAGTAAAGACAAAGATCGAGGCAGATCGGAGTATACAGTGTAAAAGTGGTGGTGTAGACGAACGTATTGATATACTTTTTATACTATTTTATTGATATATCATCAATAGTCATTTTCACTTATTTCCATTTTTCTCAGAAAATCACCAAAAGTTATTAAAATTAACAGTAACAACTAGAAATATGTAAAATCATGAACTATGACAGCTACAACACGTGCAACAACATGGCTTATGTAATCGAGAAATACTAAGTTGTACCTTAAACTAAACTAATTAAACTACTAAAAGGCTATTCTGCTTGATTAGTTGGTTATTCTGTATAAGTTTCAGTATTAAATGTGGTAATGTCTGTAGTGAAATGTAAAATTCGGATTTAATCCAAAAGAGATCACTTTTTCACCACAGTGAATGCTTCTTCGAATTCCTATTGGTCAATGCCACATTCATACTACAGTAATACTAGTCTATTATTACATCACTTTCTAACACTAGTTTACACCATGTCAGATTGTTAGTTACATTCTTCAAAATTTTTTTTTTCTTTATTCCAGATATTACTCCAATTATCTCATCAACCACTTTATTGTTGATTCGATCGTATATTACATATTTACAAGCTATCCAATTCCTCTAAATGCTGAAGCAAAAATTGTAAACCCAATTTGGCAAATTCAGTCATACTCACTGATCTTTCAGAACTTCCTGTTTCTCTAGAACAAGATACTTCTAAACCTGGTCCACTAAGGCCGAGAAATACTGTACCCACAGTTCCTGCACCTTTTTGACCTTGATCACCACCACCAGCTTTATCAGCAGTATTATCACTATTTTTATTATCATTATTGTTATTATTTAAATGGAGATCAGACGAAGGACCAGCAAAGCCTGTCTCAGATAAGACATAAGTTGAACCCAAATCATATTTTGCAGTACGAGCCAATTTTAAAGCCACTTGTTCAGAAGGACCCACGAATTGACTTATTTCAAGATCAGAACATCCCGATAATTTAAGTCTTTGTCTCATTGAATATACCAATTTTCCTCCTATATAGAAATCGGATGCTCCTGGTACACTCACTAAATATGCTGATATAAGACCACCACAAGCAGCCTCAGAAACGGCCAATGTTTCCTTTCTAGAACGTAATATGGTTGCTATTCTAGATACTAAGACTTGGATATCATCTGGAGGGAAATTCATCACGACACGACACGGTCTAGTTTTAAAAACTTAAAGATATGGTAAGACCACACTCACACTCATACACTATAATAATTTGATGTGGAATAAATCGGGTCGTGCGCACACCACGAATCCTGTTGAGTGGCGATATCTAAAGTTTAACAGGTAAAGATAGATAGAAAGTTAACTAGATTATAATTACAGCATAATGTCGAAAACATTGAAGTTTCTTGCCGGTAAGGTTCAATACGACGAAGATACAAAGAGAGCTACTCCATTGCCTCATAAGGGAGTGATTTCAATCAAACCTAGTACCGAAGACCCCGATTTCTTAGCATTTACTTGGACTCCAAAACAAGATTTAACAGTAGGAGGAACTGTTGAAAAAGATGAATTGTTGCTTATTCCAGGAGATGTGAGTTTCAAACATATGAAATCTTGTGACACTGGTAGAGTGTTTGCATTAACCTTTTTAAGTTCAGGAGCTAAGCATTTATATTGGTTACAAGACGTGGGTGATATTGATCAACCTGCTTTACTTACAGAAAAAGATTTAAATATTGTCAAGCAGATCAATGAATTGATAACCATTAATGAAGATGATGATGAAGAAGAACAAGAAGAAGAACCAGCTAAAACTAACGATGAGGCCAATGCCAACCAGTAAGTACTTTTTTTTAATAAAAGATATTAATGTAATTCAAAATTAAAAATAGACCACTAACATAATTTTAGAGCCTCTACCATTCCTAATACTGGTAATGCTAGTGCTAGTGCTAGTGCCAGTAATGCTGCTGCTGCTCCTGCTGCTGCTTCTGGTGCTACTGTTGGTTCTTCTACTGGTGGTAGTGAAAGTTTCAAATTTCCAATTGGCTCACTCACTGATTTCTTGCAACCAGATTTAATTCAGCAACATTTAAGTAAATTATCGCCTGAGCAAATTGAGCAGTTAAAGCAACATTTGCCAAATTCCACATCAGGAAATCAAAGCGAAATCATGGACGTTGTGAGAAGTGGTTTTTTCCAACAGTCACTTGGAAGATTAAGTGAGCAACTTACCAACAGTAAGGGTGCAGGATATTTATTATCCCAGTCATTAAAGTATGAATATAAAGGAGAAGGAACTGAAGCCTTTCTTGATGGAATTAGAGAATTGACTAAAAAGGAAGAAGAAGATGAAACTAAGCCTAAAGAGTAAACAGGGCACCCACGGCCACCCTACAGAATACTAAACAGGAACTTAAAGCGGGCCAAAGGAACTCCGGATGTAAAACTTGGACCGAGAAAAAAAACTTCACACCGTTCAAGTGACAACACCGACGGGTAAATTCATGTGTCTCGCTAAATTATTGTCTCAAACGTTGCTTAGCCTCCATAAAGGAACCAGACCAGTGAGACAATCGCGAACCCCAGAATAAAAAAGATCTTGGGGGAAAAATTCGTGACGTCACGACTTCTAAACGAGCAATTGTATATATAATATTTAGATAATGCGAATGTCAAAATTATCTATTACATACAATATCAAAGATCGATATCAATATCAATAAATAAATAAATAAATTCAAACAACAATGAGTAAAATCGAATTAATAACTCAGCCAGATGATGGTGAGAAAATGGCTCATTCTCAGTCATTTGAAGCCACTATCGAAAAGTTAAAAAAATTAGTACTTGAAAACCCAAAACATGAGCACCATCATCATCACCATAGTGAAGAAAAAGAAGATGAAGAAAAGCAAGGTCGTGGTCGTTCAGAAAATGGTGGAGATGATGCTGTTCCAGCTCGTCGTCCAAGTCCTGCTAGAGAGTATTCTCATGGTCATTTAGCTATATATTCCAGAACTATGCATGAAGGAAAAGATGGGGAAGAAGAAAGTGAAAGTGAGGAAAGTGAAGTGGAATATGATGATGATGGATTTCCAGTTCCTCATGGAAAGATTCCATTAGATGGTCATTTTTCTACTCGAGAAATTATGGAGTTGGTTAAAGCTGCCCAACAAGAAGGTCTTTTAGATAATGTAGATGTTAGGGTGGTAGAGCACAACGAACAGTTAGGTGATAAGGTGGTGATAGTTGACCACGAAAAGCCTCAACCGAAAACCCAGCCTAAAAAGAAGGTGATTAAGAAATTGGAAAATTCCAACTCTCCACTGGACTCATCTCCATCTCTGTCTCTGGGATCATCACCAGCATCTCTGGAATCTCCAGAACCAGCTGCTAAGAAAGAAATTCCTGAAGAGTGCAAAAACAAGAATTTCGATGTAACCCAATATTAGACAGGAACCATATCTTTAAAAAATAACAATCTTTAAAGAAAATGATTTCAAGAATCAAAATCAAAAAAAAAAATCACTACTGTTGACAATTTCAGCTTAAAGCTGCAAAATTGCTCGCCTATATTTATGATCATGGGACCTCACATCAGCCACTTTCACTATTAGCCGTTCCATTCTCCATCGCTGTTGTTGCTGCTAATGTGCTGATACACCAAGGCTCCCATATGACTGTCTACGCATACTCTCTATAGACTCGTTTATTTCTTACTATATAGAATCAATTTATGTTCCTTGGTTAGATCTCTCACTGTAGTATGATTATTTTCTCGCTTAGAAATTCTACTACTCAGTAAATTATAGTGAGAGTGAATAGTAAGGCAGAACACACTAACTCTCCACAATAGTCACAGCTAGAAGATCCCATGGACTCCCACATCCACAATCCCACACATCCAAACCTTCATAAATCTCCCACTACACTAGAACCAACCATCTCCACGTTCGTCTACTCGTAATTACTGCCTTCTCCAGTTTTTCCATTTGGCTGCCTTTTTCACTGTTTGTAGTGTATGTAAATCGCGCTAACTGAAGTTTTGTTAGTAAAGAATCACAGTCAAACCTAAGCCCTTTGGTATCCAGAGTGTCATTGCACAATCATTAGACAGATCTAGATAGATCACAGTCCTCTCCAATTCCATAAAAAACTCACTTACAACTTCATTAGTACCAGTTGTCCTATTTGTCTTATTTGTCCTAGCTGTTCTAGTTGATCTAATTGTTTGTGTTGTCCGCCATGGAGCTTTCATCATTATCAAAATCACGATCTTCAAGGATACCACTCTATTTATTGGCCAGTCTTGGTCTCTTTTTCTTTGCATTAACCAGTTTCCTATACACCAGAACTCTAGCAGGAGCAGACTCTCCAGGATGTCGACTAGTATGGATGGCTCCAGCTTATGCTAGAATATCAGGATTCGATGAATCTCATACCAAATTTGCTTCCAAATATTCCCTTTATCTTTATAGAGAACAGGGCTTTGATACTATTCCAGAAGAAAGCCAAGAAAAAGATTTCAAACTAGATGGTGTACCAGTTCTTTTCATTCCTGGAAACGCTGGTAGCTATAGACAAGTCCGTTCATTTGCATCTGAATCGGCAGAATTATATTTTAATGACATGTATTCCAATCCAAATGCAAAGAATTTGGATTTCTTTGCTGCTGATTTTAATGAAGATTTCACTGCATTCCATGGAAGAACCATGTTAGACCAAGCTGAATATTTAAATGAAGCTATAAAGTTTATTCTTGATTTATATTCAGTAACCGAAAACCCTCCAAAATCTGTCATTATTGTGGGTCATTCTATGGGTGGTGTGGTTTCAAGAGTCTTATTATCTTTACCAAATTACTTACCAGGATCCATTAATACTATAATAACCTTAGCATCTCCTCACGCAGCTGCTCCATTGACTTTCGATGGTGATTTGCTTCGTATTTATTCTGCCGTCGATCGTTTCTGGTATGACGGCTATCATACCAATAATTCTATTGCACAATCAAGACTTGAAGATGTTTCATTAATTTCAATCACCGGTGGATTACTTGATTCTACTCTTCCAGCTGATTACACTACTTTGGGATACTTAGTGCCTCCTCAAAATGGATTCACTGTTTATACTACAGGTATTCCTCTGGTCTGGACTCCAATTGATCATTTAGCTATTGTTTGGTGTAGTCAGCTCCGTCGAAAACTTGCCAGTGTCTTATTAGAAATTGTTGACTTCAGAGAACCATCAAGAACCTTTTCATTAAAAGATAGAATGGAAATTTTTAGAAAGAACTTGTTGACTGGCTTTGAAGATTATGCATCTCAAGATTTAATTAGTGACTCTTACAAATCCATTAACTTGAAATTGGATAGTCAAGATATTAATACCATGACCATAGGAGGAGAAAAAGTCATGAAATTACAAGGTAATACAAACCAAGGTTCCAAAATGAACTTGTTCCATATTCCAAAGGGTGAAGATTATCAATTTTCTTTACTCAGCTCAGCTTCAATTCATGAATGGGACTCGGAAAACCCTGATTCTTCAGTTTTATTATGTAACAATCAACCAGATAGTAATGAAGAGCATGAGCTAATCGACTTTACAAATGAAAATACCCAACAATTCGTTGCATTAAAATGTTTGGATGTTGCTAAAGATGCACACATGGTTCCTAAATCTAGCAGTGGCTCATTAATGGATTCTTCTTTCGGAGGAGAAAGAGACCCATACTATGCAATTAAATATAAATCCGACATTCTCAGCAAGTATGATGTGATATTAATTACACCAAAGAAAGATCGTGATGATGATTACTTCATGATTGGTGAGCTTTCTGATGGTAAATCCACAAACTATGAAATGGGACATGATATGTTCACTTTATTTGCGAGAGGAGGAGCTGATATCTCACTTCCTGCCAACAGACCATTAGCTGTTAATGTAAATATTCCAGGTGCCTGGAGTAGTATCCTTGCTTACCGCCTTCAAGTCAAATACTCACAAGATACCAATCAAGAACCACCTTTCAGATCTTTTATTAGACAATGGGTTGATGACCCTTATGAAACCAAATGGCACATTAATGTGGAAGAGAATCCTGTGATACATGTAACTATGCATGGTATTGCTCCATTTGTGCCTTTTAAATTGAATCAGCAAAGCAGTCTTAATATTGAATTATGGAGTTGCAATATTGCCGAGTCATCCCCTATGGATATAACTTTGAGTATTGATGTTTTCAATAGTTTAAGACTCTTGGTATTGAGATATAGGCTTGCTATTGTTGCTGGATGTGTTCTGATTGTTTTGATTGTTATGATGATTCAAATGAAATTATACAGATCTACTAAACGTTATCCTAACTTTATTCATGCATTGGCCATAATGAACTCAGGAAGATCTTTAATTGCAATCTTTGCTACGTTAGTAATTCTTAACCCATTGATGCATAATGGTGCTATTCAACACCTTATGAATTTAATTGATCCAGTTGTCTTGAGGGATTCCAATGAGATGAATTTGAGTTTACACAGTGACTACAAATTAAATTCATTCTTTTTGGGCTTAGAAGAAGTTTGGTTATGGCCTATTGGATTGGTATTATACATTATTTCTGTGTTTTTGGTATTTTTCAGTTACCAAACTTTGGTGAATGTTGGACTTATAGTTGCTTGGTTGATTAAAGGGTTAGCAAAAGTCTTGACCAAATTTTTACAATCATCAAAATTACAGGAAAAACAACTGACCCAGAAAACCAAGAAGTCTTCAATTTGGACATATCGTAGAATTCTCATGGTATTGGTATTACTCATGATGATTCCATTATATGCTCCTTATCAACTTGTTTACATTGTGTGTTTCATGGTTCAAATAATTACTTTAATTAAGCTTTTACTTAAAAGCTCCAATGATGCTAGTCTTTTCAATTTCCAAATGTCTATTTTGATGTTAATGTTATGGATTTTGCCAGTTAATGTTCCTATATTAATTGTTTTTGTTCATAATGTTACAGTAAATTGGAAGACACCATTTAGTTCTCATCATAATTTCTTGTCGATTATTCCAGTTTTAATATTGGTAGAAAGAAATACTGTGATGAAGAAATTACCTTCTTTTAGTAAAGGAGTGACTGTTTTGAAATGGTACGTGGCTTACTTCGTATTCTACTGTTTAATCTACGGTATTCGTCATACCTTCTGGATTCATCACTTGTTTAATGTTATGTGTTGTCTCTTGTTGGGAATTTACTATGAAAGTGAGACCATCGAAACTAATACAGAAGAACAATCAAATCATTAGACTTTATTGAAGATAAAGTCAAAAGCTACGAATAAATGAACAAAACCCACGTGGTATTGGGCTCCATCAGAGTGACCATTACCCGTCATGAAACTACAACTTGCAATATATACATAGAATTGAACCATTGGTTATGGTTCAACTCCATTTTACAAATATTTCACCAATTGCATATTCAAGCAAAAATTCTATTTCAGGATTGATCCAGTCATGTCAATTGACTTTATTAACATCAATTGACCACCTGGTATGCAATAGAAAGTTATAATTCATAATTCATAATATAATAATATAATAGTATATTTTAGAGAGCAATCATTTTATAGTGTAGAAGATATGGTTTTATAGTCGTATGACCTTAACTATGGCACTATGGGTGTTTTTTGCAGTCATAGAAAATCGATGTATTAGTCATTGTATTTGATTAATAAAAGATTCAGCAACTAATTGTATGAGTTGAAGATTACAAAGTATTTCAATTGGTTATACCATATTCATTAAACTAATATACACTCAACCTAATAACGTTACAAAATTAAATAAAAGAAATGAAGTTGATCAAAAGGCTTAGTTAGAAGCAGAGGAGTACTTGGTAACAGCTCTGGTACCTTCGGAGACGGCGTGCTTAGCCAATTCACCTGGTAAGATCAATCTAACAGCAGTTTGGATTTCTCTAGCAGAGATAGTAGACTTCTTGTTGTAAGCAGCCAACTTAGAAGCTTCACCAGCAATTCTTTCAAAGATATCGTTGACAAAGGAGTTCATAATAGACATAGCCTTTTGGGAAATACCAGTGTCTGGGTGAGTTTGCTTCAAGACCTTGTAAATGTAAGAAGAGTAAGTTTCCTTTCTGGTCTTGGTTCTCTTCTTGGAGTCACCAGAAGAAGCAGTCTTCTTGGCGGCTGGCTTCTTTTCAGCAGGAGCCTTAGAGGCAGGTTTCTTTTCAGCTTTAGGTGGGGCCATTGTGATTGATTAACTATAAATTTATCGAACAACTCTTGAGGGGCTACGGGCAATTGGGTTCTTTATATACACGCGAAATCAAATCACGGGGCCCAAGAATAGTGAACAACAAATGTTTAACAAGTGAGCGTATCTCCAGTCCAATTAGGAAAGTACGCGGCGAGAGAAGTGGAGAACGGAAGATGAACAGGAGAGAGAACGGGAGATTACAATAACAAACAATTATTACTTAGCGTTTACTGCAGAAACTTAGCGTGACTATGTGTTATTATTGGTTGTTTCTCATAGTTAACCGTGTCATTCTCAAGTTTACGCACCTGGCTGCGTAGTTTTTGGAATTCTTCGCGTAAGCGTTTTGGTGAGTACGACGTAGTAAATTTGGGTACTAAATGATCCCCAGATCCTGTGTGCGCGTCAGTCAAGTTGGTTTATAAATATCAGGTAATCCCCTAAATCAATTAAAGAGTTCAATCTATAACTAATAGTAACAAAATAATATACAATGTCAGGTGGTAAAGGTAAAGCCGGTTCATCCGAAAAAGCATCAACTTCCAGATCTGCTAAGGCTGGTTTGACTTTCCCAGTCGGTAGAGTCCACAGATTGTTGAGAAAGGGTAACTACGCTCAAAGAGTTGGTTCTGGTGCCCCAGTTTACTTGACTTCTGTTCTTGAATATTTAGCTGCTGAAATCTTGGAATTGGCTGGTAACGCTGCCAGAGACAACAAGAAGTCCAGAATTATCCCAAGACACTTGCAATTGGCCATCAGAAATGATGAAGAATTGAACAAGTTGTTAGGTCACGTCACCATTGCTCAAGGTGGTGTCTTACCAAACATTCACCAATCCTTATTGCCATCCAAGAAGGCTGCCAAGCCAGGAAGTGCTTCTCAAGAATTATAATCGGTTTAAGGTTATTCGGTTGTACTATAACTATTTAATTCTTTGTAACGTTGCTCCATCTATAATGGATCCCTTTTTATTATGTGTTTGAGATTTTTCAAACTAGTGTATATTAGCCTTTCTAGTTAATGAGATATTGATCTTAGGTATGAATATTTGTAAGTCCTTTTAATCTATTTAATCTATAATGCTTCCTAAGCTATTGCAAAAAGCATTATTACGTAACACCCACTCTGATTCCAGTCGCAAAACCCTCAATTTTAGATCGATTCGGTTGAAACTTTAATCTCACTCGTAGCGTTAATTGTTCATCGTTCAATCCTTACTTCCCACCAAAAAGTATCACCACAATGGAGAAGTTTTCGTTCTGGACAGACAAAGGTACTGGGATTTCACCATTCATCCCAGCTGCAACTCCTTTTGCTTCCTCTTCAGTATTACAAAAAGTATGGCTCTTTTTCCTTAAGTTAATCATCTTTATCACTAGATTACCTTTCGTGATAATACTCTGGATTGCCTACTTTATTACGTCACTGAAAGCAATCTTGAGACTTTTGATTCTTGTGTTCTTTGGATTCAATAAACTTGATGTCCTGGTCGATGGAATCAAACGTTCAAACACAAAGGCTATTGAAGCCACTCTTCCTAAAGTCGGTGATGTTGTGGTAGTCAACTATATCTCACCAATTGATGGGCTCATTTATGCTCTTTTGACCAATGTTTCATGGAGTAATATCGTCATAGTTATTCCTGACAATAAGGGTAACTCTTATGTCCATTCTGTATGGTCCTTATTTGGTAACACCTTCTCTATCGTTCCTACTGGTACTCCTACTAAGGTTGATCTTAACCAATACAAGAACAAGGTGGTGTTTTTATTACTTGAAGGAACTCCATCCAACAACAAGGCCGTGCTTCCATTCCAAACTGCTCCAGCTATCCCTAAGGATGTTACCATCAAGTCATTGGTCTTGAAGATTCCTCACTCTTTGACTCTTCCTATTCCTCACTGGTCTAGATTGGGATACTTGCTTGAATTGATCACTCCTGTTAAGACCAAGAACAATATGATCAAAGCCAAGATCTACACTTTCACCGAGTTCGATGTTCGTCAAATCCGTAACTCTTTTGAAATCAACGGTTTAAGTTCTGTTGGTAACAACTTGGGTATTGACGGAAAGGAACGTTTCTACAGATACTGGGGTGACTACAAGGTTAAGAAGGAATAATTTAATTAATCAGCTTGCCATTGAGATCAAGCAGTTTCAGTCTGTGTATATCTGATCTCATGGCTAAGAAAA
Organism: Suhomyces anneliseae; assembly: GCA_030568535.1. NCBI lineage: Eukaryota > Fungi > Ascomycota > Pichiomycetes > Serinales > Debaryomycetaceae > Suhomyces > Suhomyces anneliseae. The sequence continues at coordinate 465,086 of JAJMGB010000008.1, read as the reverse complement.
TATACTTTAGAACGTATTGTATTATAGATAATATACAGATAATCAACTAGTTCAATTGAATTTAATTAATAAGTCAATTGGTCAATCAGTACTCCCTCACTTGGGGTTATTAGTAATTTACAGAGCGTCTTTGTCGTTTGCTTCGTCAGTGGTTACTCTTCCTGGACTCTTTTCACGGGACCTGTCCCTGTGTCTTCTGTCCTTGTCATCTCTATCTCTATCTCTATGGCTCCTATGGCTTCTATGACTACGATGGCTTCTGTCACTTCTGTCACTTCTGTCACTTCTGTCACTTCTATGACTTCTATGACTTCTGTGACTCCGATGACTTCTATGACTTCTCTCTTTATCCTTATCCCTTTCTTCCTTTTCTTTACTGAGATACTCCGCCATTGGGTCTTTGAACTCATCATCTTCCTTCTCCTTTTGGTCTTCGAAATTAGCCATTGGATCCTTGAGCTCATCGTCTCCCTTCCATTCCAAGACCTTTTGATTGTCTTCAATTTGTTTAGGAGCTTCTTCTTCTATAGAACTGTAGTCCACCAAATAGTCATCTTCTTTTTCTTCACCTTTTAATTTAAAGTAAACATGATCCACTTTGATGTTTCTATCAAACACTTTGATTCCATTGAAATTGTCCACTGCCAAAACACAACTCCGATAATTGGCATACTTTAAATAACAGAATCCACGACTCTTTCCTGTCTCCTTGTCTTTGACCAAGTTGATATGGGTAGGTACTCCATATTGTGAGAATATTATGAGGATATCTTTCTCTTCAAGATTATATGGTAATCCTCCAATGTAGATGTATGCAGTATCACGGTAGTCATAATGCCACGATGACTCATACGACGTATTCTGCTCGAGTTCCTTTTGGTTTATCTGGTTGATTTTTCGTATAGCATTCATATCATCTGGTATATAGTGTATAGTCAATGTTTGGTACTATGTGAGATGGGGTTTATAGTGGTGGGTCACGTGATACATCTTGGGATGAGATGAGACTGAAAAAATTGGATTCTTGAAATATCAAACCCAGTAACCATGGCCAAGTCAAAGTCGGTGAAACCTACCAAGCAAGCCGTGAAGGTCCCTGTTGAGGCCGAAGAACCTTCTAGAAAGAGAAAGGTTCAAGAGCCAGAAGAAGAAGAAGAAGAATCTTCCGATGAAGAATTTGCAGTTGAAGGTTTAATAGATCAAGAGGCTTCTGAAGATGAGCAAGATGAAGAAGATGAAGAAGATGACGAAGATGATGAGGAAGAAGATGACGATGCCGAATTCAACGAACTTCTCGGTGAAGAAGAAGATGTGAGTGATGTTGACTCTGACGATTTCTCCGATGAGCCACAAGATGACTCTACTTCCATCACTGATAAACTTTCTGGTGTCAAGATTAGAACCATGTCTAACAGTAGTGAAGATAAAGAAATTCATACTGAATATTCTGATGGTAGACCAAGAATTATCAAGCCAGAAATCGAACCTGTTTATGATAGTGATGATAGTGACCATGAAAATTTCAATACTATTGGTAATATTCCATTATCAGCATACGATGAAATGCCACATCTTGGTTATGATATCAATGGTAAAAGAATTATGAGACCAGCCAAGGGTTCTGCTTTGGACCAACTTTTAGAATCTATCGATTTACCAGAAGGTTGGACTGGTTTATTGGATCAAAACACTGGTGGTAACTTGAAATTAACTGATGAAGAATTAGAATTAATTAGAAAGATTCAACAACAAGAAAATACCGATGACAGAATTGATCCATATGAACCATACATTGATTGGTTCACTTCTAAAGAAGAAGTCATGCCATTGACTGCCACTCCAGAACCAAAGAGAAGATTTATTCCATCTAAACATGAAGCCAAGAGAGTCATGAAGATTGTTAAGGCCATTAGAGAAGGTAGAATTGTTTCTCCAAACAAGGTTAAGGAACAAGCTGAAGAAGAACAATTCAACTATGATTTATGGAAGGATGAAATTCCAGTTGAAGATCACATTATGAATTTAAGAGCTCCAAAATTACCTCCACCAACCAATGAAGAATCTTATAACCCACCTGAAGAATATTTATTAAATGAAGAAGAAAAGAAACAATGGGAAGAAATGGATCCTTCTGAAAGAGAAAGAAACTTCCTTCCACAAAAATACGCTTCCTTAAGAAAGGTTCCAGGTTACCAAGAAAGTGTTACTGAAAGATTTGATAGATGTTTGGACTTATACTTGGCTCCAAGAGTTCGTCACAATAAATTGAACATTGATCCAGATAGTTTGATTCCAGAATTACCATCTCCAAAGGATTTAAGACCTTTCCCAATCCGTACTTCTACTGTTTATCAAGGTCATACTGGTAAAATACGTACTTTATCTATTGATCCTCAAGGTTTATGGTTGGCTACTGGTTCTGACGATGGTACTGTTAGAGTTTGGGAAATTTTGACTGGTAGACAAGTTTACAAAGCTAAATTACTCAGTGATGATAACACTGATGATCACATTGAAAGTTTGGAATGGAACCCAGATGCTGAAACCGGTATTTTAGCCGTTGCTGCTGGTGAAAATATTTACTTGATTGTTCCTCCAATCTTTGGATTTGATATTGAAAATACTGGTAAATTAAGAATTGAATCTGGTTGGGGTTATGACACTTTCGGTAACAAACAAAAGAACCGTAACATCAAGGTTGGTGAAGATGATGAAGAACAAGACGAAGATGAAGACGATGAACCAAAGGATAAATCTGAAGTTAAGAAAGAAGTTGCTAAATGGTTTACTCCATCTTCTGAACAAGCCAACTTGGGTATATCAGCAATTATTCAATGTCGTAAGAACATTAAGAAATTATCATGGCATAGAAAGGGTGACTACTTTGTTACCGTTTCTCCAGACAGTAAGAATACTGCTGTATTAATTCATCAATTATCTAAACATTTATCACAATCTCCATTCAAAAAATCAAAGGGTATTATAATGGATGCTAAATTCCATCCATTCAAACCACAATTATTCGTGGCTTCTCAACGTACCGTCAGAATATATGATTTGGCTCAACAAGTTCTTATCAAAAAATTAATGCCTGGTGCTAGAATGTTATCTACTATAGATATTCATCCAAGAGGTGATAACTTATTGGCATCATCTTATGATAAGAGAGTTTTATGGCATGATTTGGATTTATCTGCTACTCCTTACAAGACTTTAAGATATCATGAAAAGGCCGTTAGATCCATTAAATTCCATAAATCAAACTTACCATTATTTGCATCTGCTTCTGATGATGGTAGTATCCATGTTTTCCATGGTACTGTTTATGATGACTTGATGACCAACCCATTGTTAGTTCCATTGAAGAAATTGACTGGTCACAAGGTTATCAATAGTATTGGTGTTTTGGACTTGGTCTGGCATCCTAAGGAAGCTTGGTTGTTTAGTGCTGGTGCTGACGGTACTGCTCGTCTCTGGACCACTTAAGCGAAACATATAAAAACGGTGATAGGATTTCTCGGTTGTATACTTGGGTCTCTATTACCATCCCTACATATAGAAACTGTAATAAATTAGTAAAGAATTAGTGTAGGAAAGATTAGTGAATAGAAGCTAGAGAAGAGTATGACGTTAAGTGGTCATGTTGAGTGTCTTCTGTGCGTATTGATATTGTTTTTGACATGCTTTGTTGAAGTAAGGTGAGTTTATTTTCTATGGTGACACTTTTTTGCAGCAACTGTCAATGCGATGAGCCAGCATGTAATGAGGAAGGAGAAATACTTAAAAGCTAAAGACTCTTGGTAGAAATAGATATGCTTCCACCGACTTTCTCAAACGTAACTACATGTGAAGAACAAATACTGAGTTTTACAAGATAATATCTTTTTACCTTAACCTGGATTTTCGGCTCATCTTTAATCTATTGATTGCAAAATTATGGAAAAAGAGTAAATTAACAAAATAATTGGGATTCCCAAAGCAGACAACTTCCATCCCAATCTACCACCTCACTGTACGTCACAATCCCAACCGTTGCACCAGTTTCCGAATATTCCATACCCTATCCAGCCACAACAAACCTTTTTTCTTTTTTGCCTGTTAGTGCAACGGCTCTCGGTGACTCTTATTCCGCTTCCGCTTATCTATTTCATATGCACTCCATCAGTCTAGTATAGTGCGACATAACCAGCTTCCTTGTCTTTCCCATCACTAATCTACCCCAATTCATTAGCGCCACCATAATGAAGTTATCTATTTTAATGGCATTGGCTACCGCCATCGCCTTCCCATTGAGAATCCCATCTTTGACCGGTTCTGACTCCGTTAATCTTATCAATGACGACTCCAGATTGATTAAGTTAGGTCCTGATGACTACTTAATTGCTACCGAACAAGAGAAATTGGACCTTAGAAGAAGAGAAATCAGATTTATTGATGTGACCAATCAAATGTCTGTTGAAGAAGCCTTGGAAAAGGGATTGGTCGGAAACAACAAGGTCAGCTGGTTCCATAAGCTTATGAACTCCAAGCAAGTGAGTTCTAAGGCTGTCATTCCTAACTACAATTATCCTACTGAAGTTAAGCACGAAAAAGCAGTCAAGTCATTGCTTACCCAAATTGACCAACAAAACTTACAAGACAACTTGGGTGAATTCACCTCTTTCTACACTCGTTACTACAAGTCCGAATCCGGGGTTGAAAGTGCCCAATGGTTACATGACAAGATTTCTGAATATATTCTGGAAGTTGCCGATAAGGTCACTATCACCAGAATTCAACACGATGGTTGGGACCAAAACAGTATGATTGTCCGTTTCCCAGGTGAAGTCGAAGACAAGGTTATTCTCGGTGCTCATCAAGATTCTATCAATCTTTTGCTTCCAAACGTTCTTAAGGCTCCAGGTGCCGATGATGATGGTTCTGGTACTGTTACCATCTTGGAAACCCTTAGAATTATCGCCAGTGAATACGCCAAGGGTAACTTCAAGCCATACAACACCTTGGAATTCCACTTCTACTCTGCTGAAGAAGGTGGATTACTCGGTTCTTACGACGTTTACTCCAGGTATGAAGCTAGCAATGCTACTGTCGTTGGTATGTTGCAACAAGATATGACTGGTTCCACTGAACGTTCCATTGCCAACGGTGTTGAGCCACACTTTGGTTTGATTAGTGACTACGTTTCTCCTAACTTGAACGAATACTTAAAGGTTATTATTGACAACTATAACGAAATCACTTACCGTGAAAGTGAATGTGGTTACGCTTGTTCTGATCACGCTTCTGCTTTCGAACATGGTTACCCATCTGCTTTCATGATCGAAAGTGAATTCAAGTACACTTCTCAATACATCCACACTGTTCTTGATACTGTGGATAGAATTGATTTTGACCATGTTGCCGAACACGTCAAGTTGAGTATTTCTTTCGCCTACGAATTGTCTTTGGCCAAGAAGTTGTATTAAACAACCAACTGACGTTATGATACCCTTAATCTCTACTCCCCTTCCATAATATGACTTAACGTATTAAAAGTATAAAATTCCCCTAAATTATATATATAAAATATAAATATTATGATTAAACGAAATAATCAATCTTAGTTATCTCTTGTGTCTATTGCTTATATTGAGTATTTCCTCCACGTTCATAGACGCAACTTTCCAACCTTCCGTCTTTATAAATAGTTCTGAAAATATCATTTTCGTCAGCATCGAACAAGTCCCGAAGAATGACTGTGACATTGTCCACAATTCCTAAATTGTTCTCATCCATTACCCATTTTAAGTTCTTCCAGTCAAGAATACCTTCTTTATCAAATTTCACTGGAGTAGGGTAATTCTTGACTTGTTCAGCACTGACTTCAGCTGTATAGATATACATTCCACCTTCTGGTTCACCCACTATGTTCAAGTCATTGTTGACTTGCCATAATACCACACCTCGTGATTTATATTGGGGTAAGTTCAAACCAGTTTCTTCTTGAGTCTCTCTTATTATACCTTGAAGTGGAGTTTCATCACCATCGATCTTACCACCCACACCGTTCCATCTTCCCATCCATGGTTTCTTTTGACGGTTCAAGAGCAATATTTCATTTGTCTCGGGACAATGGATGATTCCAAGGGTGTACTTGAGTCTAGGGCCAGTTGGTTTCGTCATTACGCGTCTAATCAAGAGATGTGATTTGTGATAACGATAGCGCGACTTTTGAGGTTGTGAGACACTGAAGACATTAGATTATGTAGAGTATTGATGAGGGATATTGAGCCTTGGCACCGAGTGACATGAACAGATCAAATCATCTCAACTGACACAGTTTATTCAACGAGGACAGATCTGTCAGTGGTTTATAAAATGAAATGAAACGTAGACCCAATTGTGCTTGTAGGTTACCAACGTAACCTTATAATTTAAGGTGAAAAGTATCAATGCGACAGTGGCTCATTAATAAACGATTGGAGTTCACTCATGGTAAATGTCTTGAAGTTCGAGCCGAATTCTTTGGCTCTAAGCCTTCCTTCAGGCGAGATTAACGATTCGATTTCCTCTGCATCGTCCTCAAAAGATTCGTAATTCTTATTCAATAAGAACATGATCATAATTGATTTCTTCAAGTTACTCAACCTTCCAGGGCCATAGTTTTGGAAGAAAATCAATAGGGTCATAATCATTAAATATGCTGAATGTCCAGGATCAAGCTTGCCATAACCAGTTGCTATCCCAGGAATAATTATATTTTTGAAAGACGAGTTTTGGGTGTGTAGTAATAAATTCCATATAGAGTTCGACACTACCAGTCGAGCATTTTCAGCAGAAAGCATAGCAGGAACAACCATTGTAGGAATTGATAAAATAGTGGAAATCTTCCAATTCTTAAATGCAAATGTCTCAGTAAAATTATAATCAAAATTCAAGTCTCCTAACTTAATTTCATTAACTGTTCCTACTGGTACGTAACCATGGAATTTAGCTAAGGTGGTTTCTTGAATACTTCTCTCTAATGGCTTATAATCTACGGAAGCCCTATTTGGACCGATCATCAATGATTCAAGTAAGTACCGGTCAAAGCCTGCTCCCATATACCCAATTGAATTCCCAGGACTTACCACTGCTGTTGTTCCATCAACATTAACAACATTAGCATCTTTTCCATCATTATGGCCAAAGTCACCTGAGATCAATTTCTGAATACTGGTCTGATAGAACTCACACCGGATCAAGTCTTCAGACCCGCAGTACGCTGATCTCCAGCTCTCAACTACTGGAGCATTGCGATCGAGAAAAAAGAACCGCTTCATTATTGCCTCTCCTGGAAACTTACACGAAGGTGGTTGCAACTGTGGGAAAATTGTTCCGCGATATTCTTTTAGTATTTCTATGGCACTGGTACTGTAGAGACGGCTCTCTGCCCTCCCCCCTCCTCCTCCCCTACACTTTCTCCCTAACAACCAAAAGTGCGCACACGTGACCAGATTCTCGCTTGATTTATTACCCTCCTGCAAGACTAAAATAGTTTCAGTTTACAACCAGTTGTGGCCTAACAAACAACAACGGTTTAGGCTATTTTTCACTATACACGGCGGTACTTATTGACATCCATTCTTCAATACTTTCATTTTAATCCGCCACATATACCACGATTGCACTACCCTCCCCCATCAGTACCTTTACGCCTCCCGCCCTTGCTATCATTAGACATATATCCATAGACACCAGATCAAACGTTCAAAACAAGAGGGATCTGAGTTGTTAGTCAATTTACAACAATCATTAATTAAGAGTATAAACACAGGCAAATAGGTCTATATTCAAGGTTTACATTCCCTATCGCAATCAGCTTAGAAATCAATTAAGATCTTTTTCAAGATGACCCAGTCATATATGGCTTTAAAGTCTCAGATCTTTCCATTGTTACAAGAACAAGTAGAACTTATAAAGCTGAAAAAGACACTTAAATTAAATCGCATCAATTCAAATGATCAATTCTCCATTTCAGAAATAATCGAATGTATTCATGAATTCATACAATCATTTCAACCTCCACTTAAACTTGAAAAATTATCCCTTCAAAGTAATCAAATTCAAGAATTACCAAATAATTTTTCTATTTTAGCGGCAAATATTCGATTTTTGGATCTTCATAATAATGATTTAACTAATATATCTGATGTCATTAAAGACTTTACTAACTTGGAAATCTTAGATTTATCTTCAAATCATTTATGGAATTTACCAAATTTGTCATCTTTAAAAAACTTGCGTGTGATATCTTTAAAAGAAAACACTTTTAAATATTTACCTCCTGTTTTAGGTGAATCTCCAAGTTTGAATTTGATTGAAGTTGCTGGTAATCCTTTAGTTCTTCCTTCACTTGATATCATCAAAATCTTCCAACAGCAACGTCCTGATCTTGATTGGGTTAGTGAATTGAAAAATTATTTAATTACAAACAAATCATTATTAGAATTTAAACTCAATGAACAAACTGAATCAAAATTGAAGTTAAGTCAAGCATCATCTCAAATACATCATCCTGCTCCTGTTGCCAGAACCAAGAGTATTTCCGAGACTAAATCAAAAGCATCAAAAGCGGCAAGAAGAATGGGGTTAATCATTAAGAAACCAGATGGTGCAGCCGATACAACCACCGGCTCAACTACTTCTGCCACTGCATCTGCAAACACTACAACCGATGGCGACTCGACTCCAACTTCTACTTCTAGCTATGATATGGTTAATATGAGCTCAGATTATTCATTGCCTTTGAATAATTTGCCTCATTCTGCATCTGCAACTGAAACTACATTCAATACAAGCACACCACCATTAACAAATACCACAACTACTGCTACCACAGTTCCAAGTACACAAGCCAGTTCACCATTCCAAACATCCACAAACAATAAGGTGACTGTTCCATCAATTGTTACTACCAGTTCATCCAACCCTCCAAACCCTTCAAATCCTTCTTCAGTATCAAGTTCAAACATGTCTACATTATCAAGACCTTCTAGTAGAAATAGATCTAGATCAAACACTCTAAAAGAAATTGATCAAATTTTAGAAAAAAATGATATCGTTGACACTGAACACAAATCAGGAGCTTATTTCAGAAGATTATCAACCTTGCAAGAAAACCCTAATGATGAAACATTACAAATAAATAATCAACAAAGTGCAAGAAGTCCATTAAATCCTCAAGCATCTGCACCAAACCCCCTTCAAAACCAACATTTGCAACAAGTTCATACTCAAGAGAATTTCCAAAGACAACATCTGTTACTGATTCTGCATATCAAAGAAGATTCTTCTATGAAATCCCCTGCTGCTGTTTTAAGTGGTAATAATTCTCGTTCCAATAGTCTTCCATCAAATGAAATTTCTCCAGGAAAGAATAAGAAATATAATTCATCTACCATAGTTAAAGTTTCACGGAAAATATTGTTTTCTTTTAGTGAATTGCATTCTTCTGTAAGAAGATTTACTGGGTTCTGTGTGGATAAAAAGATTACTATTAAAATGGTTTCCTTTTTATACACCACTAAATCTAACATTGATGGATTAGTTGAAAACTTGGAATTAATGGAAGAAAATGGTAACAACATGGATCAAATTGTTTCCTCATTGCATGCATGTATTGGATCTTTCAGATCAATCATGAATTTATTAAACGAAAACTTCACTGCTTTCGTTGCTAAGATTGATGTTTGTTTTATTCGGATGTTATACTTGACCTTATATGGTTCATTTAATGAATTTTTAAATGCTTACAGAATTTTGGTACCAAACGCAAAACCACCTTCTCTTAGTGGTCCTCCAACTACTAGTGAACCTAAGCAAAAGCTTTCTGTCAATACTAATGTGTTTTATGATAATGACGATGTGGACGAAAAATTATATCGTTCTATTGAAATTGCTACCTCCAATGCTCAAGTTGTCTTTGGCGAATTGACCAAAGCAATTGGTAAGAGTGCAATTGCAAGTATTGGTAGTGGACCAAATAATCCAGGTATCAGTCATGCGGTTGCAACTAAGGTTAAGGAATTAACAAATGTTTGTATGAATTCGGTGGATATTACTAAGAGGTTGAAGACCAAATTAGTCACAATTCGTAATAATGTATCACATACCACCAAAAAATTATTCTGGGATGATATAAATTTGTTTTTGAAAGCTATTATTCAAACATTTTCTTCTGTTAAAGCAATCATGAAAGATTTACCTATTTTGAATGAAGTTAGAGGATCCATGGCCAATTTGACTAAAACTACTAAGGATGTGACAATTTTATTAGAAGTTTCATCTTATAAATCTATGGCATTAGAAAGCAATAGTTCTCAAGGTCATGGAAACACCAATGCTCCACCACAATTGACTTCTATTCCAAGTGTTCCAAATATTTTCACTCCATCTACAGCCCATCCATTATCACAAAATTCACTTTCACTGGTCAATTTAAATCAATTGAATATTTCATCAAATGGATCAAGAACTCCATTTGTGGCTTCTCAACCTAACATTATTCCACCACCTATTCAACCGCCAAATAATCATGATGGTAACTTTTCATCTACCCCACATTTGAGTCCAGGTATAATTGTTGGAAATGGTCCACATGCTGCACCAGTTACTGCACCAGCACAATCAACCGGACAATATTTTGCTAAAGATGGTATGAATCCTTTCGATGGTTTGATTATGGCAAACAAGGAGAAAGATAGAGAGGAAAACGAGAGGATGAACAGTAGTTTTAACCTTTGATTTGAGTGAAGGATATTTTTTGTTGGTGATATGATCCAACTGAATAGTGATGATGATAGTTTAAAGTACAAAAAATAATAGCTACATCAATTCAAGCTGCTTTTATTTGTTGATGTGACCCTGGAGGTATAAGCATTAGCATTCAGTTGGTAACTGATAAAATGAATTAGATTATATGGTTTTGTCTTGGATCTTACAATAGATTTATGGACCCTGAAGTTACCGAGTCATGAAAGAGTCAGAGTCAAGACTCCAGAAAAACATTTCCGTGCCAAGAAGTCATAAAATTAGAAATATTCTAGAACTAGTGAGATCACAAATCAAGACACTTACAAATAGTCATAGATACCAACCATACCTTACTTTCCCCACCAGTTTGGTTGTTTGATTGTTTGTGTTTGAGCACGCGGTTTTTATATACATTTTTCACTTAGCACGAGATGTGAGCCAATTGGTATCAAGGCAACTTGAATACTAAGCAAGCAAACCAAATCAAATATTTTTACAGTTTAAAACTTAGCTATAATAAAATCTACATAAAGTTCTTATAACTATACCATAATAATCTCTTCTAATCTTTGACCTGCCATTACCTTACCTAACCGAAATCAACTATGAGGTACTAGTGCAAGTTACAAAAACCATAAAACTACCCCACCACTCAAGCTCATCACCGTTTTTTGTCGTGCCCTTGCCCATTTGATTGAGACTCAGATCTGACTCGGGTTTCTGTCTTTACCGGGTACCAAAAAAGTCTATTTGAACTTGGAACTTTCTACCAACAACTTTCTTTATTCCTGTTCTAAAACACTTCTTCAATGACGATAGAACTCCAAGAACCTCCAGTTGAATCCAACAATCAAGTCGTTAAAGATTTGATTGGTGGTACCATGGGAGGTATTGCCCAAGTTTTGGTTGGTCAACCATTTGATACTGTTAAAGTTAGATTACAATCAGCTCCAGAAGGTACTTATAATGGTGCTTTAGATGTTATTAAAAAGTTATTAAAGGAAGAAGGTCCAAAAGGTTTCTACAAAGGTACTTTGACTCCATTAGTTGGTGTTGGTGCATGTGTTTCTGTTCAATTCAGTGTTAATGAATATATGAAAAGATATTATGATAATAAATTAGGAGGTGCTCCATTATCTTTAGGACAATTTTTCACCTGTGGTGCAGTTGCTGGTTTTGCTAACGGTTTCTTGGCTTCTCCTATTGAACATATTCGTATTAGATTACAAACTCAAACTGGTCCAGTTAAAGCATTTAATGGTCCAATTGATTGTGGTAAAAAATTGATTGAAGCTAAAGGTTTATACAAAGGTTTACTTCCAACTCTTTTCAGAGAATCTGTTGGTTTAGGTATTTATTTTGCTACTTATGAAGCTTTAGTTGCAAGAGAAATCAATAATTCTAAGGTTGTTAGAGCTGATATTCCAGGTTGGAAATTGGCCCTTTTCGGTGGTTTATCTGGTTACACTTTATGGATTGGTATTTACCCAGTTGATGTTATTAAATCTAAGTTACAAACTGATTCTTTGAAAAATCCTACTTACAGGGGAGGTCTTGATGTTTTAAGAGATGTTTGGGCTAAGAATGGTATTAAAGGTTTTTATAGAGGTTTCATTCCTACCATCTTGAGAGCTGCTCCTGCTAACGGTGCTACTTTCGCTGTTTTTGAAATTACCATGAGAGTTATTGGTTAATTTTTTTTATAAAACAACCATGAAAAAGATTCCAACAAACTCCCAACAATTCATCAACATCACAAAATTCGTGCTTTAATTTTAATACAACCGATAGATTTCTGTGTTAACCATCGAGTTGATGTATAATAGCACATGTATAATGTTTATATATAGACTTTAGAATTATAGATGTATATTATTCTATTAGGTACGCTACATCATGAAATATATAGTAGTGATCATCAAATCAAAAAGAATCTGATTAGGCTTCGGATTAGTATTAGGTTTAGACTTAGGGCATGAAAGAACTGAATCTTGATTATTAAAATGTCATGAAGTAGACCAAAGTCTGGGGTTGAAAGTATTAAAGACTGGTCTAATATGAATAGTATTATTATTGTGTTCTCTTCATGACATTACCGTTATGTGAATGCATTTCAAAGTCAGAGCCTTGGCTATGTCCATTATCATACTTATGAACATAAGAAGTATCTTCTTCAAGGTAATCATTTGGATCTATGACTTTAATAAATTCCATAAAGTCCAACATGTATTCACCGTTGAATTCGTAATTATCAGTTCCCATTAATTCCACTTGTTCGTAAAAACTAACTTCTGTATTTGATTGGGATTCAGTATCTGATTGGGAGTCCTTTTCACGGATTCTTCTGTTGAAATCTTTATCAATTCTTAAATGGAATCCAGGAATTAAATCAATGAGGTACAAGAAGACCAATGACATGATAAAGACATAGGAACAAACAACAACAGCTCCTAATATTTGATATCCTAATTGTTTCCAATGTCCTTCAACCCATCCTCCTCTAGATCCATAACTGTCACTGGCAAAAATACCAGTCAATAAGGAACCCACCACACCAGCGACTCCATGGATAGCAAAAATATCCAAAGCATCATCAATCTTGAAGAAATATTTAAGTCTGGTTGAAAGATTACATGTGATAGCACCAACTATACCAAGGACAAAAGCAGTCCAGAATTGAGTTGCTGATGAAATATAACCTCCAGCAGGAGTAATAACCACTAATCCAGTCATTATACCTGAAGAAAAGGAGATCATGGAGATTTTTCTTCTTTCTGTGAAATTTGATTTTGATTCATGCAAATGTTGATTAATTTGAACTCCCGTTTGACTGATATATGGAGTGATTCCTTCGTTTCTTTGTCCAGGAGTATGAGGAATGTAACCTTCCAATGGAATTGATGAGAAATAATAATCAATCATTACCCAAACTATACCACTAGTTAATGAGCAAAAGAAAGTATTGGTAAAGATATAAATTGATTTGGATGAAAATTTGAAATCACACCCGGTGATAAAACCCATCCAACCACAAGTGACAAAGAAAGTACCCAAAAGAATATAACTGGTATTTGAGCTACGATAATTGTAAAGAAGTTTTGGATTTCTTGGTCCTAAAATATAGGAATATGCTAAAGTAGTGAATCCACTAACAATATGAATACAAGCACCACCTGCAAAATCAAGAACAGGAATTTTATCCAATTCAACTGAAAGCCAACCTTCTCTATTCCAATACCAATATGTGACAGGATTATAAATAATTGCTGACCAGAAAAAGAGAAATACCATCATTGGAATTAATCTTCCTCTTTCAGCTATACAACCAGGGAATGTAATGGCTGCACAAATAAGTTTGAAAAACCCATTGAATAGGAAATGATTTAAAGATAAAATGGTTCCTCTTGAAGTGGTATAAAATGTTTGAAGTGGGTCTCGGACCTGCCGTAACACAACATAACCCATATTTCCAATAAACCTATTTGATGAGCTGGAATAACAAAGTGAGTATCCCCAAATGAACCAGTCAATGAAGATAAATGGAACAAGTAAGAGTGGTACGGCAAACATCGTCATTGAAGACCGTCTTTGAGTTAATCCAGAATAGAAAAACCCAATCCCTATTACTACCAATGGTAAAAGAGTAGTACAGTACATCATGAAGACGGCATTCAAAGAGTCCTCGAACCCCAAATCATTACCACCACCACCCACATCGTCTTTGATATCGGGCATTATTTGGTTTGGTTGGTTCTTCTTGGTGAAGAGTCAAGATGTGAAATGTGGAGATTATGCTAGATGGTTTAATTCCAGATGTACCGAATAAGTACCATGGATCAAAAATATTATGGTTAAAGTACAGGAATGGGCCGTTAATGCGTTAATGTGTAAGGTGCTTATCGGTAAATTTATAAGGGAAAAAAAAATCACAAGTGCTGATTTGTGCGATAAAGCCCAACCAGCAAATCCTTTTAGGAAAGATGGGGGAAGATAAGTGGTAGACAAGTTTGATAGTGTGAAAGACAGAAGGGACCAGGGTCGGTGATAGCGGCGGGTAATGGTGATGGTTGTGGTGGTAGAATATGAGAATTTTGCGCCTTGGTGTCAGCGATAGTTTGGGTGCCCGGTGGACCGTTTCTCGGAGTGATGGCTGTGGACAGTGTTCCAGATCCAAGTTCGAGGTAGCTCACACTACACTGAAGGGTTAGTCAGTGCACAAATGCATGACAGTTAATCTGGCCGTAGATCTTATAGGATAGGGTTGCTAGTGGCACGGCATAGCACGGCATGGTACGGCTCAGTAGTTTAGGTAATCTGGGGTTTGCATTGAAATCTGGGGCTGATTCTGGGTCTGGGTCTGGGTCTGGGTCTAAGGCTGGTTCTGGGGTTGAGGTTGGTAGCAGTACTCGCTAAAACATCTTTTACATGTGGCTGGGACTGTACCTCCGCTATGGCTGTCCCAGTACCGTTTGAGTATAGCACAGTTTAGACAAACAGCAAAATAGGACGACCCAAAGCTGGTGGCCATGTTAGCCCCGTTGTCCAACATCCCATCCACCTCTTCATCGGTATAACTGAGCTGAAATGTAGAAGTGTTGGCGGGAAAGGTGTAGTAGGCGTTGGCAGTGTACACTATCAATGGTGGTAGTTGAGAAAATTTCGCAGCCATATTGGTAGAATTAGCTGGTACTTCTTTCAACGTAGGATAGTCTTGCACCACATCACACCCTAGGAACAAGGGTCTCTTGTTGAGTTCAAACTGTATTATCTCTTCCCTGGTGGGCACCAACGGAAACACTGATTTTCGCAACACTTTTGTCTGGTTATTGAAACTTGTCTTGATGTCAAAGGTTGGTAAATCAATAGAGCTATTGGTGTTGTGGTACCTTTTAGTGGTATGGTAGAGAGTGGTACCATTGGGGTAGTTATCATAGTCCGCAGTTAGATCATAAGCCAAAATAATATCGATCTCTCTGGCTTTCACTAGTAGAGACTGAAACAGAATATTTTGTCCATCATCTCCTCCATCTACCAAGTACATATGTTCTTTCATGGTAATATTATTCCCTACTTCATTTCCTGTTTTGAAACCATAAAATGGGTTCGGTGAAAACAAAGCATAATCTGGATGCAATTGGGGAAGCTGTAGCGATTTATAGTCCAAACTTAACCCAAATGGTTTTAGAATGGTTGCAACAGCACTGGAAAACTCCAGTTTAGCATTGGTCAATAATTCATATATGTATGCAAATATATGATTGAATAGCGAAGAAGAAGTAGCAGTAATAAAGCCTATATTATCAAATCCAGAAACGCATATGGAAACATTTGAGTTTTTGGTAGGGCTCCGTGATATTCCATTATACAAAGAGGATCCCAAATATTGTACTGGAACAAAAGCATTTAGGTACAGATCCCAAGAACCAAATTCAAATGGAGTGAATTCGAATAAATGTGATGTTTCTGAAGTATCTGCAAATTCCGGATTAGCCTGAATAGTTCCAATCACAGGGAATGGTTGTTCGTGGTTTTTAAATGAAGGTAATTGGGTGCAACTGGTGATTGTAGCACCTGTAGTTCTGGCAGACATAGTGAATATTCGCCTAGATAAAGCTCTTCCCCAATAATCAGTGAATGATATATGAAACCCAGCTAGTCTTTTGGGTCTTACTTCTATTTGAAGCTCTTTATAGTATGTAAATATATCCATAAGCGAAGTGAAGGAAAAGTCAAGACTTCTCTTTTTAAGTAAAATCTTCCTTTCACCAGAAAATCCAAAGAACTTAAGAATATTCTTGAAAATACCTTCCTCATGAACTGGCAGTTCTTTCAGAGCTTTGGTCAATTTAGACTGAACATGATTTGGATCAAAACTTGGTACACCTTCAAGTAGCTGCTTATTGATATTCCAAGACTTGGTGTCGTCTTTCAAGACATAAACAGGTTTAAAATCATTGACAAGATTACTCATTACTAACCAAGAACCACCAGAAATCCCTCCAATATAACTAGTGGCTTGTAACAACCCTCCTAAACCGTTCGACTCTGTAGAATTGGGAGTCCTATTATCAAAAGCACTAAGAACACCAGCTCCAAGCAACATGGCTCTATATCCACCACCAGAAATCGCAATGGATATTTTAATTGAGTAAGAGCTGTTCAACAACACTTGTTCATCGAAGTTGGGTATCTTGTTTCTAGCTAATAGCTTTACTAGTTCTGGTTGCGTAAGTTTGTTTCTTTCTTCTATATACGATCTCTCTTGTGGAGAAAGTGCCTATTGTTAGTAAAACCAAAGAAGACCAAACTCAAAAGATGATACTAACCATATTCGCCTTTCTTATAAGGTTTCCAGAGGGACATTTAACTGTATATGGAGAATATGATGATCTCCAAAATGTCCCGCTTTGTCTTGTTGAAGAATTAGAGGTGCTCATTAAAACCCCACTCTCGAGGTATTGTCTTTGATTAGAAGTATTGGAGTAAAGAACACATTCACATAATACGAGAAGGACCAAGAGGGAAATGGCAAGCATTGTTAATTAAGGAATTACTATAAGTAGTATTGAATATTTGCAACAGCGGCTGCGAAAAAGATTGACTAAGTTAGCGCTGTGCGAAATAATAAGTGTAACATAGTAACAGACCTATTACCATAATTCTATAATAAGCAAGACTTAAACGTCCAAAGTTTATATTAAGTAAGAAGTCAATTGTTGTCAACTTTTACTTACTCTACAATATGATTCTTTTTTTAAAACATTATATAATAAATTAATATTATCAGCTATATATGGAACAAGTGTATAGATCTAAAGAAAAACTGTATCGTAGCGCCTAAAAAAACTGTGTATAAAACCGATCCTTTTTCAAAAAAAACTGGCTGGGTAGCTTTAAAAAAGACACCATGACATTTATAAGAGAATTTCTCTTGTGACCAATTCAAGATGCTTAGAAGTCTTCATCATCGTCAGAAACGTAGGCATCACCTAATTCCTTCTTCTTCTTCATTCTTTCCTTCTTCTTCTTTCTCAATTCGGCGGAAGATAACTTAGTCTTCTTCTTAGCGGCAGCAATCTTGTTACCCATAGCATCGAACTTGTCTTCTTCGTCATCCTTCTTTTCCAATCTTGGACCAGAACCTTGACCTTGGACCCAGTTGTGACCAGATGGAGTCATCTTACCGTCTAAGACAGCCCAGACTTCTTCGGTCAAATCCTTGGTGAATTCAGCAGAGTGAGTAATGATAACAATACCACCTTCGAAAGCCTTCAAAGCCTTGGATAAAGCACCTAAGGAGTCACGATCCAAATAGTTAGTTGGTTCATCCAAGACGATCAAGTGAGGTCTTTGCCAGGTACAAGCAGCTAAGACTAACTTAACCTTTTGACCACCAGACAAACCTCTGATTCTGGAGTGGGAAACTAATTCAGCTTCCAAACCCAACATGGCACAGTGTTCTTCGATTTCCTTTCTGGTTAAAGGTCTGAATTGACCAGAAGCTAAAGCTTCCTTCATATCAACTTCAGCAACCATCTTGGAGTGAGTTTCCATCAATTCACCTCTTGGCAACCAGGTGTTGTCAACAGACATCATTGGAACCCATCTTTCGTTCTTCATACCGATGTTTTCACCTAACATCCAAGAGATTTCATATTCGTAAGAGTTCTTGAACTTTCTTCTGGCGTGAATACCTTGGACTCTTCTTGGGGTACCTTCGACCTTGAAGATCTTGTTCATGGAAGTTTCATCATCTTCGTTGATTTGTCTAGAAGCTCTGTCCATGGTTTCTCTATCTTCACCGGTTTGGAATCTCCATTGGATATATTCAGATGGAGTTTTGTCCAAGTGGTTATCAATGTGGGCGAAAGCGTGTTGCTTAATGTAAGCAATACGGGCGTTTTCGTGAACGTAAACTTCACCAGAGGTTGGTAATAATTCACCAGTCAAAACGTTAATCAAGGTAGACTTACCGGCACCGTTTGGACCAATAACAGCAATTCTAGAAGACAAAGAACATTGGAAGTTAATGTCTTGAATTTGTGGTCTGGTAGTACCTGGGTATTGGAAAGTCATGTTAGAAACCTTGACAATAGCCTTTTGCTTGGTCTTAACACCTTCTAAGAAACCTGGTTCTGGGAATTGGAATTCCAAGTCAGAGGCACCTAATTCGTAGTAAGATTGAGCAGATGGGCACTTCTTGACGAATTCAGATAAGTTACCCTTGTACTTTCTCAACTTGAAACCTTCGTAGTGGATAATGTATTGAGTAACATTGTCCAAGAAACCAGAATCGTGGGAAACAATAATGGAAGTAATACCACAAGTGTTCAAGTAGTTGACTAACCAAGCAACGTTAACGGTATCCAAATGGTTAGTTGGTTCATCCAATAACAAGATATCGGCGTTCTTCAAGACAGCTCTAGCAAGAGCCAACTTCATCTTCCAACCACCAGATAAGGATTGAATTGGCATAGCAATCATTTCATCGGAGAAACCGAATTCAGTCAACTTGGAGATAACGGTGTCCTTTTCTAAACCGACATCACCATCGTTGATGACGAAGTCAACAACAGAGGTGTCAGCTTCAGTACCATCGATATCGTGTTCGACGTAAACAGTCTTGGTTTCATCTTGGGATGGGAAACCTTCAACTTGACCGTTAGCAATAGCTCTCATCAAGGTGGACTTACCAGCACCATTTGGACCACAAAGACCGTATCTTCTGTCTCTCTTCAATCTGAATTGAGTCTTGTTCAACAAGATCTTAGCACCGTAAGCTAAAGAGAACTCACAGTTACATAAATCTTCACCTTCATCTTCTTCATCAGCGAAAGATGGTGGTTCTGGAATGTTGTCAATAGCTCTCTTTCTGAATTCATCAATGATGTCCTTAGCTTCAGCTTCGTGTAAGAAGATGGTGGCGAAAGGTAAGATGTTGTGTAACCAGGTGTCTGGTTGGATATCTCTTTCATCAATCAAGTCACCGGCAATAGCGGCAATGTAAGTGAGAGCAACATCGAATCTCTTACCGAGCTTCTTGGAGTCAACCAACTTGGTTAATTCACCTAAAGTGACTGGAATGTCACCAGCGTGGGAGACTTCTGGGATGGCATCGTTTTCACCAACGGCACCAACTCTTCTTAAAGTGTTAAGAGCACGGTTAGTAACTTCTCTAGCTTCTGGGTCAGCAATGGTTTGGAAGTTACCCTTTAAGGCTGGTAACAAAGACTTCAAGAAAGGAGCAATAACTTGTGGATCATCGACCAACTTACACATGTTATCAACAATGACAGCAGCCTTACGCTTGATGGCAGTGTCACGTTCAGCTAAACCTCTAGATAAAAGAG
Source organism: Suhomyces anneliseae (assembly GCA_030568535.1). NCBI lineage: Eukaryota > Fungi > Ascomycota > Pichiomycetes > Serinales > Debaryomycetaceae > Suhomyces > Suhomyces anneliseae. The sequence continues at coordinate 444,963 of JAJMGB010000008.1, read as the reverse complement.
GAGCCATGATAGACAAGGTAGCCTTGGTAACTTCAGAAACGAAGGTGGTGGCACCTAAAAGGTGGACGGTTTCTGGAACTTCAGTTGGCTTAGCAATACATTCGATCAACTTTGGAATAAACTTTTCAATATCCTTGTTGTCAATGGTTTCAGTGGACTTGGTCATGGTAGCGGTGGCAGCTTCCTTGACTTCCTTCTTGGTATCCCACATAGCTTCAGATAAAGCTGGAATCAATTCAGGCATTCTCAAGGCAATTTGAGCGTTAGCAGTGTCAACCAATTGGGAAACAGCAGCCAAGATAGCGGTCTTTTCAGTCCACTTGTTGGTTTCAGCCAAGTGTTCCATCAAGACTGGTAAGATAGCCTTGACAGCGGTTGGGGTGATAGCCTTGGCAATAGCTAATAAAGCTTCAGCAGCAGCCTTAGCAACATCCTTGTTCTTGTCACCAGCGAGGGTGGCAACGTCACCAACTAATTCAACAATGTATGGTTCAACACTTGGGGTGATACCGTTTGGAGAAGCAATGTGAGCGTAGGTGCTCAAAGCAGCAATGACACCTTCGGAGTCCTTCTTGTTAAGAAGTTGCTTCTTGAAATCTTGGAAGAATTCAACAGGAACATCGTGTTCAATGATAGAAGAGTTCAAGAAAGAGGAAACGTTAGCAGCAGCTTCTTCCTTGTTGTCGGCAACCTTTAAGTTACCCAACAATTCGTGAAGAACTTCTGCAGAGTATTTTGATTCACTGGCAGCAGACATTTTCCAATGTTGAAGAAAAGAAGAGTATCAAAAAATGTGAGAAACGTTTCTTATAAAGCAGTTGGATGAGATAAAATTTTTTCACCAAAAAAAAAATTTGTGATGACTGTTACCCGGACGCACGTGCTGGGAGGCGTAATGGATGATCCGATGATAAGCGCGCATCTTTTTCAGTTTCTATGGGTTCCATGCACGTGATGTCGCATGTGAGGATTTTTTTTGTTTCGAATGGCAGGGTGCCTTAAAAATTGGCTAAAAAAGAACCGTTAAATCAGTAGTATAACAAGTGAGACATTGACCCAACCAATTGATCTGAATTGGTAAACTTTCTACGATTCTATATAGACATATTGAGTGAGTTCAATTGGGCTCCCTTTTTGTTTCTTAGTCAATTGCTGGCAATTTTTGATGGGTGGTTGCCTCGGCTTGCTTGTGTCAATAGCAGCTGACGTAATTACTTTTTTCTGCTTCCATTGGTTTCTTTTGTCGGGCGGCTCTAGTATATTCTCGATGGCAGGAGATGATGATGGGATTATACAGGTCAATGAAGGCAACCACAAAAATATTGTGAGGCAAACGATGAGGTTGAAAGGAGTTAGACACAGAACAACAGAAAGAAAAAAAAAAAAAACAGAAATCAAAAAAATAGGTCATACATACGATTGTGATTTCTTTGACAATTTTGACAAGACTTTCTTTACGATGGGGTATTTGGGGGACAGTAGTAGTTTTGTAATTTTGTATGTATTTGTGTATGATTTTTTACTTAGGCTTACCCATTTGTGTACCCCGAGTCGACTAAGGCGACTTCAAGCAGAATTTACTCCTGGGTAAAGGTATACATAAGCCTTGTTTGTAGTTGGTTAGTTGGTGTCTCTACGCCAAAAAAAAAGCCCCCCAAATCCAATCATAGCTAAATAATTATTTACTAGGTTGTGAGCTTGTCATAATAAACTGATTTGTTTACATTCAACTCAGTAATAATTTTCCATACTTTGATTTTCAATTCTTTTTTTTCATCTGGTGCCACTGATTTACGGGGCATGATTTCTTTACGGATTGAATGCAAAAGGACCCTTATTATCACCACTATTATTTTTAAAATTTCTTGCCTTTCTTCATATTAATTTATTTTACATAATTGTTGTTTTTTTTTTTTCTTTCTTTTCTCTATTTCACCTGTACCCACTATAGATATGCTAGTTAGGGAAATCTGATTGGAATATGTGCAGCATATAAAACTTTTAACCCCAGTAAAATAACATTAACCCCATTGCATAAATTAACACACCAACCGTTTTTATTCATTTTACTCAATTCTTATTAGTACCTATAAATTGCTATTCACTATAATTGACCAATTAACCAATTAACCAATTAACCAATTGACTAATTGACTTAGTTGACTGGGTGTACCCCTTTATTTTTTTTTTTTTTTTAATGGTGGTCCATTGCCTCGATCTGGACCTTTTCCAATTGTCGGTATTTCACCGTCTACTTTTATTAACGATTTTATTTATCATTTCTATCATTTTAGTCGTATTTTGTGTTAGCAGCCCCTATCATATTCTATAGTATTTCGCGTCGTTTTTATCTTTTTAGCCTTCCCTCACTTGATTCCTTCCTGATTAGTGAGAAACTGGTATTTTTGTTACTATTAATCTGGTTTTTTCACTCACTTAGGAATCTATTTTTTTTTTTGTTTTTTGACGGTGGCTCGTCTAACCTCGTGTGTGTATGAATCCTGCACTTCTCCCAACCGATACATTTGCATAATCCTTTATCCATCAAAAAATTGTCTTCTATACTTCTAGTTAACTTCTTCCTTACCTTCTATACTTCAATTTGATTTTTGTTTTTATCTTTCATCATTTTTTTTTTTAGAAATTACTTTTCTTGCTTTCAAAAAGGGCTGGTCTCCATTTAAAAGTAACAATATAAAAAAATATCTATAACGAAACAAGAACTAGATCAAAATTTTCGAAAAAGGGGGTTTCATTTATCAATCTTTAAGATCTCATCACTGTTTTTTTTTTTAATCAAAAAATAACAACAACAGGTTTAAGGTCAACATCTACGTCATCATCAACGACTTCATTAAACACGTTAATACACGTTACGTTATCAACGTTCCTCCTCATTATCAATCATTTTAGCATTGCTCGAGACTAATTAGTTTTATTATACACTCATTTAAATCTATCAAAAAAACAATTCTCAAAACCACACCCAAATCTCATGATTGATAAAGAAACCAAATACGATCGTCAATTGAGACTTTGGGCTTCAACTGGTCAAGCCAATCTCGAAAGTTCACATATCTGTTTAATCAATGGTTCTGCCACAGGGTCAGAAATCTTAAAGAATTTGGTTTTACCAGGTATTGGAAGCTTCACTATCATTGATGACAAATTAGTATCACAACAAGACTTATCCGGTAACTTTTTCTTGAAAAGAGAAAACTTAGGCCAAAGTATTGCTTCAAGTATTGCAACCAATTTAAGTGAATTGAATGCTGATGTTGATGGCCATTCGATTTCTCAATCCATTCATAATGTAATAAAGAAAGTGGAATCTCTGTTCTGGGACCAATTCAATGTGGTTATCATTTCTGATTATTCAACCGATTTAAATATCCTTAAAGATATCCTTTGGGAAAAGAAAATTCCTTTATTAATCGTTAATTCAATTGGATTTTATGGTTCAGTCAATTTGATTGCTAATGAAGTAACTGTGATTGAAACTCATGATCCTTCCAGATTATATGACCTTAGAATTGATTCTCCTTGGCCCGAACTTCAACAATACGTCGATTCCATTAATATGTCCTCATTATCAGATCAAGATCATGCTCATGTTCCTTATATTGTGATTTATATTAAAACTTTACAAGCCTGGAAATTAACTCATAATAATTTACCACCTCAAAATTATGGTGAAAAGAAAGAATTTAGAAAATTAATCGAATCATTCTCTAGAAATTTTAAATTAGAAGCCAATTTTATTGAAGCTTCCAACTCCATTCATCGTGCATTACAAACAACTCAAATTCCAAATTCAATTGTTAATTTATTTGAAAATTCAAAGATTCATGATGATAATTTAAGTTTAACAACTCCAATATTTTGGATTTATATTAAAGCATTAAAGAATTTTGTTTCTTTAAATAATAATCAACTTCCTTTACCTGGAAACTTACCAGATATGGCATCTGATACCGCAAGTTATATCAAATTACAAAACTTGTATCGTGAAAAAGCATTAAAAGATCAAAGATTATTCACTCAAGAAGTGATAAAAATCCTTGAGTCAATAGGGAGATCTCAAGATGAAGTTAATGATGAGTCCATTTCAAGTTTCTGTAAAAATTCCCAATTGTTATACGTTAGTCAAGGTTCTAAAGAACTTTATGCTCCTAATTTATTACAGGAATTGATAAATTCCGATATTACATCTCAAGAAGAATATAACACTCTTGGAGTTTATTTTTCAATTCTTACTTATAATGCATACATTGAAAAATTCAATTCCAAACCATCCATTGCCGATTTTGATAGATTCAAACAATTGTTTCTTCAAATCTTTTCCACTGATTCTATTCCCCAATCCATAAATACCACATTCCAAGAAGTCTTAAGTCATAATACTCAAAATTATCATAATCTTAATAGTTTAATGGGAGGAATTGTCAGTCAAGAAGTTTTGAAATTGGCTACCTCCCAATATACTCCTCTTGATAACTTATTTGTTTTTGATGGAATTAGATCAGTTAGTGAAAAGTGGAAGATATAAAATTAATGGTAAATCAAATCATAAGGGATAGAAGTAAAGTGAGCCAATCTAGATTGCTTTGCTAGTGAGTTAATTTTTTTAATAGTATAATTGTTAATTCACACCAAAAACCAAAGAAAATGGCTATTCATCATTTAAAGCTACTTTTTTAAAGTCATATATCGTTTCATATCTTTGACCTTTCTATAGACCGCTAGGCGGCATGGCAGATAGGAATGCTATAATGCACATCTATATCGTATATAGGCTCTAATAATTATAATAATACCCCCAAAATGATGCAATATATAAAAAAAAAAACACATTAAAACGTAATGAAAAATTGATTACAATCCTTCAAAAGCCAGGATACCAGTGTTACTCTTTTTCTTCTTATTGCTCTTAACAATATCCTTCCAGTCTTCAACGACTTCTTCATCTTCAGAGTCTTCTTCCATGATTTTCTTTTCAATGGCTTCTCTCTTTCTCTTCATCTTTTCTTTTCTTTCACCCTTGGTTTCTTTCTTTTCAGTTTTACTGGACCAAGCTTCATTCTTAACCTTAAGTTCCTTACGTTTCTTGGCTTCAGATATTTTTTGCAACTTGTCAGATTCTAAGTTATCCACCCGAGATTGTTCTTTTTCCTTATTAGAATATTTATATTTATCCATATCAATTGGTTCACCTAACCAACCATCTTCTGGCATATCATCATTAGTAATATATTTTGTTTCTGGCATTTTTGGAAGTCTTAATAATCCATACATCTTGGCTATACCGAGGTAATCAAGTTGTTGCATTCTGAAAATAGAATGAGCCATATGCTTTGAATAGTAACGGACAAATCCAACATATGATTTCACAGCTAATTCGTGTCTGGCTCTATCTTGAAGTTGGAAGTCTCTGAATTTTTGGGAGAAGATTTCATGGGTTGGGACCTTTGGAGCATCCATTTCTTTCATGGCTACACCTTTAACTTCCATGAAATCAACGTAATTTTCTTCGATATTATTGGCATCCAACATCACAATAGCTTGACCCACTTTATTGGCTCTACCGGTACGACCACATCTATGTAAAAACACATCTGGATCAGTAGGTGGATCAATTTGAATAACAAGATCCACATCTGGAATATCAATACCTCTGGCTGCAACATCAGTAGTCATAAGAATATATTTACCAGAAGAAGAATCAGCTTCAGTGAAATTTTGAAGAGTCTTCAATCTTGGTTTAGATGCTAATTGACCATGTAAAGAATAGAAATTAAGGTTGGAATCATCCACCAAATTTCCAAACACAGAATAGAAATATTTCACTGAGGTACAGGTTGGGAAATAGACAATGGATTTTTTAAATTGATAATCACCAAGAAGTTTTAATAAGGTAGTGATCTTTTGTTCTGGATTGGTGAACATATATGAAATCAGCAAAGATGATGGAGCTGCATTATTAGAAAGGTTCTTTGATTTAACAGAAACTTTAACTGGATTATTCATACCAGTGGTGAAAATAGCATCACCAGCTGAAGAGATGGTAGCAGAGAAGAGACCAGTTCTTCTTTGTTTAGGTAATTTTTTAAGAATAGACACCACATCATTTTTGAAAGAAATATCCAATAATTTATCAGCCTCATCCAAAATAGCAATTTCCACCAGTGAAGTCTTGACATAGTTTGAGGATAAAAAGTCCAACATTCTTCCTGGAGTAGCGATCAAGATTTGAGGTCTCTTTTCAAGGAAATAATTAATATCTTCACGGACGTTGGAAATGGAACCAATCAAGAGTTGGGTCTTTATAGGAGCTTTATCTTCAGGTAAAAATTCCAATACGGTTTTGAATACACTTTGGATTTGACTAGCCAATTCTCTAGTTGGTGATAATACCACTGAGAGCATATGGCCCTTTTTAGGAGGTCCATTGACTTCACCTTCTTCGTCTATGCTGTACATGTAATCGGAGACCTTTTGAAGGACTGGAATGGTGAATGCAAGGGTTTTACCAGAACCAGTGACTGCTTCTACCACCACATCTTTATTACCACTCAATAATGGAATAGTAGATGCTTGGACTGGAGTCATGGTAGGGAAACCGAGGGATTTGATGGCTTCTTTGATCCATGGATGGAGGTCATACTTGAGGTTCTCCCATGAAAGAGACCCTTTTTTCGTCTCCATAGCTGACATGGTGATACTGTTGTAGTTAGTTAGTTGGTTTGGTATTAGTTTAGTTGATGGCGATGAGATGAGACTGAGACTGAGACCTACTGAAAAATATATACACAACCAGTAGAAATGATAGAAACAGGTGAAGTATTTGGACAAAAAAAGTCAGAAAAAAAATAGAAAAAAATGTAGATAAATCAATAACTACCAAAGTAATTTAATGGCTCGTTATTAGCACAATTGAATATATCATTGGTGTTCTTTTAATGAATCACCTATTTCCCTACCGAGACTGTGATTCCCCGATTTAGCGAGACTTAGCGATGAGCGAAAATTTGGACTCATCTCCAGTGCGACTAAATTGTCACTATCTACACAAACTAAGGTTTAGTTCAAAACACAATCACCAACTTTCACCAGTGCCAAATTATATCCAGTTTTATCAACAGGCGCCACTGTTGTGAATTTTTGTTGTACTTTTTGATTTCATGTTAAGACTTTCCTCGATGATCAAAAGAACCTTTAGTACCATGAAAGCCGAACAGCCAGACTATAGTCTGTGGACCAAAGAACAACTTATCAAAAGAATCAATGATTTGGAAAACCCAGCTACTGGCGGTAAGGTAAAGAAACAAAAACCATTTGACTTTTCAAAACATAATACCAGATACGTGGCGTTAAAGTTTGCTTATTTGGGATGGAACTATTCTGGTTTAGCATTCCAATATGAACCTACTCCAAAGAATACCATTGAATTTGAATTATTAGACGCTATGGTAAAGGCAAAATTAATTAAAGATATTGATCCTTCCGGATGTAAATTCAGCAGATGTGGTAGAACCGATAAGGGAGTCAGTGCCATGAACCAAGTGATTGCCCTTAATCTTAGATCTGCATTAACTGATGAAGAACAACAATTGGCTGAAAATGATGGCAAAGAAATCCCATATATGAGTATTTTGAACTCTTTATTACCTTCTGATATCAGAGTGACCGCCATTTGTTTAAGACCACCTGAAGGTTTCGATGCTAGATTCAGTTGTGAATACAGACACTACAAATACTTATTCAAGAAAGACGATTTGGATATTGAAAGAATGGCTAAAGCTGCCAAACTTTATGAAGGATTACATGATTTCAGACACTACTGTAAGATCGATGGATCTAAGCAAATCACCAATTATATGAGAAATATCCTCAGTGCTAATATTGAACAATTAGATGACGAATTCTACTACTTCGACTTGAAAGGAAGTGCATTCCTCTGGCATCAAGTTAGATGTATGATGGGAGTTTTATTTTTAATTGGACAAAAATTAGAAGAACCAAGCATTATTACCGATCTTTTGGATGTTAACAAATTCAAGGGTAAACCTCATTATGAAATGGCTAACGATATACCTTTGGTATTATACGATTGTAAATATGAAGATATGGAATGGAAAGCACCAGTGGAACTCAGCAACCAAAATAAATTATTAAAATGTTTCACCAACTTCAAGGGTGTTGCTCTTGATTACCAAGTGAAATCCAGTATAGTTTCTATGATGGAGAAGATTTTCCTTAAAGATGCTGATAAGCTTAAGAGTGCTCCAGGATGTGGTATCATTAATGTGGGTAATGGTAGTGGTAGAAACTACACCAAATATATTAAGATTGCCGATAAAGAAATGGGAGAATCATTTGAAGTGGTTAATGCCAAACATAAGGTTAAAAAGCAAAAGAGAAATGAAGAAAAGGCAAGATTAAGAGAAGAAGAAAGAAAGCTGATGAGTGTGGATAGTACTCAATAATTAATTTATAATTAATTAATTAAATTATTAAAATTCACGAAGAAAAGTACAGGTTAATCAACTACATGAGTTATATTAATTACTCGAATTAGAATGCTATAATTATTCACAAAAGAAGTCATATAGAATGATTAATGATAGACTTAATAGAAATGGACCAGCTGGATCATGGGATACCAGTATGCTATAAAGTTTCGTAAATCGTAGAAGTAGATGGGGCGTTGCAGAATATAGTAGGTACTCAGGTACCATGCATGAGATAAAGGATCGGATCGGGATGAATAAGATCTTTAAGTTTAATGGTAGTTTTGATGTTTCCCAACTTTTTAAGATGGTTTAGATCGGGTTGATTTTAACTGGTTCTTGAGATCCAGGATGGTTCCCAGTACAAATTTTCACCCCCTTGACGATCGACCCACAACAAGCCGTTCATGATCATCTCGTCAATCACAGTTTTGCATCTTACACTATCCCAATCGTAATTATCTCTAAGTAACCTGTATGAGACATAACCGCCCATAAAAGAGCTTAATTCGTAGATCTTTTTCTGATCATTAGATATACTGGAACCAGAAGATCTGACCCACTTTTTACCATTGATATTGAGTACTTCGAATCCTTTACCTAGATCATTAAGGATATTAACTGAAGCTTCAATATCTGATTCTGTGGCTGAAATAGGAACATTTTTCGATTGTAAAATTGAGATCATTTCGGTGATGGAGATCAAACCACCATTAATATCTCTAGTTTCTTCTGAAATCTCTACTATACGAACAGAAAGAGCAATTAGATAATTATCTGATTTCTTGCTTGTAGTTAACACCAATTCTAATACATCTACTCCCACTACTTCACAAATTCTTGTGAATTTGCCTCTAAATTCACTATTGCGCTTGATTTCTTGTTCATGTTCATGTGCAAAATTGATAAGCACCGATTGAATAACACTCAATTGTGTTGATAGTTGGTCCAGATGTTTCTCATGAAGGATTCTACCTAACTGTTCAAAGGTATCTCTGTCATTACCCCACTTATCCATCACATGTGCATTTAAAAATAATGAGTAATGATAAAAGAATTATACCAAAAAAAAAAAAGACCAAAGTGCAACAAACATACCCCAAATCTCAAATCGCAATCGCAAAATTGTTGATTTTCACTGGCAAACTGGGGAGCAATGTCAGCCAAAAGTGAGAAAAAAGTGAGCAATGTTCCCCTGATTTTGTCGCTAATATTACCTTATTTTCCGCACTCTCACACCACTTCTCACTAACTTAGTAAAAGTTTAGTGAGAGGCTCAGTAATTGTTCCCACTAAAATGTTCGCACTAAAACTCAATAACTGAATAATTCAATTATCCATGGCTAACTCCGGTTGGTCCCTCCTTCATATAGGGCCCCACCGGGTGAGGTGCGGTGCCCCAGTTCCGCGGTCTAAAGGTTCATTTTATTGGGGTAATACATAAAACGTTCACTCACACCCTCCCCCAATTCTCATTTCTCATTTTACCCAGCAATTCTAGTTAAGCTCGGTTAAGTTTTCACAGTCTTGTGATTTGACATTCCATTTTCACATCTTTATTATTTCCAATTACATTATTAGCTTTTTTTTCCTAAAAACATAAAAGCTTGTATTTCCCTGTCATCGGCACCGTTTTCGTTTCCCCTTTTTTCAACTGTTAGTGTCAAATAAAGTATCTTTCTTTCTTTCTTTTATTAAGTATGGTCAAAGAAGTTATTTTTCCCCCACCACCAGCTCCAGTATATCCTGTACCCCGGGAAATAGAGGTTACTCTTCCAAATGGAGTGGTTGGTACAATTGCAGTACCTCATTCTGTTGATGCTGATAATCCATTTACTGATGGTTATGCTCCAGGTACTCATAAAGTGGCATTAATTCTTCATGGTCAAGGTGGTCATAGAAATTATATTTATCAAAAATCTTTGGCTCATAGATTAGCTGCAGAATTAGGTATTTATTCACTTCGGATTGATTTTAGAGGTTGTGGTGATTCTCCTGATAATGCTGATCCTAATAAAGGTAGAGTTTTGGAACAAGACGTTGAAGATATTCAAGTGGCTGCTGAATATTTACTTGATGGTTCTAAAAATGCTGTTAATATAAATTTCACTTTATCTGCCATTATTTCTCATTCAAGAGGTTCTGTTTCCATGTATTTATGGGCAATTGAACAAGATAAACTTTTAAAATCTTCCAATAGTCATAAAGCCATTGTGGTTCCAAATTTAATCAATTGTTCTGGTCGTTATCATTCTGAAACTGTTTATGATAGATATCCAAAAGATGCAGAATGGGATTTTGTTCCTCAACAAATGATTAGATTTGGTAAAATTGTTACTGTCAATTTCCCAAGAGCTGAATTGGAATCTTTAGCTACTGCTGATTTATCAGGAGTTCGTAATCTTGCATTGGATTGGTCTTGTATGACTATTTTTGGTCTTCATGATATTGTCATTCCTTTAGAAGATATTGCTGCATGGTCCAATCAATTATCAAGAGGTGCTTTCTCTCATGTTTTAAAGATTGTTCCTGGTGCCGATCATAATTTCTATGGTACTCATCAAATTGAAAATGCAATGGATGCTGAAGATTTTAATCCTCATAATTATCCAATTAATAAGAAGAAATTAGTCAATTATAATTTCCATGTCATTGATTTAATGCTTGAATTCCTTAGTCATGAAAGAGAATTACAAAGATTTGCTTCTGCAAACATGGATGTTGGACTTTTACCAAGATGGAAGAATGTTGATGGTGTTAATAATTTTAGAGATCTTGGTGGTTGGCATGTTACTAGTCCAAGATATACTTTGGATTCTACTACTAAACATACATATTATGTTAAACCTCATAAATTCTTTAGAGGTGCAAATATGTCACAAATTACCGATAATGGTTTAAAAACCTTACAAAGACTTGGTATTAAAACCATATTTGATCTTAGATCAGATGGTGAATGTGAAAAGGCTGGAGTTCCTGAAAATTTAGAAAAGTATGGTATTACCCGTATTCATGCTCCAGTCTATAGAAAAGATGATTACTCTCCACAATCAATTGCTTTAAGATATACCAATTTAATGACTAGTTGGTATACTTATGTTGATGTTTATGAAAATATGTTAGAAATGGGAGTTCATTCTTTCAAAACCATTTTCGAATACATCCGTGATCATAATGACCCATTTGTTTTCCATTGTACTGCTGGTAAAGATCGTACAGGAATCATTGGTATGTTATTGTTATTATTATTGGGTGTTGATAAAGATACCATTGCAAGAGAATATGAATTGACTACAATTGGATTAAAGCTGGAACATCCTAAACTTAAAGCCCAATTCACTGATACCGTTCGTACCTTAAAAGCCAAGATGGAAAACGTTGGAGATATTGAAGATTTAATTGGTCAAGGTAGAAAGGATTGGAATGTTGAAGAAGAAGGATTCTTAAATTTGATTAGTTCAAGATATGAAGCAATGTTGGCAACTATAGAAATGTTTAATGAAAAGTACGATGGTGTGGTTAATTATTTCAAGAATCAATTGGGATTTTCCGATGCCGATATTTTAAAGATCTACAAGAATTCAATTAATGTTGATGATGAATTTTCCTATGGTGCTACTCTTACCTGGGGACATAGAAATGTTGAAAAGGCAAAGGCAAAGATATAATTCTAATTCTTTCATTGAATGAAACGAATTTTTGATGTTTTGTGATACATGATATATATTAATAATTTATTAGAATCCATTTTATCCAGTTTTATTATACTATCGAATGTAATTCTATAAAATTGTAGTATCGATTTGAATTGTGGTTTATTGGCCGAGGTCTTGAGGTTATTTCATCCACGATTTTGTTCCGTGAATTAGGAAGCACATGGGTGATGATGGGTTTTGTTCTCGGTATACTGCAGAGTTTCACCTTATTGTCTCATAATCTTTATTGTTTGAGATGAGACCATAACCTTTACGAGGATGGATGTTCGGATTTGCCTGTGATTTTTTTGATCAAGAGGCTTATATGCCGACTGGAACGGTATTTTTATTTAACTGGTTCTGTATGTCAGTAGTAGCAACATAAGTCAACCCTAGTTTCCAGAAATACCCCTTTCGGGTAAGACAATAATGTAGGACTACCGTTATGTCAAATAAACCTCGCTTATACCCTCGCTTATTGTTGTAACCTCTAGTCCTGTAAAGCAACATGTGATAATATGACAACTGACATTAGGACCCTGTCTAGTACCTGATCAGTCATCTTCGATCATTTCTAAGCAAATGAAAAATTTCCGTTAGCAGTAAGTAAATGTCACACACAGTATATTGCGTTGCTTTTTTTGGACTTGGTGATAATTCTGTAATTTCATCATAATTTGATGATTATTAGCCTGTAATAGTTTACATGATTGGAAGTGGTCTTTGCTGGAAGATAATTTTGTTTCGTATGATATCGACCATCTTAATCTTTTCGTCATTTTCGTCCATGGTCTCTCCGAGTGGTACTCTCAATACAGCTAAAGGAGGATCCAATTTCTTTAAAGACCCTAATAATCTTTGAGATTTACCAATAAACAAAGTAACTTTTTTATGGTCATTCGGGTCAAACTCAAGAGTACCAAACTTCACAGCATGGTAAATTTCATCAACGGTTATAAAGTTCAGTACGTATTCGGCATTACTATGACCTGGAACTGGTGGTTGTGTAGGTAAGTTTAATTCACCTTGGATTTCAAGGATAGACAAACCATAAGGAGTGGAGATAATGTTATCAAGGGATGGTGAGTCACCGGCGGAGCTACCGGAGGAGACCTCTTGCTCGTTTAGGATCTGATTGGCTACTGAATAGTCGATTTCGGCCGTAGGCATTATCAATATTATCAGGGTAAAGTTGTTTAGGTTGTAGTTCGGTTGATATTGCAGCAGGTGACGCGACAGTCAGGTGATCTCGTATCACGCGGGGTAATATAGGTCAAAAGGTGATAGACCGTTTGTGTGGAGGAAAGAGAGCCTTCCACCAACTTTACGAGCATGGCAAGGCATTTTTGACAAGACCACAAAACCGCTTGGCGCCAATCAGATTGAAGTATTAAGGAGAACTAAGTGGCGAGTGTGTGTGAGAGTGATAAGAGAGGGGAGATATTTTTAGTCCACGCCCCGGCCTGGACGGAAATGTAAACGGGGAAGAAGGAAGAAAAAAGTGAATGGCCTTATCGGAACTAAAAATTTAGTGTAGTCTAAAAATGTTAATTTAGGCTCACCAAATATTAATGAAATTAGTGCGAACGTTTTAAAGAGAAAGAAGTCATTGGGATGACAGGTGTAATTGATTATGGGTTTAATTAACAAATTAGGAAAAAGCTTAATTTACGAGTTATAGGGGCCTAACGGAAATAAGACAGTTGAATGACTTGAATGACAGACTTTATTTAAGGGACCTAGCAACAAACTACTCCAATTATTGTAAATCTTTTATGGCCTTTTGTTTTATTTTGAAAGAATAAAAGTGCCAATTACATCACGTGATAAAATTTCCTCATTAGGAAGTATAGTTCTACGGCAACACCAAGAACGTGAGAAGTTGCAGTAGACCAAGCCAAAAGTTTCTGAATTAGTGGATGGGAATAACAAACACTATCGTTTAGCTCCGCCGAAACAAGTAAGGGAATAACCGGAACCACTTGAAACACTTGAAAGGTAACCTTAAAAAATGTACGAACCGTAGAAACATGCCATCAAAACCATAAAGGTTGACATGAAAGAAATGATAATAACAATTTGACTTTTAGTTCACTTTTATTTAACCTTAACTGTGTCCAAAAGTGTTAAATGAATGGTAAACCAGTACCCCGTTCCCGCCCCTCTTGTAGGCTTTAATTCCAACTGGTCTTGGTTCCCACTAACTTCTGGGTCCCAATTGAGAAAGAGGAGTCGCAGCCTTGTTCCCAATTAGGAAATGTGATCTAGCTGCAACAAATTATGTCCTAATTAGGCAAGTCGAGTCTACCAAGTCTTTAACAATTATAGAATGCAATATTTCCAATAAATACATGATTGAATCCGCATGAGACTTTTCTAAAACTATCTCATCGCTGTGATAATTACTATACACTTGTTGAATTTTATTCCTGTTGTTTTACTCCACTTTATACCAACAAAATTAGTTGTACCTGATCGATAACGGTCTTCGTTTAACCAAAATAAGGAGTCACATTGAACTTTTAGTCTATTCAATTTCAACTGTCAAAATCTCAACCCTATTATTTATTTCAAAACACTAATTAATTGTGTCAATTCACTTTAAAATAAATCTTCAAAGAAAAAATCACATTCTAATATTTTATTTCTTCACAAGTCTTTAAAATGTCTTCGGTAGGTGATTTTGAAGATTACACTGCCACAAGAGGGTTAATGAACCTTTTGTTATACCAAAATGATAACCCAGCATATGGTACTGGTTCACATTTATTATCCATGCAAGCACAAAATTTAATGGGTGGTATTCCTCCTATTCTTATCGATTTCAATAACCATTATCAAATTAATTTATTCGGAAATTATCCAGTGCAAAGTGATGTTGTACCTTCAGCCATTTTCGCAGCTGTTTTCGGTGTCTTAATGCTTCTTCATTTAGGTATCTTTATCGTTAACTGCTCTCGTGGTCACTATTTCTGGTTAACTTTAGGTTGGATGTGGTATTGTATGATGAAAGTCATTGGTTTCACTCTTAGAATTTATTGGATTCCTCAATTATATAATTCTACCATTGGTATTACCAATGAAACCTTTTTGATTTTACCATCTATTGTTCTTTCCTCATTCAATTTAATTTTAGCTCAACGTATTTTCACTTGGAGACATCCAGTGGGTGGTTCTCGTCGTTTATTCTGGAATACTATGATTACCCTTTACGTCTTTGTGGTAATTCTTGTTGCTATGACAATTTTAGCTTCTGGTGTTCCATACGTTAATTTCTTATCTGAAGAAAGTTATGGTAAATGGAAGAAGGTTGTTGAAGCCACTTCTATTTTAATTGCTTTATATGCAGTGGCTGCTATTTCTTTAACCTGTCTTGCATACTTCTTTATGCCAACTGAAAAGGATGAAAAGTTATATACTTATCAACCATGGTGGATTAAATCTTTTAGTCCATTCTATTTTGTTAAAGCTGGTGCTGCTCGTGAAGCTGAAGAAACTTTTATGAAGAGAAATCACAATCATCGTCATGCCATTAGAGTTATTGCTGCTACTCATCATCATTATAATATGGTTGAAGGTTTGACTAAAGAAAGAGGTGATTTAACTCATAATACTTCTATTATGATCATTGCTACTACTTCTCTTTTGCTCTTGGTGGGAGCACTTTTGCGGGCAATTGTGGTTTTCCAAGGTAAATACCATTACCAAAATGGACCATTATGTCACCCGGTTGCAATGTATCTTAATTGGGGTCTTTTCGAAGCTACCATCAATGCTCTCTATATTGTTGGTAGAGTTGACTTGAGATTCTACAGACCAGATAGATTACCAAAGAAGGTTAGAGCCATTATTACTGCTGAACAATCTCAATATGTCTCTGATAACGAATATGAAGAAGGTGAAATTGAAGAAGAAGAAGAATACGAATACGAAACTGACGATCGTTACACCATACAAACCAAAGAATCTTTTGAAAATGAAGATGATCTCGATTTCTCTCCTCCAAACTATAATAATGCCAGAGATAAGGAGAAGAAGAGTAATGATGATGAAGAATTCCACTTTTAAATTATACCAACGATCAAGTAGCGTGCTACTCTGTATAAATTCGAAACGAATAAATAATTATAGAATAATAATTTTAATGTAGTCAACCGATAAAAGGTTGTATATACATGGTCAATTATGAACAGAATTGTTATTGATACAATTCAAAGAGTAAACATCAATGATAATCTAAGGATTATTCAATTATTTGGATAATTTGGATAATTTTGAAAATTTGACGATATTGTAATTTTAAGGAAAAATGAGTAAAAGTCGAACCTTTTGTTTATAGCTTCCATTTAGCTTTCATGAAATCCCAAAGTAGCAACTTTGTCTGAACAACTCGGCTTCTTATTACTGTAGATGGTCAGTAGTTATACTTTCCCATATATTACTAAACAATTAGGTAAGATTACACTTACCAAAAATACCAAAGAATTTACACCACAGAGAAGAATTAAACTCTACAACGCTTATTTCATTCCAAAAAGGTCAAATAAGCATAAAGTACTGTTTCACTACTTCTCCTAATCACTTGTGGTTGTTTCTTCTCTTGTCTTTAGCTGCGAAATCTATGTAATTATGGTGCGAAACCATAGAGGCTTCTGGAACAGTGACCCACAAAACATCCAAACAACTCAGCCGAAGGAACCACACAACCAATATCATTTGCCTGACTTGAAAAGAACGATAATACATATCTTGATTGTCTCCATTTCATCTTGTCTACCCCCCAGCTCAACTAATACTAACTAGACAAGCTGACCATCACGACTCACGTGACCCGCCATCGCATCTCTCTTGATAATTTTTATCATCACCTACATCAACTCCAATAACTATACACTATACACCACCAAAATGTCTAGACCTGAACAGATCGCCCCACCAGAGGTGTTCTATAACGATGACGAATCACACAAGTATACTTCCTCCACACGTGTGCAGCACATTCAAGCCAAAATGACCTTAAGAGCCTTGGAATTACTTAACTTGGAAGTTCAAGACCCCCACTTTATTCTTGATTTAGGATGTGGTTCTGGATTATCGGGAGAAATTCTTACCGAAGAAGGTTACAACTGGGTTGGTATGGATATTTCACCAAGTATGTTGGCCACCGGATTGGATAGAGAAGTGGAAGGTGATCTCTTTTTAAGTGATTTAGGAAATGGAGTTCCATTTAGAGCAGGTACTTTTGATGCAGCCATTTCCATTTCTGCTATTCAATGGCTTTGTAACGCTGATACTTCTAATGTTGATCCAAAGAAGAGAACTCTTACTTTTTTCAATACTTTATATGCATCATTAAAGAGAGGAGGTAAATTTGTGGCTCAATTTTATCCAATGAATGATTCTCAAACTGAAACCATTTTAAGTTGTGCTAAAGTGGCCGGGTTCGGTGGTGGTTTAATTATTGATGATCCAGATTCCAAGAGACACAAGAAATACTATTTAGTATTAACTGCTGGTTCTACTGAAAGAAACATTAACTTGGCCGGTGCTCAAATGGATGCTCCAGAACATGTCAAGAAACCAAACAAGAAATTACTTAAGAAATTAGAAAGTAAGAAGGATTTCATCAACAGAAAGAAGGAAACCATGAGAAGAAGAGGTAAGAAGGTTGCTCTTGATTCCAGTTTCACTGGTAGAAAGAGACGTCCTCGTTTCTAAGGGAATTATTCCCGAAAACCAGAGAATGGAACATTGGGGCAAGTGTATCCAAAATTCAATATTTGTATTTTTGGCACCAGTCTATGTTCCAGTTCATGTCATTGTATATTAATTAGCATATTCAAACAGATGTTTGTGAGGCCTACAGTATTAAGTAGTCTATAATAAATTAGGGTAAACTAGTAAGAATAAAATGTAAAAGTAACAAGAGTAAGAAAATGAATAGAGGTAATTAAGAGTGAAAAAATCTTAAAGTTTCCAAAGGTGGTTACTGTTTTAATAGTTATATATATTAGGTATATCTGATAGTGAAGTCTCGCTTATAGCCAGACTTCAGTACTGGTTTCACCACCTAAAAAGACAAAGGAAAATGGGTGAAAAAAGCGATTTTGGCACCGCAAAATAAACCAACCCAACCCAAAAGATTCAAATAACTTTAATCTACAATATTTTGAGTTTTCCTATAATTATTGCTCTTGATTCTCTTGTTGGCGGTGTCGCACTAAGTCTCTCCTACATTACTGAGACTCCCAGTGCGATTCTCACCAGTCGTAGTGCGACTCGTAGTGGGTGTGTAAAATTCTCATCAATGAAAAAAATCTGATCACCAGAACACCACCATCATGTTTGGTCTTATTAGTGGAAAGGGAGTGTTCCCAAGCTTAAGAAACACCTTACAAAGTGTGAGAACTTTCGTCCCAATAAGAAAGCGTAAGTTTAAATTTGAAACCAGACGATAACTCGATCATTTGATCATATCAA
Source organism: Suhomyces anneliseae (assembly GCA_030568535.1). Taxonomy (NCBI): domain Eukaryota; kingdom Fungi; phylum Ascomycota; class Pichiomycetes; order Serinales; family Debaryomycetaceae; genus Suhomyces; species Suhomyces anneliseae. Next base: position 426,278 of record JAJMGB010000008.1, on the reverse strand, counting down.
CGATTTTTCACCTTGACAATTCATACTAACCAATCAATAGCTGTTTCAACTGTTTATGAACCATTACCAAAGAAGAGAGGAGGAGAAAACGCCATCACTTTCTTACACAAGCAATTATTACAAAAGTACGATCCTACTGGGAAGAGAAGAGCATTGGTTGATTCCAAAACCGGTTTAAGAGCTGGTGATATCATTAAAGTTACTTACCTTGACAGAACTGATGTTATTGGTAGAGTTGTGGGTATTAAAAGAGGTATTAATAATGTCGGAACCAATATCTTAATAAGAAACAAAATCAATAGAATCGGTTGTGAAATCAGAATTCCTGTTTTCAGTCCAAAACTTAGAAATATCGAACTTATTCAAAAGCCAAAGCAATACTTACCAAGAGCCAAGCAATACTATATTAGAAACACCAAGCTTGATGTGGATGATATTGAAGCCTCGATAAAACGTCAAAACAAGAAGAATAGAAAGGCTGAAGAAGCAAAGTAAATAGTCATGTAAATAAGAAACGACCTACCATCGTGAACATAGACGTGGTTGGAAGTTGAACGTTAATATAAACGAAAAGAGAGAAACAAGTAGACAAAAGTGATGTAGAGCAGTACAATGGTGAATACGTTTATCAGGTACTTTAAAGAAGTTAGAAAAGAAAGAAGTTACAGGTATAGTAGAGAAAACGTGGAGTCAAATGACAAAAACTGATAATATCAAGAAACCTACCAAGCAAGTGAACCAAAAGGGCAAAAAAGTCAGTAATATTAACTGTACAGGTACCAAGGATTGACATGATATCATAAATATCACAGAATATTCACTTAGCACAACAGAAAGAAGAAACTTGCAAGAATCCAAACTTGTTTCAAATAAGATTAGGGAAGTTACTGCTGTCACTATAGCTAATAATGTGCTAAAATTACAAGAGAAAGACTACAATTTCATGGTTATACTAGCAAAGATGACTGTATTAGTAGATAAAAATACATTCCTTTTGTATCTACACTTTCTAATGAATAGTCTATTGATTATCACTTAGCTGATTCAATATTTCTAGTCTATTTGTAAGTTCATTTCCGAACCGAGACTGAAAATCTGGAGATATATTCATCATCAACGTTTCAAACGTTTCATAATACTTTGTTCTTTCTGCTTCATGCTGTAACAAATACCATCCACTTAAACCAACAGATACTTTCAAAGTATCACCTTTTTTAGTTTTAATTTCAAGATAATTTTGAGTTTTAGCACTAGGATTATAATAATCACTAGCTCTTTTCATTCCTGATTGAAGCTTACATTCAGGAAAGAAAGCTTGATATTCATTGTATATCAACGAGAGTTCGTTCTTTTGAGTTTCTTGATCCATTTTTCTTTTGGTTTGCTTTGTTTAAATTTTAAAATTTTAATTACTACTATGGTTATGGTTACAAGATTTAGTCACAACTGATTCCCAATGTTCCATGAGTTTGTCAACATCAGGCGCCCAGAAACGTGCTCCAACTAGTGGTTGATCTACGCTTTCATTCACTATTGAACTCCAGTCAACTTAACAATTGATATGTAAAATTAACCTTTATAGAGAGTGAACCTGCGATTGATGTTAGTGAACAAAAAATGGCGGCGCGATCGGTTCTCTATTTATACTGTTGTAAGTGCAAACCGGGTAACCTTTTCATACAGGGCAAAAAGCGAATCATATGGAAAATGACATAATGGCATAATCTTTAATACGTTATCATGTCTGAAACCAAAGTACCAACTCAACAATTCATTGGTACGACTTTGCGGATCAAGCTTAAGGATTCTCGTGTCTTGGATGGTGTGTTGACTGTCATTGACCCTTTTGGAAATATTCTTTTATCTAATGGTTACGAATATTCATTAGATAGAGTTGATCCACAAAAATTGCATAAAAGAGAGATTGGTTTGGTTAGTGTTCCAAAGGAAAGTGTGGTTAATGTCAGCGTTGATGCTAAGACTCATAAGCAAATTTTTCCAGCCAAAGTTGATAAATAGAAAGGTGGTGGTGCTGGAATTAAGTAGCACCTTGTCTTTCCAATCTTTCCAACATCAAATGTGCTTCGTTAGTTAGCCGGTGTAATTTGGTCAATTTGCTCTTGATATCATTGGACGGGAGACTAGAGGACTTGCTAGATTTGGACTCTAGTGAAGATGTACCAGTTTGGCTGCTATTCAGAGAAGCAATTGGTGAAAGAATCAGCGAGGTGATTAAAGAACTGATCTGGTCAGCGCTTGAGCTCATTGAGCCAGTGGCCATTAACAGTGAGTCAGAAGTTGGAACTAATGAGCTCAGAACTTGTGCGCTCAGCAGCTGACTTCGTGGCGGCGCTGTGGTGATAGGCGGCACTGGGCCTGGTTTCGGCAGGTACTTCGCCGGAGGAGGGTTAGGGTTTGTCTTGGTAGGTTTACCGTGCTCCATACATGTACCCAAATAATGGTCTCTGGCACTTATAAAGTTACCATAGGGACAAATATCCACAAGACACGCCAATACTGCATCTTCTTTAGAACAGAGACACTGAATATCAACATGCTCAAAAGAGCACGATACAGACACTTCGTTGATACAACTCAAGAAACACGCTGGCGGCGTTGCTACCGCCAAACCAACGAACATCCACAACAACTTCATGTCAATTGGTGATAACTCGCTAATAAGTTGGTGGTCGCAGTTGGGCGGTTGCAAAACAGAAATGTATTTGGCTGCCACACTTTGCATACACATAAATAGAGAACAATTAAAATATATGTATATATAAGTAGAGGGATTTGCAACAAGAAACAAGAGATGAAATTTAGAAGTGCTGTAAAAAGGTGAATTGAACTTTGATATTACAATGGACCCTGATCAGGGTTTTTGTTTTGATTCGGGGCTAACTAACACTAGGGGAAGTAATACCGTCCCTAATGATCAACTGATAGGACAGTGGGATCTATAAAGGGCCTAGACTTATCAGATTCACATGCAATTTGGCTTGTACAAGTCGCAACCTTCGCTTGCAACAATATTTTGGTTGTTCCCTGACAACATCTTTTTTTCAAGTCGTACGACCGTTTTAATTCTAAAAAGCAGATCTTATTGTTCTAAATTGTTCTTTTGGTATTGATCTACGGTTTAGGGACCTAAAACCAATACATACACACCCACACCCACACACCCACACAAGCGCAAACTTCGGTCTTACGTAAGCCCGGTGGTACCAGTGGACAAAATATCTTTTTGGGATAACATCTCACCCAACAGCCCATTTAATAGTTGAAGGCTGAACACCATAACTGAACTTTAAAATAAGAACCGGTACATTCCTGTGCTACACGTGAAAAACCAGCATATTAACTGATCCTAATTTTGAATTACCTTTTCAGGATTTCGATCTTTCACAGCATCATCAAAATTTAGCCACGTACTTTTTCTTAAAACAAATCTAAAGACAAAAGAAAAAAAAAAAACCAACCCCACATATACCATATAGACATGCAAGGAACTTACAGAAATAATGGGTTACCAAGACCTTACTATATGAAACCATCCTCCAAGAAGTTCCCTTCTCCTTATGATAACATTAGTACTGTCAACTTTTTCAATACTTCGCGAAGAAAGGTGCTTGGATACATTGTTTTGTTAGTATTATTTGGTACTTCTATTTTATGGTTAGCACAAGATTTAAGTCCAAGAGCAGAACCTCAATATGAAATAGTGAAAAACACTCCACAACAACCAAATATCCCAAACATAGACTCCAACAAACATAACATCGATAAATTGGCCGCCTCAGTTGGATCAAAAGCTGATAAAGAAAGTGAGATCGAAGATTTAGCAGGTAATTTCGCCCATGGTTCTAAAGGTGAAAAAGGTTTAGGTGTTGTGGAAGCTCCAAAAGGTGGTATTGCTAACGAAGCTCCTCTTGTTGGTAACGATGAAGATGAAATCGTTGGTACTGGAAAGAAGTCCAAGCCAAAGAATGCAGCACAAGAACCTAAATATGATCCAAATCCAAAACCAAAGGGTTACAAGGCTGAAAAGGCTGAAGAAGTTAACTAAGAGCTTCAATCTTCTTAGAATACGAAGTCATTTTGTTTGGTTATGACTTGTCATTGTCATTTTAATTAAATCAAATAGTGGGTAACAATATAACTACGGTAAACTATTACTACAACTTATTTAATTCAATCATAGATAAAATACCGTATGAAAACTACGCTGTAAATGAACAACTAATTATAAATATCTTTTAGTGTAGCCAATTTACGAAGCTTCTATGCTTCAAAATTAGACCGATTCCTACAGCTAATGATTGCATAGTTTACATGAATCATGCAAAGGACACTTTGGCACCTGCATGCAAAGTGTCTAGTTTTTTTTTTTTTTTTTTTCTTCCTAGTAAATCGTTTCTTTTCTTCGTATATCTTGATATACAAACCTATCTAGAACAACCTTCGATGACTTCGAATGTTTGGCGGCTGTAACCTGCAAAAATTTGATTTTGATTTGATTTTCGAAAAATGAAAAACATGTTCCAGACATCTCCGGATTCTGCATCATTTGTTAAGATGAACCTTGCATTTTTCGCAGCAATATTAACATAAGAAGATATAATTAAGCACATTCCACCAAACCCATAATCTCCAACGCATCATTCCTCTTAATACCTTGTAAATATGATTCACTACAAGACTACAATATCCATCTTTAATTCTTTAAAATTTTTTAAAATTAATTAATTCATTACACATTATATAAAATACTCTAATATTTCTAATTAAACAAGGTGACACTTATCACCCTTTGAACCATCTGTTCTTTTACCGGTCATTTCTTCATATCTTTCTTGGCTTCTTTCTTTCATCTTTTCTTTCACTTCAATAGGGAAATATTTCTTCATCATTACCATAACATCTGTATCCAAATTACGGCCATCTGCTTTAGCAATGGCACCTTCATCTCTACAAATTGGACAATTTGTTTTATCTTGTTGTTTCATTTTAACCAAACATCTAACACAGAATAAATGTCCACATTGTAATCGGATTGGTTTAAATGAAATACTGGTACAAATTGGACAAGTGTAGTCATCAAGTTGTGGAAGTAATGTTAAGATAGATGATTGAATGATAAAACACACAGATTGTGCTAAAGAAGAACCATTCATGAAAATATGATCGTTTGAAACAAGTCTTGGGAATTCTTTACTAATTCCAAGAGAAGTTCTTTTATCGAATTTCTTTAAAATCTTTCTAAATGCTTCAGAATTAATGGATTGAAATTGAAGAATCTTCAAAAGATGGAAATTCATTTGAAGAAATTGGTTATAAGTAGTCAAAGACTTTTTGTTCTTGAAAGTAGTAAGGATACCTGACTTATCAACATTGTTGATAAAGTTATTCAAATTTTTCTTGATTTGTTCGGAGTTTCTTTCACTAGCAACATTTTCATGTTGATTGTATTTGAAGTAAACTTCAGAATCCAAATAGATCTTGAATAATTCTCTCCATCTGTATAAATCAGAATGCTTTAATTTTCCCTTTGGGTCGACCAAAGTGTTGACAACTTGGGCAATATCTTCAACTTCAGAAGTTAATTTATTTTCTTCACTAGATTTCAAATGATCTAAGTTTTCTAATTCATCATCAAGCATCTTGAAAAATTTGGAGTCAGAATTCAACAGGATATAGATTTCATTCTTTCTGGTTCTTGGCTTAGTAATATCTTCTTCAAGAATTTCATCTAATGGAATAGTTGCCTTGTGTTCTGGAGATAATGGAGGAGAACCTTCACGACTACCACTCTTTGGAGTGATCATCTTAAGTCCATCGTCTTTTTCTTCGATTTGAATAATATGTTCTTGTGGGGACTGCAGACGAGATTTCAAAGGCAAAGGCAGACCGGATTTGAGAGCATTAAGGTCTTCTTCGTGTAAGTCTTTAAGACTTTTACGTTCAACTTCTTCAACATCATGTTCATTATCTTCATCGTCGTCGTCTTCCAACAAGGACTCTATTCTCTTTTGCAACTGTAAACCTAACTGATAAATATGATCATCAGAAAGATTTTCATCAGTATAGTTCAAGGTAATCTTTAACATAGGACTGAAAGATTTAGGGTCATGTTGATTATCGTTCAGTTTGGTCAAAGTGTACTCAGCAATAATAGGATTTGAAGGAGAAGTTTCCTTTTGGTCAACTTCAATCACTTCAGCCTTGGTAGGATCTTGAAGTAACAATTTAAGATCGTTCAGCTCCAACCCCAAGAAACGGAGTTCCTTCACAACCTTACTGATACATTTCTTTAATGACTTATATTGAATGGCAGCTTCCAACCATTCTTCAGGGATATCATCCTCTATGAGGGTTTGTTCTAAAACTTTTGCGAATTTCATTGTGATTTCTTGTTCTAATAAATATAGTGGATTGACTCTATTGTTGTTGTTATTATTGGTGGTGCGATATTAATTTGAAAGGTTTTCTTCTCTAATATATTGATATAGTGGTTATTTGTTAGTCTTAGTACTCCATAATGAGGGTGAACGCGTTATATTAACTGGTTTAATAAGGACTATATTCTCTTATTCATTACAATAGAAGGAGGAGTATTAAATTTAATATATAAAATTTTATGGTTGTAAAGTAATTTAAACCCGCAATTAGAGGGCGATGACTATAAATCCCACAAAAGCGTGGGGGTATCACGAGCGCGTGGCAGCGTCACACTTACGAGGACGGATATGGAAAAGCCGTGCCTTAGGTAATTGGTTACGTAACGCTGGAATTTTCTAGAATGGCACGTGAGTCTCTCGCTGGCCCCAACATCCAAAGTTAACAAAACTAGGTTTAAGGTTACAGCTGGCCCTTAATTTATATTACAAGTTTATTAACTTAACCCTTTATATACAATGGACTTTGAACTTGAACCAACTTTGGAAAACATTATTCAACAAGATACCCTTAAATGGATCTTTGTGGGTGGTAAAGGTGGTGTCGGTAAGACCACTACCTCTTCATCTATAGCTGTTCAATTAGCATTAAATCATCCAGATGATCAATTTTTATTGATTTCTACTGATCCAGCTCATAACTTATCTGATGCTTTCTGTCAAAAGTTCGGTAAGGATGCTCGTAAAGTTGATGGATTAGACAATTTATCATGTATGGAAATTGATCCAGAAGCTGCCATGAGTGATTTACAACAACAAGCTCAACAATATAATAATGATCCAAATGATCCATTGAAGAGTATTATGAACGATATGACCGGTTCTATCCCAGGTATCGATGAAGCATTATCTTTCATGGAAGTTATGAAACATATTAAGAATCAAAAGGCTGATCCAGAATCTGAAGATAGTGGAAAAATCAATTATCGTACTATTATCTTTGATACCGCTCCAACCGGTCACACTTTACGTTTCTTACAATTACCATCTACTTTACAACAACTTTTAAGTAAATTCCAATCCCTTTCTGGTAAATTTGGTCCAATGTTAAATATGTTAGGTGGTGCTGGTCAACAAGATATTTTTGAAAAATTAAATGATGTCCAAAAGAATGTTAGTGAAGTTAATGAACAATTCACCAACCCAGATTTAACTACTTTCGTTTGTGTTTGTATTTCCGAATTCTTATCATTATATGAAACCGAAAGAATGATTCAAGAATTGATGTCATATAAGATGGATGTTAACTCCATTGTTGTTAACCAATTATTATTTGCTGATGATGATGAAACTCCATGTAAGAGATGTGTCAGTAGATGGAGAATGCAAAAGAAATATTTGGACCAAATGGCTGAATTATATGAAGATTACCATTTAGTCAAAATGCCTTTATTAGGTACTGAAATCAGAGGTGTTAATAACTTAAAGAAATTCTCCAAGTTTTTGTTGAAGCCTTATGATCCAAAGACCGACGGTGGTATTGTCACTGAATTAGAAGAACAATAATTTTAAAACGATTAATTAAAATGGTCATTCAATTCGTTTAGTTTTCTTTTACCCCAGAAACTCCTAATATGTAGACTATACCAGTTATATAAAAATTATGATCAATAATGATCACAAATAAGAATCCTAGAAAATAATTATTTTTTTAAATCTTGAGAATCCGAGATTTGCAGTAGAACCAGAACAAACGAAAAAAAAAAACAAGCTTTAAGTTTTTTGGTGATTTCAAGGTGTAGATTTACAGATGATATGATCATATCATGGAATTTCATTGGCTACGACGATAATAATTTAAATTGGGTGATCGCATGATACCACTGATATCAGGTAATAACCAAGACGATACCAGAATGCACAATTGGGCTCGTATCAGGAGCAGGTACAGTGGAACAGGGAACAACGGGGGAGAAGCGGAAATTGGTTGAAAAGACAATACATGCGAATATATATTTTTTTATTTTTCTGGATAAGGTTGACAGCGTTTGTGGGAATTGAACTGAATGTAAGGTATCTACATGATTCCATGTGCATTTAAGCCGATCATAGGAAATAAAGTACATACAACGCCCTAAAAATGAATTTAAATCCTTCGGGAGTGTATAGTGACCCCATTTACGAATGGAGATATGTAGGAGGGCTTAGGACTTTAGTACACAATACCAAGTCAATTGAATTTACTATAGGACTAGCCAAGATCTAGCCCGAGGATTGCAGTAACATCCCGTACGATCAATTGAATTAGGTTTAAGGAAGTAAACCTAAAAATGCAGTACGAAATAAAAAGAGACAGTGAGAGAGAGAGAGAGAGAGAGAGGACTTGTATCCGAACAAAGTTTTTGACATAGCCTATAATGCCTATATAACAATTGAAAATAATAAATACCCATACCCAATTAATACAAGCCCCCGAAAAATATAAGCAAAATAACAACGGAAAAATCCACAAGCCACAAGATCAAACCCATTAACAATAGGCAACAGTTTTTTAATGTTGGGACTAGTTAGTCGAAAAGGTATGGTTTTGTTTTTTTTGTACTTATGTTTTGGCCCAGTAGCAATCATTTTTTTGCTTGTTTTTACCGAATATCAACTAAATACCCGTTAAACATGCAACACATAACCATTCGCATAATCCTCGTCTTTATTAGTGCCGTATACTTCTATTGATAGTATGAGACACAGCCATAAAACCAATAAACCAATAAACCAGGCTCAATTCTTGCCCCGCCTCTATTCCCCCTCCCTCCATGTATCCCTGTACCGTAAGGGGACCAAAAGAAAAAAAGTTTTTGTTCTGTCTTATTGATTGTTGAACAATGTTGACCTTGTTACCATTTACTATTAAGTCTATATTCTCACGTGCGGGTCCACTTCCCCCTATTGATCTACACTAAAGCCCATCATAATTAAAACAAATAAAAAAAAGTGCGCTTTATTATAAATTTCAAATTTCACATTTTACAACGGTTTTAACAATAGTAGCGAGCGAACATTGTCCCTTCACAGTTTTTTTCTGATCCAAACGGTTTATCTGGGGAAGTGGCTAGTGAAGAGTAAGTTCAGTGTAGTGTGAGAGTCGGACTAAGGAATTGTCATTTGACCGTTGTCATTGGTTAATTCCAAGGTTTTCTTTTTCTTTTTTTTTTTTGTTTGTAAAGGTTTCTAGGTACTGTTAGGTAAAGCCCCTCTGTTGAGGGGAGATTTTAAATCAAAAGGCGATATCAACTAGTGCCGAATAAGTATGGCTTAAAGTATTGAGTAGGGGCGTTGGTGCCCCCTGCCGCTTTCGGAAAACGGATGTTATCGACAATAAAAAATGATGCATGCAAAAAATTGAACATATATAAGGGCGCGCAAATAATTTTTAAAATAACCATCAAATCTAAATCAATACAGAATGTCTAGAGGAAATCAAAGAGATCTTTCAAGAGCTAAGAACTTGAAGAAGCAAATGGAAAATTCCAAAGCTGCTAAGAAGACTGGTGATCCTACTAAGAGAATGGAAAGTGATGCTGAAAAGATGAGAAGAAAACAAGCTGAAGGTATGTAACAATAAACATCGGAGGGAAAAAAAAATCAATGATGATTTCGATTCAAATGATCCCCATTTACTAACATGTATAGCTGATGCAAGAAAAGCACAAGGCTTAAGAAAATAAGCATTCCATTCATTAGAGACTATCAACAACTCCCCTCCAATCAGTTACTGGTCATGTTTGAAAAGATCAATTCTTATCAGTTGTGATGAGAAATGATTTTTCCATGATTTCTTCACATTTATCTCCACCCCAACATAAGTAATTTTTAAGCTATAATATCGTTATGGCGACCTTTACCTTGAACCCTCTTCCCAAGCATTGTCATTGTCACACCTATTGCATTCACATTCATTATCTTCTTATTGAACGTACGTAAAAACAAAAATGTTGACTCATTCATTTCCTATCTTAAACTTGGCCTTGGTTCATTTGGTTTCATCACTGGCCCTTACCTGCTTTAGCCGCAGACCAAGCGGTGGCTCATTGGCTAAAATTTACTTTTTTTTTAGACTTTTTTGGCCCACCCTTAACAAGCTTTTATCATACATTCATTTTTTTATATTCTACTAGATTCTGGTCTTCGTTAGACCTAATCACTATTCCTTACCTACCAGCCTGCCTATCATTATGCCTGTGGATCTCAACCATGGGAGGGCCTATATACAGTTAATGTACGTTATAATAATAATAATAAAAATTAATCGATCACAAATAATATTAATAATCGTTTATTGTAGTTAGTTATCATCTAATACGTTGCTCACTACTTGAAATTTTTGGGTGCTAAAAAAAAGAAATTAATATCATGCAAATAATGATTGGTAGTTAATTATATTGGATCTTCTGTAGTTAAGTCGCTGATTGAAGTGGTTAGAAAAAGGTTCATGACTTACATGGTCATATGTATATATATGTACATATACGACTGCAAAAAGTCTCCAAGTATTTCATATTTTTTTTCTCTCTCTATTTCTCTCTCACCAATCAATTGGTATTTCATCCTTGCAATTAACCTTTTTCCAAGTATCGTACATTGAATTTTTTTTTTTATCTCCACGCACAGTACACCGATATTGCCGACAAAAGGTGTGTGAAAGGTGACGCACAAATGTGTTCCTCTTGTTTACAAATGTCCGCAACCACCTCTAATAATTGGGTAATTTTCGTTGTAGATTAAGTTGGATCTGATCCCTTTATTGTAACTTTAAAAGGGTCTTTAGAGTTTAAATCGCAAAGCACTGCCATGATTAATTTTTTTTAAGTTAATTAAATGTGAATTAAACATATAAAAAAAAGCTCCAATTTAATTTACTTAGGGAACCAATTACCGATTGGTCAATTTGTCAAAAGTTCACTTCATTTGCATATTTCCAAGTAATAATTAACTACCGTAAATCGGTCAACCCCGAACAATAGTAAAATATTTCAGATTTATCATTTTTTTTTACCATCACTCCTCTTTATTAAGACCCCCCTCTTTGATTTCCACCCCTCACCCCTTTAGTCGATTGGCTGCAACTGTATGCAGGACACGAAGGTCAGTAGTTCAAGGGGGTCAATAAAAACCACTAAAATATAGGTAAATCCCCAGAAAATTGATCAATGATGGCGGGGTCGCTAAAGAACGTTGAATAATCAAGTTTTTACCAAGTCAAAACTCGATTTTGACCAATAAATGGGGGGTTGAACTTTCTTGGGATCGGGGTTGTATGCAGGTCCCACACTCTCCAGATCATTCATTCACATTACCTACAAGAAAATATCCAATTGCTAAGCAGAGTGATGCAATTGTAGTTACACCACAGTGCAAAGGAGTTGTATTGAAGTGGAATCAAATGAATGATTAGCAATATTAACCCGCATATTCCCACTCCGTATTTCATCTACAGAAACCCCCAGAATTTCGCAGTCATGACAGAGATTACGAGGGCCGAATTCTGAGCTATGTTCTAGCCAATTGGGCCGATTCGTATTTTGAGACAAGATCGAAAATGGCTAATATTTGCATTTTTAGCCATTGAAAAAACTCTAGCAATTTCTTTGTTCCATTTGACACGATCTATCTCAACAATGTCTGTTGTTCTCTTATAGTAGTGAGAGGTGAGAGGTGAGAGGTGAGTGGTCTGGTCTAGTACTAGGAACACTTAGGCAGAGGCGCACGACCCCATATCTCGCACCCATACTAAAAAGATGCTGCTACCCTTACAAAACTTAGTCCGAACTTACTAAAACCCAATCAGCTAAAATGTTAATTGAAGAGACCTACCACGATGTTAAGACTTCCTATGGTACTACCATGAGGTTGTACGTGTACCACCCCAAAATCCCTAACTATCCAAATGTCAGATTCCCAGGTGTGGTTGTATACAGTGAAATTTATCAAGTTACTGGACCAGTTTCTCGTTTCGCTAAGGACATTGCTGGTCAAGGATTCATTGCCGTGTGTCCATCAATCTACCACAATTTCGAAGGTCCAGAACCTTTAGCTTACGATGTTGAAGGTACCGACAAGGGTAACTTATACAAGATCGAAAAGGAATTGAAATCATACGATGAAGATAACAAGTTATCCATTGACTACTTGATGTCTTTACCAACTTGTAATGGTAAGATCGGAGCCACCGGAATGTGTCTTGGTGGTCACTTAGCCTTCAGAGCTGCTTTAGATGCTAGAGTTAGAGCTGCTGTTTGTTTCTTTGCTACTGATATTCATGACCATGCTTTAGGTAAGGGTAAGAATGATGATTCTCTTGCTAGAAGTGGAGAAATTAAAGGTGAATTGATTATGATCTTTGGTCACAAGGACAATCACGTTCCATTGGAAGGAAGAGACTTGATCAGATCCACTTTACGTAACAACAACGTTGATATGACTTTTATTGAAATTAATGATGCTCAACACGCTTTCGTTAGAGACGAATACAGTAAGGGAAGATATGATCCTGCTACCACCAAGAACTGTATGGAATGGGCTTACGAATTGTTCAACAGAAAGTTGAAGTTGGACTACGGGGAACATGACGGTAAGAAGGAAGTCATTGAAAACGTCTGTTAAATACATGGTTAAAATACACGGTGAATAGTTGCAATCAAGACTTTTTCATGATGAATAGCCGTTCTTCATGAACGGAATTGATTAAAATTCGATTTTTGCGAAATAAAAATAGTTCAATTGGAACGAAAATAGACAATACACGTAGACTGACCATGCTGGACCTTATCATCGTAAGATACCTGATACTGGTGATGAATCATATAAATCAGGTACCATCACGATCACGTGACAGATCACATGATATCAATAGTATCTAATATACCATAAGTATAGTCTTTAAAAATTGTAGTAAAAATGCTATAACAACTCAAGGAGACCAAAGAGACCATCCATTATCTTACAGCATCTCTTACATCTTCAAAAAATACCATTTCTATTTAACTTGGTCTTTCATGTTGCCTTCCCTTGGTTTTGCCTCGCCACACGACTCTGAAAAAAATGATGAAAAATTTACTATGAACAACCATCACCAATACTAATTAACCAACAACCAAATATGAGACCTATAAAGTTGATGGGACACGAGCGTTCCTTAACGCAAGTCAAGTACAACAGAGAAGGAGACTTGTTATTCTCCGTATCCAAAGATAACGCTGCATCCATTTGGTACGCTTCCAATGGTGAAAGATTAGGTACTTTAGAAGGACATCAGGGTGTAATCTGGTCTATTGATGTTGATCCAGAAACCCACTTATGTGCCACCGGAGGGGGTGATTTAGCTATCAAATTATGGAAGGTTGAAACCGGTAAGTGTGTTTTCACTTGGGAATCACCATCCCCAGTCAGAAGAGTTGCATTTTCAGCTGATGGATCTAAATTATTAGCTATTGCTGATCAAGTTATGGGACACATTGGTACTGTGTCTGTTTTCGATATAAATCACGATGAACAATCTTTAACTCATCAATCTGAAAAGCCATCTTTAGTTATTGAAACTGCTCCTAACGGATCTAAAGCTAATGTGGCTGGATGGACTTTAGACGGCAAATATATTATTGTTGGTCACGATAATGGTTACGTTTGTAAGTTTGATTCTAAGACCGGTGAACTTATTGATTCCGTCCAAGCTCATGGTATTCACAACGAAGAAAAGGTTGTTTCTATTACTGATATACAATTTGCTCAAGAAGATAGATCTTACTTTATTACTTCTTCTAAGGACAAGACTGCCACTTTAATCGATGTTGATACTTTCAAGATCTTAAAGGTTTACAAGGCTGATGCCCCAATGAATACTGCTGCCATAACTCCACTTAAAGATTTCGTCATTTTAGGTGGTGGTCAAGAAGCAAGAAATGTTACTACTACTGCTGAATCTCAAGGTAAATTCGAAGCTAGATTCTACCATAAAATTTTCGAAGACGAAATTGGTCGTGTTAAGGGTCATTTCGGTCCTTTAAATACTGTGGCAGTACACCCTGACGGTACTGGTTACAGTAGTGGTGGAGAAGATGGTTTCATCAGAGTCCACTCCTACGACAAGTCCTACTTCGAATTCCTTTTCGATGCCGAAAGAACCGAAAAAGCTAATGCCTCTGGTAACATTTAAGCATATTGATAGAGCATGCTCACTGTATATTAATACAAATAAACAACGAACAAAGGGACTATTTTATCTTTAATTGTAGAGTTTTTAAAGAACAAATTAGATAATTTTTGACATAATTTTATGACTGCAATAAATAAGTTTTCAAGTGTAATTCACACTTATTTGGAATAGTAGAACCAAGAGTTTCAGTGAAATTTGTTAGAGTGATTATAGTCATAATCAGACCCTATCAGACCCTATCAGTTCCTATGAGACAGTATATTACGGGATGTCTTATTAAGCTGACAGCCTGTGTCGCATTTTTTGGTGATAAGAATGTCCTTAACTATATGAAATGTCGTAAGGTCTTTCCACTAACATGTCGCGTTTCTAGCACATTCCAGAACGCGCCTGCATCATTCAGCTGCGAAAATATCTGGAACCTTCTGCCAAAATGCCAGTTCTATAAAAGTAATTGGTTCCCCAGATTTTATCAATTAAACCACTTACAATGCTCAAATACTTTCCACAAATATTATCCCCATTTGGAGGACTCAACATTTCATCTGCACCCGCATGCAACCCAAACTCCAGATACATACTGGAAGATCAACTTAGATCTTATCGTGATGCCTTAGCTGCCCAATCTATACCTAAGGTAGAACTGGTGGCAACTGAAAATGGTACCGAAATACATATCTCTAAGCAAAGCGGAAACTTCAAATCTTATAAGATACGGCTTAGCAAGAGCACTGGACGTTACCGTCTTAGAATTGCATCAGAAAAAGAAGGCTTCGAAAGAGTATATGAATTGGATGAAGAAATAATAGACGTTGACCTGGTGTCATGGAAATTATATCGTGAAGAACGCCTTTTGGTAATCAATATTCCACTTCTCCGTGAGAAGGAAGTTGCTAGTCCAACCAAGGTCCAATCATCAAAAGAATCCAAGAAACAAAAGAAGCTTGAGAAACAATTAAAGAAACAAAGAAAAGAACGTAAGAAGCTCAAGGCTGCAAAGAAATTAGAGAAGAAACAAGAACAATTACGTCTTCGTAATGCTATGATGGAACAATCCGAATCTGAAACTGAACCTCCTACTGTTACTGAATCCGATTCAGAACACTCAGATTCTGATCACTTCCACTCTGATTTCAGCAGTTCAGAAAGTCACTCTGATTCTGGTTCAGAACAATTCACATCTCCTGCCCCATCTCAAACTATACGGCAACACTCTCCTTCAAGAACTACCATTGAAGAAGTAGAAGATGAGGAGTTCATAATGTACCGTAAAATGATGAGCCAATACTGATGACGCTATGATAAATAGATTTTATTAATATAATACGAACAATAATAATACTAATACATTGTTAACGAACGAAACGCGTAGAAATAGCAATTCTTCTTGCAATTGACTTGTACGAATTTACTGTCTAATCACAAGAATCATTATAGTGTGTATGAACTGCTATCAGTAATCTGTGATCAATAATTTCGCACCCAATTACAAGCTTTACCCCAGTTTGTAATCAAGCGGGGAATCTCTTGGTTCATACAACAAGAATTATACTTAGTTATGCTTCCTTTATATGATTTGTAATTGTATTTATAAGCGTTTTCATTATTATCAAATTGCCCTTTCTTGCTCCTAACAAGTGCACCTTCAGCAGTTCAAGTATTTGGCCAATTGGACCCAAATTTTCACGAAATTTTTTGAAGAGCTTGAGTAAAGGCACATTCAAGTTTATCCATAGTTTCAGTCATCCAAGCAGCCAATTGGATAACCTTATAAACGTCCCTTCTCTTGCAACTTACTTAGCCTTTCGCTAGTCAACTTACGTCACCGCCGATCGACCAGGGTTACCAACCATATCAAATCTGAGTCAGCTCACGTGATGGAACGATTGCTAAATGAGATGCATTAGATCCAGCTCAGACCTCGTAGTATAAAATTGCCACCATTTCTACACTTTAAAAATCACATTCACTATGGCCCCATCGCAGGACTTAAGCGAAATAAAGTCAGATGACTCAGATATGGATTTAGGACAAGGAGGAGGATTTTTGGTGGATGATCCTTCGTATAAACCAAGAAGATCAAGAAGAGTGAAAGAACAAGCTAATAGTTCATATAAGGAGTCATCAGAAGATGAAGAACCAGCAGTTGACTATTCCAACGAGCCAGTGGCTGTAAAAAGAAGAAAAACGCGTTCAGCACCTAAAAAGAAGGCCAAAAAGGAAGAGAATAATGATCCAGAGTTTAATGTGAAAATCTTAGATGAAGAAGAAGAAGACGATGATTTCGTGGAAGTTGTAGGAGATCAGAGGGTAGTTAAGACCGGTTCAAGTGCCGATCAAGCCATAGATTTAGAACTTTCTGATCAAGAAGATGATACTCCACTTTCAAGCCGTACTGATAAACCAAAGAAGAAAAGAGCACCTAGAAAAAAGAAGGAACCTAAAGTTAAGGTGCCATACTTTACCAGAACCACTAATAAATTATATGAAAATCATCCCCATTTGAAAGATGTTTTCCCATATCTTGAATCTTTACCACCAGTACCAGTGGAAAGAGCAGAACAACCTCCAGGTATGAACATTAAATTATTACCGTTCCAACAAGAAGGTTTGAATTGGTTATTAAAACAAGAAGATAGTGAATTCGAAGGTGGTATTTTGGCAGATGAAATGGGTATGGGTAAGACCATCCAAACTATTGCATTATTTATGAATGATTTAGGTAAAAGACCAAACTTGGTGGTAGGACCTACTGTTGCATTGATGCAATGGAAAAATGAAATAGAAAAGCATACAGAGGCAGGAAAACTCAAAGTATACTTATTTCATGGAGCCAATAGAGCTTCTGATGCCAAAGAATTGGAAAAGTATGATGTTATTTTAACTTCTTACTCGGTCTTAGAATCATCTTATCGTAAAGAACACTATGGATTCAAGAGAAAAGCAGGACTTATTAAAGAAAAATCACCATTACACGAAGTCCAATTCTATCGTGTCATTTTAGATGAAGCTCATAATATTAAAGATAGAACTTCTGGTACTGCCAAGGCAGCAAATAATCTTAAAACACATAGACGTTGGTGTTTAACTGGTACACCATTACAGAATAGAATTGGTGAAATGTACTCACTTATCAGATTTTTGAAGATAGACCCAATATACTTATACTTCTGTACCAAGTGTGAATGTCAAAGTGAAGAATGGAAGTTTACTGATTGGAGACATTGTGATCACTGTGGACATTCACCTATGATGCATACCAATTTTTTCAACCATTTCATGTTGAAAAATATTCAAAAGCATGGTATTCAAGGAGATGGTCTTACCAGTTTCCAACACATCAGACTTTTATTGAAGAACATCATGTTGAGAAGAACTAAAGTGGAAAGAGCTGATGATCTTGGTTTACCTCCACGTATTGTTGAAATCAGAAAAGATAAGTTTAATGAGGAAGAAAAGGATTTGTATACCTCACTTTATAGTGATTCCAAGAGAAAGTTCAATGATTATGTTGCTGAAGGTGTTGTGCTTAATAATTATGCTAACATTTTCACTTTAATCACTAGAATGAGACAATTGGCAGATCATCCAGATTTGGTTTTGAAGAGAGTTGGTGCTAATGCCATTTCAGAAGACGTTGAAGGTGTGATTATGTGTCAATTATGTGATGATGAAGCAGAAGAACCAATTGAGTCTAAGTGTCATCATAGATTCTGTCGTTTGTGTATTCTGGAGTACATTGAATCATTTGGAGGTGATGAAAAGAAGCTTCAGTGTCCAGTTTGTCATATTGGTCTTTCTATTGATTTGGAACAACCAGCAATTGAAGTTGATGAAGAGTTATTCACCAAGGCATCTATTGTTAACCGTATTAAGAACGGAGGTGAATGGAGATCATCAACTAAGATTGAAGCTTTGGTTGAGGAGCTTTACAAATTAAGATCTGATAAACATACCATCAAGTCGATTGTTTTCTCTCAATTCACATCCATGTTGGATTTGATTGAATGGAGATTAAAGAGAGCCGGTTTCAAAACTGTCAAATTACAAGGTTCTATGTCACCTCAACAGCGTGATAATACCATTAAGCACTTCATGGAAAATACAGAAGTTGAAGTGTTTTTGGTCTCATTGAAGGCAGGTGGTGTTGCATTGAATCTTTGTGAAGCATCACAGGTTTTCCTTATGGATCCATGGTGGAATCCGAGTGTTGAATGGCAATCTATGGATCGTGTGCATAGAATTGGTCAAAAGAGACCGATTAGAATCACTAGATTCTGTATTGCTGATAGTATTGAGCTGAAGATTATTGAGTTGCAAGAAAAGAAAGCAAATATGATTCATGCTACTATTAATCATGATGATGCAGCTGTTAACAAATTGACTCCTGATGATTTACAGTTCTTGTTTATGAACTAAATCTTATTTGAAATAGTTGTCAATTTTATGGTTACTTGTTTTGCAACTAGTCATATCAATTTGCATGAGTCGCATTTTTTTTTTTGCACCCAATCACCAGTCCATTATACCAATGGATTAATGGAACTTAATAATCTCTAATGATTCAGATGTGTTACGCTTCGCGGTTACGAACGATCCTGTAAATAGATATTATAATATGCGGTTGTACACCACCATCACGAATAGACGAAATAATAAAGAGATGTGCTAATCAGTGTAGAGTAAGTAAGGAATTATGTGATAACAGAAGTATCAGGTATAGATTCGGCCATTTCCGCTAGCTACCTATGAAATATTCAAATAATGCCAAAGGACATTAGCCAATAAAATACCACAAACGTTATTTTCCCTTTTATCACCTCTAAAATGCCCAGTTCATGATGATTCATCAATTTTTCAGTCTGGTCGCTTATGCACCTAGCGCTCATCGAAGATGCGCACGCTTCACTCTGAGTCACTGAGTCACCTGATTCTTCCAGGCTCTTAAGCGCCAACAATTTTCCTAATAACAACACTTGTATATCCTTAAAACACCTCTTTTACGATATTTCCTTACTTATATAGGCTGTTGCAAAATGTATCCTCATGACTCTTGTGTCATCGCACACTGATCAATTATTATTTAGCCCAATGTGCCATACTCGCGCTTAGCGCTATCTCCACGTGACTCTGACTCATAGATAGTGGAGCTGCGCGAGCTGGTGCGTCCTATTACGTACGGGGAACAGGACCAGTATTTAACCTGAAAAATCGCCCGATTAATTCTATTTCTTCCTTCATCAACAATGTCTGACTACTGGTTAACTTATTTGGATAATCCTACATTATCCGTGTTACCACACGATTTTCTTAAGCCTTCTAATAACCAGGCAGTTGAGGCTAACTACCAATTTGACTTGCCAAATCCTCCACAAGGTGGTGATTCATTTATCAATGGATTGGCCACTTTTGCTGCTTTAATCTATAGATTAACTGGTGATGATGATATAGTTATTGCCACTGACTCTACCAAGTCTCCTGAATTTATAATCAGATTGAATCTCACACCTACCACTACTTTTAATCAATTAGTGGAGTTGGTAACTAAAGAATATAATCATAGTTTAAGTCAAATTAATTATGATTCTTTATCGGATGTTTCTGAAAGAATTAAGGAAAAACAAGGTTTAGCCACTGCTCCTGGTCTTTTCAGATTATCTTATCAACATGCTCATGAATATCAACAGTTATCTACTACTGTGGAAGGATCTATTAGAGATTTGGCTATCTTTGTTAATGGATCTACATTATCTATTTACTATAATGCTTTACTTTATAGACATGATAGAATTGTGATTCTTGGTGAACAATTCACCAAGTTTTTAACTCAATGTGAACCATCTGCTTCTATAACTTCATTGAACTTGATTACTCCTTCTCAAGAACAACAATTACCTGATCCTACCTTGGACTTGGACTGGTCCGGTTACAAGGGGGCAATTCAAGATATTTTCATGAAAAATGCCAGAGATCATCCTGACAGAACATGTGTGGTGGAGACCAAGTCATTCTTGGACCCTACTTCTAAAACTAGAACTTTCACTTATCAACAAATTGATGAAGCTTCTAATATTGTGGGTAACTACCTTAAGGAAGGTGGTATCAAAAAGGGAGATATTGTCATGATTTACTCTTATCGTGGTGTGGATTTGATGATTGCTGTAATGGGTATTCTTAAAGCAGGTGGTACTTTCTCGGTTATTGATCCTGCTTATCCTCCTGCCAGACAAAACATCTATTTATCAGTTGCCAAACCAAGAGCATTAATTGTTTTGGAAAAAGCCGGTGTCTTGGACGATTTAGTCAAGGAGTACATTAAGAAGGAATTGGATGTTACCGTGACAATTCCTCAATTAAAGATCAACGAAGATGGTTCTTTAATTGGTGGTGCTTTACCAGGCCAATCTGGTGATTCTTTTGACGATTTCCAAAAATTCAAGACCATTCCAACTGGTGTGATAGTAGGTCCAGATTCTAACCCTACCTTATCTTTCACCTCTGGTTCTGAAGGTATTCCAAAGGGTGTTTTGGGTCGTCACTACTCTCTTGCTTATTACTTCTCTTGGATGGCTGAAAGATTCGGTTTATCCTCTAATGATAAATTCACTATGTTGTCTGGTATTGCCCATGATCCTATTCAAAGAGATATGTTCACTCCATTATTCTTGGGTGCTCAATTATTGGTTCCAACTGCTGATGATATTGGTACTCCAGGTGCTTTGGCCGATTGGATGGCTGAATATGGTGCTACTGTTACCCATTTAACTCCAGCTATGGGACAATTATTAAGTGCCCAAGCCACCGCTTTAATTCCAACTCTTCACCATGCTTTCTTTGTTGGTGATATTTTAACCAAGAGAGATTGTTTAAGATTACAAACCTTAGCTGAAAATGTGTACATTGTTAATATGTACGGTACCACTGAAACTCAAAGATCCGTTTCATACTTTGAAATTCAAAGTCGTAAAAGTGATCCAACTTACCTTAAGAAACTTAAGGATGTTATGCCAGCTGGTACAGGTATGCACAATGTTCAATTATTAGTGGTGAATAGAAACCATACTGCTGAAACTTGTGGTGTGGGTGAAATTGGTGAAATTTATGTTAGAGCTGCTGGTTTAGCTGAAGGTTATAGAGGCTTACCTGATTTGAATAAGCAAAAATTCGTTACCAATTGGTTTGTGGATCCAAAGCAATGGAATGAAAAGGACGAATCTGAAGCATCTGGTGAAAACTGGAGAGAAAATGGCTGGTTAGGTCCAAGAGATAGATTGTATAGAACCGGTGATTTGGGTCGTTACTTACCAGATGGTAATGTTGAATGTTGTGGTAGAGCCGATGATCAAGTTAAAATCAGAGGTTTCAGAATTGAATTGGGTGAAATCGATACCCATTTATCTCAACATCCTTTGGTCAGAGAAAATATCACTTTGGTTAGAAGAGATAAATCTGAAGAACCAACTTTAATTTCTTATATTGTTCCAAAGGACTCTCCAGAATTGGTTTCATTTAAATCTTCAATTGCTGATACTGAAGAAGTTAATGATCCAATTGTTGAAGGTTTGGTTATTTACCGTGAATTAATCAAGGATATTAAGGCCCATTTAAAGAAAAGATTGGCTTCTTATGCTGTTCCAACCATTATTGTTCCATTGGTCAAATTACCTTTGAATCCAAATGGTAAGGTTGATAAGCCAAAATTACCTTACCCAGATACTGCTCAATTAGCTGCTGTTTCTCGTGTTGTTAGTGATAACAAGAAGGGTGATGGTGATGCTGAACATGAAAAGTTGAGTCAAATCGAACAACAAATCAGAGACTTATGGTTAGAAGTGTTACCAGCTGCTCCTGCTAGTATTAGTAAGGATGATTCATTCTTTGACTTGGGTGGACACTCCATTTTAGCCACCAGAATGATTTTCGAATTAAGAAAGAAATTGGGTGTTGATCTTCCATTGGGTGCAATTTTCAAGCATCCAACTGTTGAAGGATTCTCCAAGGAAGTTGAAGGTTTTATTAAAGGTGACGATTTCCAATTGGCTGATGGTAAAACTAAGCAAGATGATGAAGAAGCCGCTGCAGTTATTGACTATGCTCAAGATGCTGTTGAATTATCCAAGGATAAATTATTGGCAAAGTACCCATCATTAGAATCTCTCAATACTTCCGAAACCATCAATGTGTTCCTTACTGGTGCCACTGGTTTCTTGGGTTCTTTCATTGTCCGTGATTTATTGACTGCTCGTAAGAACCAAAAGTTCAAGGTTTTCGCTCACGTTAGAGCTTCTTCAAAAGAAGCTGGTTACGAAAGATTGCGTAAAACTGGTTTGACTTACGGTATCTGGAAGGACGAATGGAAGCAAAACATTGAAGTTGTTTTGGGAGATTTGGCATCACCAAACTTTGGTTTGAACCAAACTGAATGGTCCAACTTGACCAACACCATTGATGTTATTATTCACAATGGTGCCTTTGTCCACTGGGTCTACCCATACTCTCAATTAAGAGATGCTAATGTCATTGGTACTATCAATGTGTTGAACTTGTGTGGTGAAGGTAAGGCCAAGTACTTCTCCTTCGTCTCTTCTACTTCTGCTCTTGATACTGATCATTTCATTCATGAATCTGATGAATTGGTTGCAAAGGGTCTTCCAGGTATTCCAGAATCTGACGATTTACAAGGTTCTGCTAAGGGCTTAGGTAACGGTTACGGTCAATCCAAATGGGCTGCTGAATATATCATTAGACAAGCTGGTACCAGAGGTTTAAGAGGTTGTATCGCTAGACCTGGTTACGTTACTGGTTTCAGTGAAACCGGTGCTTCCAATACCGATGATTTCTTATTAAGAATGTTAAAGGGTAGTGCTGAACTTGGTGGATTCCCTGATATCTCCAACAATGTCAATATGGTTCCTGTTGACCATGTTGCTAGAGTGGTTGTTGCAACTGCTTTGCACCCACCAGCACCAGAACTTACTGTTGCACATGTTACTGGACACCCAAGAATCAGTTTCAACGATTTCTTGGCTTCTATCAAGGCCTACGGTTATGATGTTGA
The DNA here is from genome assembly GCA_030568535.1 of Suhomyces anneliseae. NCBI lineage: Eukaryota > Fungi > Ascomycota > Pichiomycetes > Serinales > Debaryomycetaceae > Suhomyces > Suhomyces anneliseae. The sequence continues at coordinate 402,616 of JAJMGB010000008.1, read as the reverse complement.
TGCTCAAGATTATCCTATCTGGAAGACTAACCTTGAAAAGTACGTTGTTGAAGATTCTAAGGATTCTGCTTTATTCCCATTGCTTCACTTTGTCTTGGATAACTTGCCTCAAAACACCAAGGCTCCAGAATTGGATGATGCCAATGCTGCTAAGTCTTTGAAGGAAGATGCCAAATGGACCAACGAAGATGTTAGTGGTGGTAAGGGTGTTACCATCGAATTAATGAGCATTTACATTGCTTACTTGGTCAAGATTGGCTTTTTACCAAAGCCATCTAAGCAAGGAAAGCCACTTCCAGAAATCAATTTATCCAAGGAAACTTTGGACTTGATTGATGCTGGTGCTGGTGGACGTGGATCGGCTGCAAATTAAATTATTAATTGCAAAATTAAAACCGAAGACAAAAAAAAAAGACCAACCAAATAAAATAAAAATTACATCACCTATAATCTGGTGATGATTCTAAAAGTCATCTGACTTTATCCTGTAATGAGTTACATAATTAAAAAATTTTTAATAGATAAATAATAAGACGAACAGACGAATTGAAAGAAAAAAAATAGTAAAAAGAATTAAAGTGAGACATCGGGCCAAGACTTCAAACTCATAGTAAAAATTGGCCTTGGGCTGGAAATCACAACGGAAATAGAAATAGGAAGTTTGCGAAATTGATGGACTAGCGGAAATTGAAGTAGCCGATATCTCTTTTTGGGTCTTTTTTGGGGGATGAGAGGAGTCAAAGTTGATCTTGTGATTGAGTTTTTAATTATTGGGTTAATAATCTACACAATATCGGTTTTAGTAGGAGCCCCCACCTAAATGTCACAGAGAAGAGAATGTGAAAATATCTTAAATAATATTAGGTGAGAATGTGAAAATACCGGTAGTAAGTCATTAGCAACAATATACTGGAGAATTTGGTGCAAATAAACGGGACCTCGATTGAAAACGGTCGTTAAGCTGACCAGTTATTGGGCTGGGATCAAACCGTTACATTATGTACCTAATTGAGTACCGTTTATTTGTTCCTAGCTTGATTTTTTTTTTTTATTACTCACCAACATTGTAATTAATTAGTATATATGGGTTAAAGCGGAATATATGGCGCCAATACATGATTTCCGCCTAGGTTAGTGGCACAAAATATTTCACTGATCCGCCCCCAAAAACGGATACTAGGAATTCACCTAAAGATACGATACGATTACAGATGATCCGATCAACTAGTTTAATTAAGCCTCACAAAACTATCAAAACCTATTTTTACTAGTTTATTAATAAGTTGATGTGGGACTTTTAGGTTGCTTCGGAGTCTAAGCCTTGTGTTTGTAGTGTTTAGCCCTTACAGATGTATTAATTATAGTTCAAAGATTTAAATACTCAAAGTGGTAATAGTGGTACTGGTAATGTCACTGGTACCAGAGCTAAAAGATTAGCGCAAGTTTTTCGCAATTCTTCGCCCCAATTTAGCGTGGTGATCGCTAACTTTTAGCGGCAACTTGTCGCAGTGCTCTCGGTAAATGTCCCCCTCACCTAGGAGCCCACAAAATTAATCTTAACTCGGCTGATACAGTAATAGATTCCTTGTTTGTGATAATTGTTGGCCAGGCAACTTTAGGTAATGCAACCATAGCATCTTTCACGTGTACAAATGTTTAGCCCAAGTCACGATAACGCCTCATCGGAGCAATTACCTGGTGGTGGTAATTCCAACCCATCCAGTATCTCCACAACTCATCAAACAGATCAAGGCAATCGCCAAGAAAACGGTTCCAATAGTCATAATAACCAGAATAGTCATGATAGCTCGATTAGCCATACTGGTCTTGGATTCAATATCCCATTGATAATCTCTCAATCTCCGGACGGTGAACTTGATCCATTAGATGTTAGCCAAATGGGACCAGACCAAAAATTTAGATCCAATTTCCGCCATGAAACCATACCAGAGAATGGAAGAGTAGATACCTCCAAGACCACTACACCAAGAAGAGGAATGTCACGCGAGTCTTCTAGTACCAATATCAATAGTATGTTTATGAGAAAATTAGAGGGTGCTAGTAAAGCCAGTCCTAGTAGACCAAGTACTGCTAGTTTTCAATCACAACAAAGAAGTCCTAATGTCAAAATGGGAGGAGGAGAAAGAGAAGAAGGCGCTGGCGCCCGTAACTTCTCCAATGACATTGATAGGAAAAGATTAGTGGACCAATTCTATAATGCTATTAATGAAAGTGGTACAGAAATTGCCCAGAAGAGAGGTCAAAATACTCCTGTGGGTGCAACACCAATTCCTAGTACAATGCATTCACCATCCACCGAACAAACATTTAGATTTGTGGAACAAGCAGGTGAAGATTCAAGTCCAAGTATAGGGTCCAAATCAGATTTAAATACTGAAAAATTGAATGAGATTTTGAAAGGTGGAGGATTTGCATTCAATTCTACTGGTAAAAAGTTGGTTCGAGACGAAGAATTGACCGATTATTTACTCAATATTGATAGCATCAGTACTGAAGTTTCAAAGACTGAATTCGAAGGTAGACCACTGTTGGAATCATTGGTGCGAATTACTGGAAGAATAACTGAAGGAGTGCATCAAGCATCAGTAGTACTTGAAGGAAATGATGGCCCAGTGAATTCTTTAGTGGAACTCAAATCATTACAAGAATTTTTAACGGAGTTATATGAAAATACATTGAATCTTACCGAAACATTGACTAATAACCGAGAAACCATTCAAACGGGGTACAGAACCGACATTAATGATAGTGTCAATCGTCTCAATGAATTATTGGGGGATTTGACATTGTTAGAAAAAAGATTGACTGGAATTAAAGAAAGAATTAATGATAATAAAACTGTGATGTCGCAAGAGATGTTAAGAAAATTAGAGGTATTGGAATTGATTGATAATAGGTTTACTGAGCATTCTAGAGTTACTAGGAATCGGAGATTCAAACAATTGAACATTACCTTAACTGTGGTAGTTGTTTTGGTGAGTATATACTTCGGAATAAAACTAAGATAAATAGATAGATAGATAGAGACAGAGAAAAAGAGAGAGAGAGAGAGAGGACAGGGAAAAATAAAATGCATAACATTAAACAAGAATAAAAAAAATATTCATGGTAGTAGTATAAAATAAAATTATGTCAGTATCAAATTTCAATTTCAAAGGGTAAAGCCCACAATAGTAAGAAACAGCGAACAAACAAAGAGTGAAAAATAAATAGAGAACAAACAAAGAATCGCAAGTGGAATATAGCAAGCGATTTCCAATACTCCATGGACAAAAACCCTATGTACATTGCATTGAAATATTGTGTACATTAAAACATTAAAGATTGACACACACAAAAGACCCTTGTTTTTTTTTTTAGTTAATTTGACTCTGATCTGGTCCCCCAATCGTCCCCATACTGGAGATCTAGATATTAGATGGTTTAAAAGAAAAATACGAGTTAAGCGAATATAGAAAATAGACGTGGTTAGAGATTGAATGGGGAATGAATCCCGGAAATATAAAAAAACATAGAGGTACACAAAGAAGGAATTTAGAGTGACAAAATTGACAATTGGACAAAATGGACAAAATGGACCAAAACTAGACCAGATTAAATTATGCCAAGTAAACCCTTTACCTTTGTAGATCATATTATACACAGGATATGGTTCATTTACGAATTGTTTAAGTCAAGTCCGAAGACTATTGTTCGTATTCGAAAAAATTTCAGGAAGCCCCGAAAATTTTCTTGTGAACTTACAGTTAAGATGAAACTCAGTGGGGTTTCGGAATAAATTTTGGTGAAACACCTATGGAACATTATAAGTTGGCTTAACTATATTATTTTAAAATTATTTTTGGATCGTTGGTTAATTTTTTTTTTTTTTTTTTGCGCTCTTATATACTAAACTTTAAATTGTAGAATTATGGAACCATACTATTAAACAGTAGTTAAGGTACTAGCTATAGTTATTAAGACTAAAAGGGTGTGCCATATCATGTGCGGATCACGCTGAAGAAGCATCACGTGTAGTTACACCATATTCGCGCCCTTTTTCTCCCCTGTGTCTGCGAAGGGTCTGTTGTTATGTCAAACCACCTGCACACGGCGTCGGGGTATGCCTAAAAGGGACGCCGAATCGAAAAACGTGACGGGAAACTAAAAGAAATTAACGGAAAAGGGAAAAAAAGAAATTTGCAACGGCCAGGTTATTGGGACGCGCACGTCCAAATCCAAAAGTATGATAAACACCCAAAGAATAGTAAAAGAAGCAAAAGAATCGTCATTATTATTGCTTTGCAAAACTTCATTTATCATTTAACTCTTTTGTGCCTGGATCATCATCATCTCCATATCCCAGAGCACTTAACATTACATCTCAAAATTGTCATATTTGTCTTTATTGGTCTGTTTAATCTAAAGTAATCTACTTTTTTTTTTAAACGCTGACGATTGATTCAAAGGATTCAACTAGAGATTTCATTTAAGAAAAAAAACCATCAAATCATAGTGTTTCTTTAATAACAAAAAGATTCCAAATCTCATTGATTATATACTGAACTCAAAGCTTAAGGTAAAGCTGAAGATATAGTTGATACAAAAAAAAAGCCATTATCTTTTTTTCTTTACTTTTTTATCTGTATAGATGGCTGAAATAATATCATTGGGGGAATACCCTCAAGGGTATGAAAAGATTAATCATTTCACCAAGTTACAATTCAACAAATTTGGTGAATTAATAGCAAATTTTTTCTCAAGAAGTAATAGTGAAGATGATACTAATCATCCATTAGTGGTGATAATAGAAGAACCACAATATTCATCATTTACTCTGTTAGATTCATTACCATCAGATGCCAAATTATTATTACTTAAATACTTCTTCAGTCATTTAAACGTTATTGTTATTGATTCTTCCCTGTTAAAAGATACCAAGATTGTCAATCAACTTAATGATTCAATTATTAAAATTAATGATCTTATTGGTAACAGAATTTCAAGAGTTGAAACTTGGACTGGAACTGGTTCATCTAAAATTAATGATTTCTATTTTATCAATCAAACTTCAGAATCTGCTCGTTTTGCTATTAATGAAGTCATATATACCATGTCTTATTCATTGAATAATCATGCTAATAAGTCACAATTATCAACTGATCATATAATACAATTAAAAGATTTAATGATTGAGGAAATTGATTTTAAATCTTTATTATCTAAAAACTCTCCTCAGCATTTATCAAAATTATGTCATTTAGTTGGTCATTGGTCATTCCCAGCTCATGAATTATCAAATGATGATTTGGTCTATTGTGTATTCATTATGATAAAATATGCTTTAAGACAACTGGAAAAATTCATTGCAAATCAAGAATCTCCAAATCAATCATTAAAGGATTTCCATATACCATCTGAAAATGAATTACTAGGTTTAGTATTCATGGTAAGAGATACTTATAGAAATGGTAATCCTTTCCATAATTTCCGTCATGCAGTTGATGTGATGCAAGCATGTTTTCATTTCTTAATTCGTTTGAATTGTTTACCACCATTTAAGCAACTTGAAATTAATCCAGCTGCTGACGAATTAGCTTTCCTTAATATTGATGAACTGAAATTGGATTTAAATCAAGAATTAATTCCTTTATTTGGATATGGTTCATCTTCTGCATCAAATCAACAATCAACATCTACTTCATCTTCATCATCAACTTCATCTTCATCATCAGTTACATTCCCACGTTTAAATCCTTTACAAACACTTGGACTTTTAGTCGCTGCTTTAGGACATGATGTTGGACATCCAGGTGTAACTAATATGTTTATGATTAAATATGAAGCACCAACTTCCCTCATATTCAATGAACGTTCTGTATTAGAACTGTTCCATTCATCCATTTTCATTAACAAGATTCTTGTTGTTAATTGGCCATCTTTATTAAAGGTGCGTACTGGATGTTCACCAAATGAACCATTCTCAATTAAGGATCTTATTGTCTCAAGCATTTTAGCCACTGATATGGCCGAACATTTTGAATATATCAACAAATTAAACAGTTTAAAGGGAAATGCTCGTTGTGATAATAGTTTGGTTAAATTAATTTCTTCACTTTTAATTAAATGTGCTGATATTTCCAATGTTACTAGACCATTAAGAATATCATCTCAATGGGCTTTGGTATTAGCACGTGAATTTGAAGAAGTTGCATCTTTAGAACAAAGAATTAATTCTGGTTCTAATGAACTGAAAGATGTGAATTACCTGAAAGTTCCAATTCAATTGGATGATGTATTAAATCAATCAGTTGATCTTCATAAAGGTCAAATTTTCTTTATTAATACATTTGCAGAAAATTTATTTAATAATATTGCTGAACTTTTACCAGAATTAAAGTTTACTGGTGGTATTATTAAGGAAAATAAAGAATTTTGGTTAGCCAGAAATTAATAGATTTGATACCATTATATTTTTTGACGTTTTTCACATCTTTCTCATGGATTCCTTATGGTATCTGTTTTATAGTTGTATGTATCTAATACCATCATAAGTAAGAAAAGAAAAAAAAAGATTAATTATCTAATGAATAGGAATACGAAATAGCAATAGGAATGAGTGACATGATCTGATATAATATGATATGATATACGTAGTAGGTAGTACGTAAGTTTTGAAATCGAAATCGTTATGATAATTTTTGTTCTATTATATGGAAGCGAGTGGTTCGTTTAAAGAAGCGAAAATTGCAGTTCATTTATGAGACATGATAACAGAAAACAAGTCTAAAAATATACGATCAGTCTGGAATGTCACAGGGAAGGGATCAGCTATATATTCCTACAAAGAGTAAATTAATGGACGATCTTTTTCATCGTTGACCCCACAAAAAGAAGTAGGTAAGTGGGTCGAGATCTTCAAATTGGACCCACGTAAATATAGTGAGCAATTTTAATAATCATGCCAGTACTAAGAAATAGAAACTAAAAAAAAAAAAAATTATAGTTTTCAATGTAATTAAACGATTCCAAGCCACCACCTAAAAATAGTTCGATTTGAACATATTGCTAAGTACGGGGTAAAACTCAAATTCACGTAATTATATATATTATATGTTGTGAAGGGTAAAGTTGGTAGGTTTCTTGAATTCAAAAAAAAATAAAATAAAATAAAAGGTATGGGTGGAAAAACGTATAGTGGGGATAGTAACAATAGATGCAAAACGTAGGGTTTAAAAGAAAGAAAAACTAATAAGGTAAGGGAAGGACCGTGGTTCGTAGTTAGTAGAAGAAGGAAGGAAAGGAAGCGCCGGAATATGCCGGAAACTCCCAAAAAGGCTTAAGCCGATGTAGCCGTTCAGATTGCTCTCATCGCAAAAAACAGTCACTATTAGGTAAGCCCTTACTCAGGGCCGTTAGGTGCCGACCCGACGCATGGAACAGATAGATGAATCTGAGAAGTGACAGTTTTTTTTAATTGGGAGGTGCTCACGTAAGCGAAGCCCCGAAAAATGTTCCCAGAAACGTGCTACTACTGATGGTGGTACGTGGAACTTTTTAGTGGGTGAAACTCAGTCCGGTGGCTGCGGTGGTGGTAGTAGTTGTGGTGGTGGTGGCAGTATTGGTCCGTGGGTATAAACCCGGTCATTCCATCCCGAATATTCATAATAAATTTGTATATATATACATATAAAAATCCCCCGTGCTCTACACATTAATTCTTCTGTAGTATTCCATAACCACCGGACCGTCACCGGTGCCATCAATTACCAATTACTACGTTTTACTAGTAGAGCTTGGTAATATTTTTTTTTTTTTCTTTGCCCTAAATTGCGCTCACTAATTTGCCTTAGGCTTCCCCAGAGGCCAGGCCCATCTCATCACAAAATTTTCACTGCGTAGCTAAATTCTAATGAGCGTTCCTGGACATAGTGAGAGGCAGCGCTGCTTCACTAACTAGTGAGAGTGAAATTTAAACTTAGATTTCACTTTGACGTTAGTGCAAAGAAGTTCACTTCATCACCAAACATTCAAATCTTTTTACGTTGAATACATCGTAGTAGACGTAATTCATCAATATCATTAAATCATTGATTATCATCTATTAGTCACTACGGTTGTTTTCTTCATTAACTAATCCATCTTTTTTTTGTCCCCTTCTTTTACTTTTTCCTAACTAAATTTCCCTTCCCCCTCCTCAGTTCCATCATGGACAACGACAATTCTTGGGAACGACCAATCATGTTATCACCACCACCTTTGGAACAGCATATGCATCCACAACTTCAACAGCAACATCAACAGCAACAACAACATCAACAATCTCAACAATCTCAACAACAACATCAGCAACATCAGCAACAACAGCAACAAATGCAAGGTGTTCACTCGGGCCATCAATCCCGTCAACCTCATCCTAACTCAGGTTATCCATCTCAATCTGGCCAAACTAGTCAATCTTCATTACCAGTTGGTCATGCTGAAAGACAAATGAGTGTAGGTTATAATTTACAGCATGAATTCGAAACCTTGACTGCTGACTTGGATTTGGATTTAAGAAACTATCCAAGACAAGTTTCTGACCCACCAAGTGGCGGAAGCGGTGGAGAAACTTCTTCCAATCCAGGACTGACTGTTGGTGGTGGTGCGGGAACTTCCGGAGGTTCTAGTATGGCAGCCAATTTGAATGGTCCAAATAATGGTACTAGTTTATTGGCTCCATCTGCTTCCAAGTATCCATTTTCTGATCTTATTGGTACTGGTAATTCTGGTACTCCTTTAGGTAATTCACTTCTTCGTGATAATGCCTTATCACCAATTCAAAATCCGGTTCCAACCAATAATTTATCATCTCTTTTAGGTGGTAATAATCTTTCTGCTAATAATAGTGGAGGTTTCTTACCACCTTTGGCATCAATTCCAAACCGTCCTCAATCAGTTAATGATTTTTCAAACTATTTTAATCATCAACAACTGGAACAACCAGGTGCTCTGTTATTACAACCTCAACAAACTAACAACTTTTATCTGGATTTATTAGCATTTACCAACTGGATTGAAAATTTAAATCCTCAAGATAATCTTACCATGATTGATTATTTATGTAATAATTTACCATTGGATATTTTATTAAGTTTTAAAACTAAACTTGATGCTCATTTATCTTCTCCTCAAAATAAAAATCAATCTTATTTATCACCATATCAAGAATTATATGGTGAAATGGAAAATTTGAATTTAGATTCTCATTCTCATTCTCAACCTCAAGCTGCTGTTAACTCATCTCAACCTCATCTTCATCAACCAAAACCAAAGTTAAAGAGTAACATTGCAAATCTGTATTTATTTGCTGATCAAAAAAATCCAAGACCAAAGTCTGCTGATCCTTCGGTTCAAAATGCTATGAGACATCAACAAACTCAACTGCAAATTCAACAACTGTTTGAAAGATCTAGATCTCCAACTAGTCATTTATTTGAGAAAACCAGTTTCTTACAACAAGCTGCTGCTAATCCAAATTCTCCATTGCATCAACAATTACATGGTGGTCATCATTATCTTCAATCTCAACCTCAAACTCAACCAATTCAACAATCTAATAGTCAATTAGGTTCTAACCAACAAGGTAATTCTGATGAATCTTTAGATTTATCAAATACTGCTTTGAAACTTGGTGCTTTAGCAACCATTAATTCTAGAGTTGCTTTAGATTCTAATAGAAAGTTTGGTTATGGTCCTTATGGTAACAATAATGGCCATAACAATGTTTATCAAGGTGGACGTCCAGGACATTTTGAAGATTCCATTAATAGAAATGTTAATTCATCATCAGTTCCACTTCCTAGAACTAATCCAAAATCTCCTAATTCCAAACCAAGTGGTCTTGGTAAAAAGGAAGATTTAGTTGGTGCTCGTGAAAATTTATCAGGAATAAATTCTCCTAATAACACTTCAACTTCAAATACTTCTATGCCTGCTGATGTTAGTAATATTGAATTATTAAATAACATTCCTGCTTGGTTAAAATTATTAAGATTGCACAAGTATACTGATTATTTGAAGGATATTCCTTGGAAACAATTGGTTGAAATGAGTAATGAAGAATTAGAAGCTACTGGTGTTGTTGCTTTAGGAGCTAGAAGAAAGTTGTTGAAGGCTTTTGATGTTGTTAAGAAAGCTGACCTTTAAACAATTATTTTTTTAAAAGAAAAAAAATTTTGAATACAAACATTACCAACACGGTGACAAGAAAGTATTATACTTCCTTTTTTTTTTAATTTGGACTCCTATGAATTGCTTGTTTTTTTATTTACTTTGATGAAGATGGTAAATGAAAATTTGGTTATTTGTGGGTGTTTCAAACCAAAAAAAAATCGTCATCTGTCTGTATTATCACATTTAGAAAGAATAGTGCCACGGTTTATTCTGTTTTGACGAGATGGTTAATTGATGCTGTTGAAGATTAGAAAAAAAATAACATTGAATTACTTTTAGAAAAGAAAAGAGAAGTATTTTTTTGGAGTCATTGATAGTTGCTGAGCGACTACAAGACTTTCCTAAAAAAGTGTATTAATACTAGCAATAGACTTCATGTCTTTTACTATTCTAATGGATAATTTATTATATTTTTTTTTCTTTCTTTTTTTTACAAAACAAATATCTTTTAGTTAGTTATTTCGTAAGGCTACTTATTTGATATGAGTTCCTATAAATGTACATATTACATAAGAACACAGCAAGAGTTTGTCTTCTTAGCTTGCTTGTAAAACATTCTAGAAGAACTAGATAAAGCTTCGGATTTGTCGACTAATGAATCCAATTTTTCACCTCTTTGTAAAACACTTTCAATGGTTTTATGCAATACAATCTTGGTTTCATCTAATTCTTGTTGAACCTTCATAATAGAATCAGCTTGACTTGGATCTTGGTATTTCTTCAAGTATTGTTCTAAGTTATCAAAGTTTAATGAAGGACTGGTGGCAGTAACTCCACTCCATTCAGATTGTGGATGTAATGATAAATATTCTTCCAAAATCTTGTTAATCAAAGTATAAGCTGGACGAACTGGATATTCTTTATCAGTAATAACAACACAAGCTAAACCTTCTGATCTAGCATAAGTATGACCCACATAATTACCTTCTTCAATAGATTGTCTTTGACCAGCTGGAGTTCTTTGAGAAACAGTTTCAGAAAAGAAGGTCATGAATTGGGAAACACCAGTTCTTTCAAAGAATGAAAATTGACTCAAGTCACGAGCTGAACTAAGTTCTAATGCTTTACCACCAGTGGTTCTTAAAATACCTATGTAATAAATCTTCATATTGTCTTAAAAATAATTTGAATTTAATTTGAATTTGTATTTGAATTTGAAACCTAAAGGTTTGTGTTGTATGAATAGGTTTAGGTTGGGTATAATGAGCAACAAATAACGGTCACGCGATGTATAAACACTCTAGATGTTCTGAAAGCGTAGATTCACTAAGGGTGTGGATATAGCTCTGACAAGTGGTCAAAAAGTTGCTGGGTCAGCCCTGTAGTTATCAACGATCCAGGAACGACTTGTTTTTGTCACGTGATGTTGGCGATGGAATCCGAGCATGAAAGATCAATAGCTCCTGCAGACAATCGTGGTACCTATTATGATTATTGGTGCTGTACTAGGAAGTAAGTAGTGGGGGCTCCGAAAACCAGTCTGTAGCCTAAAACAGTTTAACGGTGGTCGTCATGACGATGTAGGAGCATGAAAGTGACAAGTTGTAGGTAGGCCAGAAATTTATCATTCGTGGCTGATTAAGGAGACTTTTTTTGTCACACTCCCCTCCACACTTTGTTCGTTCCCCCAATCCCAGGTCACTTTCATGTTACAGTAAATCATTCGGAGTCCTGCACACAGGCCTTCGTCTGGTATTGGGTACAACACCAACACGAATCAAACACTTAATTTTTAGTTTCCAAGTCCCTTCAACCATCAACTACCAAAGTTCTCGCTTCTGCCGCCGAGTTCAGGCCCACCCACTTTCATTTCAAAAGTCTCCTTCGTCTTTTACCCCGCCATTTTCCCCCTCAAACCTGATAAGTTCTTTGTATTTAAATGGCACCAGGTGCCCCAACAGCTGCTAGTACAGCGCCAGGAACAACATCAACATCCGCTACCACCACAATTCCTACACTTAAAGTGGTGCTACTTGGCGATTCTGGAGTAGGCAAAACGTGTTTACGGTCCCAGTTTGTCCATCATGTATTTACCAATGCATATAAGGCCACTATAGGTGGAGATTATTTAACTACTACTGTATTGGTACCATCTGATCAAGATTCCGAACCTGCTAAAAGAGTAAATCTTCAAGTATGGGATACTGCAGGACAAGAACGATTCAATTCAATTTCCCAAGCATTTTATAGAGGAACTGATGTTTGTGTTTTAGTATATGATATCACCAATTATGAATCAGTATTAAGTATTCGCGATTGGTTTAAACGATTCATGGAACATTGTCATGTTGAACATCCAGGTGTTATAATAGTGGGAAATAAAATGGATAGAACTTCTGAAAGATGTGTGGATATTGAAGAGATTAGAGATATTTTAATTGCAAATACCTCCGTTAGTGTGGATGAATATGTGGTTGATTGGGAAACTGATTTAAGAGAAGTATCATCCAAAAGTCTTGATGTTGTTCAGAAATTATTTGAAAGAGTTGCAAAAATAGGGGTCGAGGCCGTCAATGAAGGAAGAGCTCAAGTTCCTAGAAGAATGCAGGGCTTTGATATAGATATTGAACAGCCAAAAGGTGGATGTGCATGCTAAACCATTGATCATTGAGACCAAAATTAACAAACAAACAAATACCAACTCCATTATCAAAATCTCCAACAACACTTCCATTCTTTTCATATCAATCTAGATCGACTTCAATTAAATTCATATCCTCGATCATCACTTTTTAATCTGACAATTTTACACAAAATACCCATCTCATTTATTTTACTAAATCTACAATTCCTTATTACCCCAGATCCTCCCTCCATATATGGTTCTTATCTGTGCATTAATAGATCTTATGTCCAGAATAATTACAAACAACCATACTTATAGAAACTTGCATATGCGGACCCTACTTCGAAATCATTACTCAACAGGCAAGACCATATTGAATCCATACATAGCTCTTAAAGATACAAAGCTTACTTCGTTAGATAGTTCGTTACTTTTTTTTTCACTTCTACTTATCTAGTGTCAATTTCTATTTACATATATGCACAACTAATTTTCAGTGGTAGTTTTGGTGGCAGCTTCAGAAGCTTCAGTAGCTTCAGCAACAGCAGAGGCGTTAGTGTCAACTAAAGGTTCTTGTTCTTCGTCTTCGTACAATTCTTCCTTGTAGTGTTCTGGGTACTTTCTGAAACAAGATCTCATGTTTTCAAACTTCTTGATACAGTCGATACCCTTTGGTTCAGATTCAGAGTAAACGAAACAAGCGAAAGCTTCCTTGAATTCTTCACCACATGGACCATGGGCCATACCACCGAGACATGGACAGTCCCAGTTGATTTCACCGGTTTCTGGGTTGAAAGCAGCACTTTGAGTGTTACCTTCAGTTTCACCTTCGGTTTCAGAACCAGCTGGAGTTTCTGGCTCGGTTTCGATTTCAGTTTCAATGACAATGATTTCTTCATTAGCTTCTTCACCTTCTTGTTCTTGCTTCTTGGAAAAGGCTTCAACGGCTTCTTCAACAACTTCAGCAGCGATTTCCTTGACATCTTCAATGACTTCAGCAGCTTGTCCGAGAACAATAGCATCATCTATCATGGCTTCAACTTCGGCTTCTTCAGCTTCTTCTTCGGCTTGTTCTTCAGCTTCATCTTCAGCTTCTTCTTCATCTTCATCTTCTTCATCTTCGTCTTCGTCGTCACCCTTGTTTCTGTTTAATCTGGCTGGGTGAATGTATTCTAATTTCTTAACAGGTTCTTCCTTCTTGACTGGATCCTTGTTGAATAATCCATAAACCAAAGCTACTGGAACGATACCAGCGGCAAAAAATAAACCTCTGTTTGCATTGTGTTGGGTCTTGTGACCTCCGTTACTCAAGTAACGACGTCCGGCCCTTTGTGCTTGACGAACACTGGTGGTTCTTAAGAATCTGTACATGGTTTGGTGGCTAAAAGTGATGATAGTGGGTGGTACTTAATACCGGAAATTTTTCACTTAGTAAGCGATTCTGAATTCAGGAACTATATGCAGGCGGTGATAACGGAGGTATAATCGCTAGCCAATTGGGAACTACATGAAACAACAATCCATCAATTCGTAAGATTAGACTATATACAATGAGTTATGAAGGTTAGAATGTCCTTTTGGTGTGTGTTTGAGTTTCTTGGTTTTGAAATTTTGGTATGTTGGCATGTACCAAATCATCTCTAATTAAGGTACATGACACTGTAGATCTCTAGATGATCCGAGATGTCTCCGAGATAGGATGAAGATCCTTAATCTTATGGTATTCTAATCCTCTAGAAATCCTTTTAATTTTTTTTTTTTTTTTTGGTCAATTAGTCCGTGTCTATTTTGTAAGGCTCGGTCTCTTTTATATTCGTTCTCTGTGGTGTGATCAGTGCTTTATCTTTGGATTGTCCTCACATCTCTGAAATCCTTGATATCGTCAACTTCCACTTCTTCAACAGCTTCTCCGAGAGTACTGGCATACCCAATGGATGCAAGAACCACAAAAATCGAGAAAATCCCGACTTTACGGATGTACTTGATGGTAAGTTCTGACTCTTTGGACTTTTCATCTCCAATCTTCTTCAACAATTCGTTGGCATCTTTTAACTTTTCTCCCACACCGTAGTTTCTGCGTGCTGTGACCCCTTGCATGGAGCGGTATGCTACTCTTCTTCCTATTCTGAACATTGTACACTAAACTATTCACCTCCAACTTTCTGATGTATGTGGTTAATGAATGCGATGTTGTGTCACGTGATGTACCCTATAATCTACTAAGGTGTTCCAAAGATACTGGGGTATATTCTCCTTCTAGTGAAGATGAGATCCAAAGCACGTCCTGGTGAATGTAAGCCCATAATTTCTTGTTATTTTTCAACTCTATTCTGTAAATTGGATGGCCCAATGTTGTGTGGAAATTGTTGGTAGAGCTGAATAGTAACCCATTACTAGTACAGAATGAACTAACCACATCCTTGAAAGAAGTCATTAGTCTATAGGAAGGAACCCCGTTAGTATTCGTTTCTTTTTCTGAGCTTTTAATTAGTTTCTTTATTTCTGTAATTTTAGGTGTGATTTCTCCATACAATGAAGGAAGAGTTACCTTATTAGATGTCTCGATATAGTATAAGGCCATGTTCAAGTACCACAACTTAATTGGCTCCAATGAAGGCACGGACAATTTTGCCCAGAATGAGTACCATTTCGAAACCCATTGCGGTACCTTAGAAGCTTCTAATTCGGTTAATTTTTTGAACCATGGGTTGAACACCTGGAATTGAAGTATAGGAGTAAATTGATTTTCACTTATAATATTTGCTTGGATAACTGTGATAACGGGACTCAATTTCGAAGTGTTACCTACTGTCCAATCATGAAGGTATTCCATGGTAGAATTTAACAAGACATCAAAGATTGTCCTGACCTTTTCATCACCAATATACTGTTGGAAAACTCTTGTCCAGACCTCAAAAAGGTGTGAAAGTTCTTCTGCAAAATGTTCTCCAGGTGAGTTTCTTGAATAGTCAATATATGTCAAGTATTTGTTGTAAATTAATTCCAATACTTCCTTAAACTCGTTTGCATCTTCTGGAGAAAGAATTAGAATATACTCGATTATAATTGAGGGTGAAAAGGTGGGTTTTCCTGGGTACCAATCTTGTAATTTCTCAACGAAATATGGTACAAGAACTTTACGTGTATATTCCACTTGGAGGGAAAGCTCTGGGTTAATGAAGATAGAAGATTGAATCCAAGTTTGGATAATATTGAGTAAATCAAGCATCAGATCCTCGTCATTGGACTGCAAATACTTTGCTACTTTTCCTGAAAAGTATGGATATAATGCCGAGTCAAAAGAGTCCATGTTGGTGGTAGATGTTGCAATTTCTCTGTAAAGCAAGGACCATGAACTGAGGGTTTTCATAAGAATAGAATCTTCATTTGAGAAGTCATGATCGTCATTATTTTTAGCTTCCAACTTTTTGAGTCCCTTGGAAAAGACACTGGCAAATACAGTTTGGATTCTTGTGAATTCTCTGTAAGAGGTCAATTTGGTAAGAATATTGGTGATTACATCCACAGAAGCCGAGGTATCAAGAGACTCAATCCCTTGAATCTCTTCGCTTTCCAATATTTCTAACACTTGTACTGCTTGTTGGTGATCTTTCTCTGCTTTCTCGAGATTCGTGGTGATTGTCTGTAATTGGAATGTCAGGTATTTCTCGGTGGTATCTGCTTCAGTCCATTCGTTGTTTATGGTGGTAAGCTTTTCAAATGCTTCAATGAATTCGTCTTCTCCATGTCGTATTTTGTCATCGGATAGTTTCTTGTATGCTAATGGTACTTCAATTCCTCGACTTTCCAACTGTTCTATTATTTCATATAATGATACTTTTGGTTCGGTCTTCTCATCATCACTTGAGTCCACATCCATCTTATCGTCATTATCATCCTTCGTACTTGGTCCAGTGGGCCTTCCGGTGCTAACAGCACCCACACCAAGCCCTTTGGGCAAAAGTTTGGTCTCAATTGGTTGTACTATACCCTCATTATTTACTCCCAAACCTTTACCCTCTTGGTACCCCATTTTCATCATCAACTTGGCACCAATTCCATACTTTTGAAGATTTGGTGTACTTGGTTGATCAAACCATGCTGCCAGTTTCATTGACGCTGGTGCTTCTTCCACTTCATCCTCTTCTTCTTCCTCTTCATATCCATCATGATTAATCGCAGCCATCCTCATACTGCCTCCACCTTGAGCCATAGAAGTGGAGGAGCCAGTACCTGACTCGGCACTGTCGCCAGCATTTCCACCTTTGGCGAAACCTCCACCCTTGGTGAACATTAGTCCTGTTCCATATGCCATTTTTGTAGAGGGATGTGATGTGATGTGATGATTGATAGTCGCGATGTGTCTCAGTATCTTAGTCCGAAATATGAATCTGATTGTGAGTGCGATAACCCCAAAATGACCATATTACCAGATATAATAGACACCAAAAGGTTTAATTCAGAATCAAAATATACGAACAATTGGGAGAAAATATTGTCTAAAGAATTATTAAATTTTTGACTGTTTTGATATGACTATTTCTATTTATTATTGGGTATTATCACCCGTATTACTATAAGTGTATATAGAGAAGAGAGTATATATAAGCTATGTTAGAATCAAGTTTTGCAATTATACCTGTACCAGAGCACCACAATTGGTATTTCTTCTATATATTTCTCTTGTTTATGTGAAAATTCCAACCGGTTAGTTCTTCTAATGGGGCCCTCTATGACGGTTCTTCATCATAGAAATCAATTGCAATAATTCCATCTCTTCCGCACTTTCTTGTGAAGGTCCTGGCTCCTTTTGGATCTCTTCAAGCCCTTCAGTGATAATCTGGACTATAGCAGGATAGTTTTGTTCTCCAGGAAGACTCAATTCCTTTGGTATAAATTCCCCAAATTTGGCCAACCAGTTTTTTCTTCTGTGGTCTTCTTGCTGTTGCATCTGGTATAATGTTTCATTTAAGAAATCGGTGAGTTTATCCAAAAACTTCCTTGGATACGTATACTTTTCATAGTGCAACTCTGATAAATATTCTGTACGGTATACGTTTAAAAATTGAGTATAATGATATGTTAATTGTGAAACTGTTTCTGCTTGTTGATGTACATCTTCCTTTGGTTTGCAACCATCTGCTAAAAGCATGATTCTAGGTATATTAGTGCTTCTTAATGAACGATAAAATGATATTTGTTCATTAGTCAGTTTGATGATTTGGTTTAAAATAGGCAATTGAACGTCAAGAAATTTACCTGCTCTATTTTCATTGTTATTGACAATTTCACATATGGTATTTAATTCACGTAAAACCTCGGGTAATTCCAATGAATCATTTCTTAAAACTTCAAGAAACTCAGCAGAGATCCCTGAGTTGAATGCTTGCACTCCTTGTATACTTTGATCATAATGATTAGTTAACATTTCTAAAATTGATACCAATTCATTTTCTAATGATACGTTTTCCTTTAAAATTGTACTGATAAGACTGTGATTCTCGAAAGGGGAATTGCCTCCAATTGCTAATAAATCTACTTGTAATGAGGCAAGTCCTTCAAACTGTTTAATGATCTTCTGATAATTTTTGGATCCTGATTTATAAGGTTCGTGTATGGTCTCCACAAACTGGTTTTTAACCAATTTGTATATTCTACTTGAATTTCTTTCATATACTCCCATTTCTGCAGTTAACCTATTGATTGAATCGAGAGAAATGAAATCTTTGAGGGTCTTGGATTCGTTAGATGATATTAAATATGGTGGAACTTCAGTTTTGCCCAATTGGTCCAATATTTCTACAAACTGTCCCATAATAGGTTCAATCTCTTTCTTGTGGTTCTTGTCATCTTCTATTATTTTACCCACAATATTCTTTATATTCTCAATCACTTTCCCAATTCCTTCATGTTGGTGTTTCATACTTTCTATTAGGAGGGAGCATTTGGAGTACAAGTCAGGTAAATGGACTGTAAACTGGTAACTCATGGATTGGAGCTGGGACTCAGCATTGGTGCATAGTTTCTGGGCCTTCTGAAGTGTCTTTTGAGCCTGGTCCGACCATTCTCTGAGATCTGTTTGAGTAATACTCATCCTATCCTATGACCTTATGGACCTATGACTAATTGCCTCTTGATATAGTGTGATTGCAACCAGTTGCTAAAAAATGGATAAGTGATGATAAGCCAATTGGGGGATACTCGTGTATGGTCCTCGGTATGAAAGGGGTTGTGATACTTCTTGATTACTCTCAACAAGTGGTTCAGGTGTTCAATTGGTTATCCGGTCGTCTTTACTGATGCTTTAAGTGGGGGGGAGGGAGGAGCGTCTAACCTGTAGTTAAGGGATGTACCTGTAAACGGTCTGGTCAATTGTGATTTTCGTTACGGGATTTCGATCACGGGATCCTGAATCCACCACTCGCTTGGTTCTAGTTCTTTTTTTCCCTTAAACTTATCTCGTTTCCTGCCTGCAGGGTAGTTATTGGTTTAGTTGATACAAAGTCCCACTATCTCTCTCTTACACTATATACCCTTATCCCAGTGCTTGCCTGCAGGACAAAGATATCCAAAACATGAGAAATGAAAAAATGGACCTCCAACAAGACCAACCCACCAAAAACCCCATCCCATACACCATGAGTGGAGCCGCTGCTATAAAAGCATTACATGCTGCCACTACCACACATGCACCAATAGTGCTTTTGAAGGGCCAAACCGAAGAAACCCAATCTATTAAAGAAGCTACTCATGTTAAATTTGGAGATTCTCCAATATATGACCTTGACGTAATTACCAACTTTTATAATGAAGATCAACCTCAAGGATTAAGAGCGGTGGTGTTCTGTTGGTTTCATGATAAGTCATCGATTGTGGATTATAAAAACGCTTGTTTGGAAAACGGAATACAAGATTTCAAGTTTTTGGTTAAGACTGAATTGAACACTTGGTTAAATGGTAAATCTGATTCTTGTACATTTTTAAGAGATGATGAAACTGAAAAGGCCAATAAAATCGAAGAAGTAGGAGGAGATTCTGAATCTACTACCACTGGTAAAAAACATAAACTTGAAGATCCAAGAATAGAGAGAATTTCTGCTAATGAAAGAGAATCCATAGATCATAATGCTGCTTTAAGAGGTGCTAAAAATATTGACTTTGGATATTTGGTTTCTGATGCCAAAAGATTCATTGGTCAACTTAAAAGATCTAAACCTAATGCACCAACTAAATCATCAAATACTACTGCTCCAAAGAAACAACCAATTATTATTATTTCTCCAGCAACCACCTCATTATTATCTTTATCCAATATAAAAGAATTCTTTGAAGAAGGAAAATTCACTGAACCAAATCCTGCCAATAAACCAAGTGGTTTAGTTACTTTGAATCATAAAACTGATAGAGTTATCAGATCTGCTCAACAAATTATGGTGGTTGATAACGTGGATATGTTTACTAAACCAGAATACTGGGATAGAGTCATTGCTATTTTCACCACTGGTCAAGCTTGGCAATTTGCCAAATATAAATATTCTAAGCCAGAACTTTTATTCCAAAAATACGCTGGTTTCTATGTTAGTTACCTGGGTGAACCAACTCCAGCAAAGGTTAAGGATTGGAATGTCAATGAAATAAAGGTCGACAGAGGTGAAACGAGATTTAGAGATAAAATGATTGTTCGTGATTTCTGGTCCGAAATTGACAAGATCTTGATTGCCAAGGGATATGGAGCTTGAACAACCAACAATGAAAAGAAAATCCAAAAAATCTTTACAAGTCTTTGAGGTGAGAAATTCCTCTGTGAGGTCTGTTGAAAAGGAAAAATAAAATGCAAAAAGATATTGATAACATCACCTCAATTATCTTGGGAAGTTTCACCACTTGTGGTGAACGTCACAGCAAATAGTCAATGTATTAATAAACTAATGAAATAGATTAGAATAAAAATAGTGTAAGAATGTGTTATGATACAATTTGTAGGTTCTAGATTTTCATTATGTTTAGTATCGAAAGATACTGGTTTCTATATACATGGTTTCAATACATGGATGAATCATATTTACTTGAAGTTCTTTTCCAATTGGATAAACTTTTCGTAGATTTCTTCGGCCTTTAAGTTACTGACCTTTCTATCGTCTCTGCTTCTAATAGCCACAGTTCCCTTTTCTATGTCTTTGTCTCCCAACATCAAAATATAAGAGTAACCCTTTTGAATGGCGTCCTTGATTCTGTTACCCACAGTTTCGTTTCTTTTATCAATATCGACAAAGAAATTGTAACCAGTCATTGGAGATATTTCATCGTCATGGTTAAGGATATCACCACTCAATTGTTTCTGTAACTTTTCAGCATCTCCCACATGTTTTTCATTGACTGGAATAATCACAGCTTGTCTTGGGTTAAGCCAGAATGGCCATTTACCTTGGTAGTGGTCCAATAAAATAGCAAAGAATCTTTCTAATGATCCAAAAACAGCACGATGAACAAGAATTGGTTGGGTATTTCTGTCACCTTCTTCATTTACATACTTCAAGTTAAATCTTTCAGGTAAGTTGAAGTCCAATTGGATAGTACCGACTTGGTGCTTTTTGTTGAAGGCATCAGTAAGTAAAACATCTATTTTAGGTCCATAGAATGCCCCATCACCATCTCTAATTTTCCAAGCATTCTTTCCAGCAGTTCTGTCCAAAACTTCGGTTAATTGGGATTCGGCGTTTTTCCAGGTTTCAAGATCTCCGATATACTTTTCTGGTCTGGTAGATAATAAAAAGTCAATTTCACTGGTCTTGATACCAAATACATTATAAGTACTTTTGATTAAATTGATGGTATTGGTGATTTCTTGGTCAATTTGCTCCAACAGACAGAAAATATGACCATCGTCTTGGTGGAATCTTCTGACTCTGGTAAGTCCTGACAATGCACCACTGGCTTCGTTTCTGTGCAATGATGAAAAGTCAGAGTAACGAACTGGTAACTCGTTGTAGGAACGGTCAAACTTGGAGAAAATCAAACAGTGACCTGGACAGTTCATTGGCTTGAGTCCATAGACTTCATCTTCGTGGTGGTGGTCCTCGACGTGCTCTTCCCGGGATACATTTCCTTCTACCTTGAACATATCCTCACTATAATTGTCCCAATGACCAGATTGTTTCCATAACTTATTCTTGTAGATCAATGGAGTGATGACTTCTTGGAACCCATACTTGGTCTGTTGGTTCTTCATGAACTGGACCAACTTGTTGAAGATTCTGGTACCATGGGGCAAGAAGAAGACTGAGCCTGGTGTCAATGGATCAGTAGTATATAACAATTGTTTATTGGAGATGGCATGGTTGGATTGGGTGGACGATTCGGTGGTGATGGTCCTTATGCATCGTGACAACGATCTAGGCACTGGTCTTGACAAGAACATCACGGTTCAGGTCATATGGTGGTTTTGGTAAGGTTTGGTTGGGGTTTGGATGAGGTTTGTTAGATGTAGATTTGCGAGTGAGTCTCAGTTTTTCAGTTAGAGAGATCGAAATGTACTGTAAAAAGCGAAACTAAAGAATTGGAGAAGTAATGTGGGAGTTCCGATATGAAAATGGTTTGGTTGTGTTGGTGTTAGTTTTGGCTACATGTTGGTGCTATTTTTTGTATTTTTGAGTAAATTTTGGTAAAAATAGCGGAGTCTTTTTAGCTCATTTAAACTAGTAGTGAACATTATCAGTCTATAACATTAGACTACTAGGATAAAAGTAGAGACACGGGATTAAGATATTTCGATTTTCTTTGAATTTTAGTGAAAGATAGACCATTCGAATTGTCTATTGTTCTGGTTCTGGTTCTGGTGGTCTACGGCTTGTCTTCTTATCGTTATTATTATTATACAATCACATAACTATGTTGTGAACAGCCTTCTGACTAGACTGGAGTCTCCATGATACACTGTTGTAGTGCTCGAATTTCTTGACGTCTTTAGATCTTCTATATGGACCTCATTTTCCACTTCTCTTGTCAACAACTTTATCTGTTGAGCTCTATAGCTGTCTCTGTATCTAGAACACCAGCTATTTCATACTATTTTCCCCTAAAATCTTGAACTTTAATATTTCATTTATTTTTCATCTAATTCATGCTTCTGACCTTATGTCTGGGGTCGAAGATGCGGACTTTTCTGGTTCTTCTTTCACCTTTTGCTGTTGTGGTTCGTCCTTTCCTGGAGTGTATCCGATATATTTCACTTTAAAACCACTAAAAGTCTTAAATTGGAAAGGTTTTTTAATCCATTTTCTAGCTGGAGTTCCTGATTTATCTAATGTATAGGCTCCATTTATACTGTTCATGGTTAAACCAGAAGTAGATGATTCTTTCAACCCAGAATTGATCTTGAAGTTACTCATGGCACCTTGGCCAGCAGCCTGTGCTGCCAAGCTTCCCTTTCCATTTTTACCCTTGAAATTAGCCGCTTTGTTTCTGACTTCTGGTGTTGGAGAAGATGCTGATTTTATCACTTTCCCTTTACCTTTGGCCTTTGGAGTGTTCAGTCCGGCACTTTTCAGTTTGGATTTTGGTGCTGGGAATTCTGGAAGTGTTTGGAGGAACGACAGCGGGACCTGCACCGTCACCAAGTGTTTCTTAGCTGGAGGCATTGATGTGATTAGTTGGGGGTTTGTTGGTTGTTAGAGGTAAATGGTAGAAGTTGGTGAATTTGGGTATCGCGTGTCACATGATTAACAAAAGGAGAGAACTGTTAGAGATCAAATATATAGAGAGAAGTAGAGACAAAAAGAGACACGAACAGACACGGAAATAGATGGATTGGACTTCCGTTAATTTTCCCAATTTGACCAATAAGATCGTACAAACCGTTACTACTGCTGTTTGCAGCTTTTATAATTTATATGACGTCTACTTCTCTATTTCTCCTACCCTTTTATTGTACTCTTCCTCTTTACCTTACTACGGTCCCCCACTCCTGCTTATCTGCACTCCTGTCTTGTCTTGTCCTGTCCTGTCATTGACGATTTTCACGTGACCTGTTACCCCCCATTATCAAGCAATCCTCACCCATAATCTTGTAACTAAAACTTGATCTACCAGATCATTTTAACTCCCAACCGCTTCTCGTTGCAAATCACGCTCCAAGTGGCTTGCTATTTCTCGTGATGTCAGAACCACAGGAACAACCTCGGCTCAGAACCGAAAGACTTCCTTCAAGATTGGACTTGTTCCATCAAAACCTTAAGCTTGATATTAGAGCTCATCAAAGAACTTACGAAGGTGCCTACACTAGAAGTGCCATTGGGTGTCTTTCATTTTCTATCATTATCATCAAATTATTCTCCAGGGAGTTTTTACCTATAGGAGCAGTATATACAGGGTACGGATGCTTATTATACTTTATTGGAGTGGTGAAAGCAGCATCTGTTGATGTGTTCTACAATCCTGATAAGGATATGTTGATGTATAAGACCTCAGGAAATACCGTTATATCCTTGACCATCATTAGTTTGTTGAGTTATATTGCGTTGTTGGTGTTGATCTTGAAAATGTGAAACAAAAAAATATCAGTTTTATAATTGACAAAATAAAAAAAAAATCCTTTGCTGGCATAGGATGAATTCACTATTATTTACTACTTTTGTTTCATGTCAACACACCTAACCCAATCACAAGGACTTGGAATAACAATTGCATGGACCAAAATCCGATCTTCTTCATTCTAAACAACCTTGCTTCTTCATTAGCAACATAATCCACAAAATTATCATAAACTTCTGCAGAAATATCATCCATTAATAACGAATCATAAACTGTCCATGACCCACT
This sequence comes from Suhomyces anneliseae, assembly GCA_030568535.1. Taxonomy (NCBI): domain Eukaryota; kingdom Fungi; phylum Ascomycota; class Pichiomycetes; order Serinales; family Debaryomycetaceae; genus Suhomyces; species Suhomyces anneliseae. The sequence continues at coordinate 378,018 of JAJMGB010000008.1, read as the reverse complement.
AAAGTCTTCCATGTTCTTGACAATTCGGTTTTTAATTTCAATAAACGTATTTTTAGAATTAATATATGCCACAATTGGCCTGATTAAAGCGTAATTAATATAACTTAATTCTGGTGCTTGGAATGGAACTGTTGCACGGACATTATTAAGACGAATGGTTAAATCCAATACAAAGAATTTCAGTATATCTTTATAATCACTAGAACTTAATCTCATTTTTTGATCTGGATGCTTTGCTTTAGTAACTTCTGGATTTTGATATCTTGTAGCTTCTTTCTTTATAGATGCTGCTATTATATTAACGATTTCTGCCACATTAAGCTCATTATTTTCTTGTGGAACCATAACATCACCAATCATATCAACTTTACCAGAAGTGATCCAACCAAATGGACCTTCCAATCCAGTGTTAAGATGATCAATGTTTAAAGAGTCCACTCTAAGTCTGGTGATTCTCTTCCATTCATTTCCATCAACTCCAGATGAGCTTCCGAAGTCATCCAATCTTTGCTTTTTATGAACAGTGAATAAAGAATTATCATAAGATCCACTGACATTATTGGCATTTAAGAAATCATAGAATAACCAATGTTGTCTAAGTTTGGCTAATTCACAATTATAAATTGCAACATCGAATTCTCTAAATCCACTTGGTTGTTTAAGACGGAATAAAACATCTTCCATTTTAAAATCTTCAAATTCGAAATCTCCAGGTTTATGAATATTTTTATAATTAGTGGCATCATCATTAGGATCCCATCTAACATGAATTCTATCAACCACACCTCTTAAACCTTTAATTTCCATGGTATCGATCATACCAGTACCATTGACCCATTTATTAAATGAAAGTGAGATATTCACTTCTTCAATTGTTAAATCATATTGAGTATAATTTCCATCATCTTCAACTATAATATTATCGGTCACTTTAGGACTCATTGCTTCTTCATAAGCTTCTGCTTGAGAACCTTTAATAAATTTCTTGGTAGCTCTTGGTCTTCTACTAACGAAACATTTTCTAAAACTAATCTTTCCATCAGACCAGCCAGGAACAATAGCATGTTCGAAAGTGACTTCCAATTTTGAATTTTTGGTGATAAATTCACCTAATTTTCTGGCCACAAATTCTTGGGCAAATACAGTATTGGCGGTAAAGATCACTAATGAGAAAAATGTGGTTGTACCCAAGAAGAATAAAAGGACATTACCCATAACGAGCCATGAAAAAAATGCAGAATAATCATCGGTATTGAATGGACGATTGGATCTTTTGAGAAGCCATTTCAATCGTATCTTTAATCTTGAAAAGAAATTGGTTGATTTGGCAAGTAGCTGCTCTTTCGCAAGCCTATTCCGTTGACGGATCAATTCATAATGTTTAAAATCAGGTTTGGATACTTGTTGGTTATTTGCTTTACCGACTTCAGTAGATGAACTAGATGATTTAGAAGAATCGGGATTCGGAGTTTGAGTATAATATCTAATGAATGATAAAGGCGATTGATGTTTTGATCTCAAAGAATAACTTTTATAAGGTGATGATGGAAATGCAAATAGATTAGTAAATTTTGGGGCAATTTTTGGTTCCAATTGAACCCATTTGGTTGAGAAACTGTGTGTTAACGCCGTTTGAGGTTGAATCCGGGGTATGTTCCTCCATATGATTCTGGACGATCTTGTTATGTTCATGATTTCATAGGGCTATGAGGGAATTGGTACCGGACTTATGAATATAGAGGATTGTAGGTTATGTTATGCAGCACCCCAAAAAATGGTTTGAAGTCACAGCAAGGGTCGTACAATTGGGAGAGAGTTGGGTATAATTGCTTAAATTTTTAGAGACCAGACTAGAGTCCTGCAGGTAGCTGAGATGAACTACGAGACTGAGACTGAGACTGAGTGAGACTGAATGAGTGACAGTGAGACTGAAACTAGTGAGTACAGGAATCAAAGTACAGAGTTACTACAAGTGCCCCTAATGCACGTGGTGATAAAGTGCTGATTAGCAAACACACAATTGAACAAGGCAACGGCAACGGCAATTGCAACCAGGTGGCAGGGGGTGATAGTGGGGGGTGAAGGAAAATAACGGGACTATTGTAAAAATTTGTGGGATAATTTTTTTTTGCCAGTGGTACGGGTCCTCCCTGTAATAGAAACAAGTATAGGCACTAATTCGTAAAAGGTAGACATTTTGAATTATAAAAAATTGCAACAATTTTATCCAGCATTGATTGCTTCTTAAGTAAGCGCAAGTGGCATTCCAACCTCAGATTTAGCCTCCTCGGATCATCTTGGTAAGTGTGATACCAAAAGGGGACAATTAAAGTTTAAAGCCTTGAGGGTTGAGGCTTGAGGCTTGACATATGGCACATATGACAATGTCGCATAATATTGGTTGGTGATGCCGTGTCGTGAGGGTTTTTTTTGACTGGTAGTAGAGAAGAAAACTACTAGTTTATGAGAAAGGAGGAAGGATGCACCCGCCCCAAAATTAAGCTATAGCCTTTAGAGTTTGTTATTGCAAGAAACAGTCGTAATTGGAAGAAAACGAACTACGATCACGGAAAACTGTTATTGCAAGAAACATGAAACAACGTTTGGTGTGATGGTGTACAAGTAGTAAAGGAAATTGGTGCCGTTCTACCAAGAATTTATCAATAAGTTGGTAAGAGATATTATGCAACAGAGGATATTTTCTAGTTTGGTAAAATTTCTTAAAAAAACGGCAATTTTTGCATCAAGTTAGGACCAGTGACTTTTTTTGAGTTTCTGGCTTTATTGCAATGATTTGTAACATTTGACAAATTGTATAGTTACATCTCTTGACCATTTTTTACCAGTTAATTTTGTTAATTATATTCTAATTATAAAGACGTTTAAATCATTAAAATGATCGACCTTCCTTAGGAGTCAGAAGTTTCGTATTTTCCTGCAGTGCGATCCAACGAGAACCAAGGCCGTAATTGAACCCCCGCATTCCTGAGTCATAAAGAGTCAGAATCTGACAAATCAAACCAAGTGACTCATCCCATACTTTGATTCAATATAAAGGTGTACATTTACATCAGAGACTTGTTTCAAACTCATTACATCATAACACTCCCCATCCATCCCAATCAATTGAATCATCACAATGCCTGTTGTTCCTTTTGGTAAACAATTCCGTGAAAAATACTTTTCCAAACTCGATCCAGAAGGTTATCCAGTTAACCATGGATCGTTTGGAGCATCTCCAGACGTAGTTCTTGAACAATTCATCCAATCTGAAATCGGAAGAGCCGCTAATGCTGATACCTACATGTTGACTCGTCAAAAGGAAGAATACATCCAAGGATTGAAAGATGTATCCCAGCTTTTGAACGCTGATTATCGCGACTTAGCTCTTGTAGACAATGCTACAACTGCAGTAAACACTATTATTAGAGGTTATCCATTTAAGAAGGGAGACAAAATCGTTTATCCAAGTACTATTTACCATAGTTCTGGTAATGTAGTCAAGTTTTTGGCTAACAGAATTGGTGTTATTCCTGTTGAAATCAAGATCGAATACCCTTGTGAAGATTCAGTTATTATTGAAAAGTTTAAAAAAGAATTTGAATCTGAAAATCCTCCAAAATTGGCTATTATTGATACAGTGGTTTCTAATCCTGGTATGAGAGTTCCATATGAAGAATTGACTCGTTTAGCCAAAAAACATGGTGTGTTATCTTTAATTGATGGTGCTCATTCTGTCGGATTAATTCCAATTGATTTGAAGGCTCTTGATCCAGACTTTTATTGTTCCAATTTACATAAGTGGTTTTACGTTCCTGCCGGTTCCACTGTTCTCTATGTGAAAAAAGAATTCCATCGTTCTGTACAACCTTTACCAATTGCTAATGTTTACTATGATGACGATGTGGTCTTAAGCCCTGAAAAAGAAGATACTAGATTTATTGATGTATATTCTTATCTTGCCAATAAGAATTATGCTCAATTCTCAACCATTGGTACTGTCATTAAATTTAGAAATGAAGTTTGTGGTGGTGAAGAAGAAATTAGAAAGTATTGTAATGGTTTAGCTCTTGAAGTCGCTGATAAAATTTCTAAAAAATGGGGTACTTCTTATTTATCCAATAAAGGTAATACAGTTATTACTTCCATGGTTAATGTTGAAGTTCCAGTTGAAAAAATTGGTTTAGATATTAAAGCTATTGCTGATAATTATCTTGAAGCTACCAAGTTTGTTTACTCTGGATTATTTGCTAAAAAGACTTATGCACCATTCTTTGTTCATAACAATAAGGTGTATACCCGTTTTTCATGTCAAGTTTACAATGAACTTTCAGACTATGAGCATGTGAGTGATCTTATTCATAAACAATTCGAAGAATTAGTGAAGATTGAAAAGTTTCAATCGTCAAGCTTTAATTTAAGTAAATTAAACGAAGTGTTATAATCACATGTTCAAAACCAAAATTAGATATGACCCTATATTTCTTTCTCTTTATGTTAAGTAATAAAAATAATATATCAATATTTATAAAAATATTTCAAAGTGTCATAACTACAACAATAGATGAATGAATGAATGAGTTAAACTATATTAACGAAATTATAGCAACTTTATGAGCCGAAATACATAGTTAAACTATCTAAAAAATAACGAATTAAATGATTTTTGCCGAAACAACGTATCGACATATGAAGAAAATTTTTGTCCAAAAAATACATAGATCTAAAAACCACATTGGTTTGGGTATCTTCTAGAGTTGAATGGTTGTGGGAACAAATCATTGTTAACTAATTTTTGGAAATCCCAGTCAATGGCATCTTCAGTCTTCCAGTTCCAGAAAATCCAACCACCGGTTTGTTCAAATGCATCTAATTGAGCTTCGATGTATTTTCTGACATCCTTCTTGTGGTCATCAGTCCAGTTGTTGTAACTAGTGTAAGAAGAACAGGAACCATAGTTTGGAGAACCATCGTAATCACCGGACCAACGAGCACCACGGTTAACACCGTTTAACCATAAAGCACAATCGGTTAATGCAGCAGACCATTCACCACAGATGTTCCAGTGGTTTTCACCTCTAGCATCCTTACCCCATTGACAAGCGGTGTCAATGTGTTCATCAATGCTTCTAGAAAGTTCACCAGCAGAGAAAACTTGGTAGTGGTGGTGGTCAATAACGACACCCCAGTAACCTTGTTCACCAGTAAAGTAATCATTCCAGTAGTGAGGATCTTGGAAACCATCTTGAAGAATCACAGCAGTAGCAGAACCAGTGCTTCTTAAGTTATCGTAACCATCAGCGTAGAAGTTAATTAATTGTTGCATATCCAATTCAGGACCTAATGGTTCGTTAACCAATTCGATACCAATAACAGTGTCATAGTATTCACCGTTACCGTATTTTTCAGAAATCTTATCTAAAACACTCAAAGTAACCTTAACGTTATCACCTTGTTGCCAGTCAACAGTATCTCTTAAACCTGAGTTATCAAAACCATTTTGAGATCCTGGGACACCATGTAAGTCAACCCAAGCCTTTAAGTCATATTTAGAACACCATTCTAAAGCACGGTCCAAGTATTTAACTTGTCCTTGCACATAAGGATCGTTATCTAAGGTTTCAAAAGCCCAGTAACCAATTGGAATTCTGACCAAGTTAATACCTAAGGATTGCATTTGTTTGAAATCCTTTTCAGTGTACCATGAGTTCCAGTGAGCATCTAATCTTGAATGAGCTTCATCTTTACCTAAAGCCTTGGTGAAGTGATATTCATCAACTGGGATTTGAGATTGGTCAGAACCAAAAGTGTCGAATAAGGATGGAGTGATGTAAGGTTCTAACACGAACCAGCCACCGAGATTTACACCATAAACCTTATCATTTTGGTAATCCCAGTTTTGGCCTCTTTTGGTCAAAAGTTTAAGGTTACCATTTGGTGCCATTGGATGATTTGCGGCCATGGGGGCTGGCGCGGCCGCGGCAATCGCAGCCAAAACCACAAATGTGGATGTTATCAAATTTGCAAACATGTGGGATAGATATATTAATATAATGAATTTAGGGGGTTGGAAATTTGAACAATTATGATGATACTTGAATTGATATGATGGATATGTTCAAGTATTATATATGTTGTTTATATATATATAATGTTTATAATTTGGAGGGGGTGTGGGAGGTTGTGGTTGTGAAAAAATGAAATCAAACTAAAAATAACTGGTGGGTAGAAAATATAACCTAAAGGTTTTTCTGTAGTAGTAAAAGAATTTCTAGTGGAGTTTAAAAACCAAACAAAATGAAAGTGAAATAATTTTCAAAAATTTATCACAGTTTTGTTAAAGTCAGTACTAGAGGTTATGTTTATATACCAATTGATTTTAATTATTATATCTACACGTCTAACCGGAATCCGGGATTATTTAAATGTTTAAGGAGTCGCAGGGATGAAATTAAAACTGACACATCCCGAATTTTAATGTACCAGCCGCCATTTACGTTTAGGTGCAGTATGGGTAATTGTATAAGGTTAGTTTTATAAATTATTGTACATAAAAATTTCCATTATATTATTAATAGTAGTCACTCAAATGCGGTAGGTAGGTGACTGAGACAGGGTGTTGCTCGGATTACGAAGGAGGATAATTGCATAAATAACAATAGAATGAGGAGATAATACATCAGTGTTCGTGGTCCAATTGCTGATTTCAATTTAGAACAGGAAACTCTAGCAAAAGAAGGGCTACCACAAATGTCACTTTTTTTTTTTTTTTAGTTGTTTAGGTCGCGAACAGGGGCCCTGCCAGCTCCGGTGCCTCTGTGCAGAAACAAGGAGTTAATTGTGAACAGGGCTTCAATTTGTGACCCAATGGGGAAGTCTAGAACAAAGTCAAGGAAGGGTGGCGCGTCCCAGTATTTGGGCGCGTGGCTGATCAATATTGACTAGGATGGTTAATCCGTTTGCCGATTAAACATTCCAAAAACAGCCTTGAAACCTCTCGGGTAAAAATAGCAAAAGAATGTTTAAATTTAAAACAACTTATGTTTACAAACATGTTCGAATATTAGGGCGAGGGCTCAACCACCAAAAATTTCAGTTACCTTGACTATTCCATCGTCCTCTTGCACCTCGGCAACTCATTCACCATTATCATCATCATCATCATTTTTTTTTGTAGTCATGGAAATTCTATTGCATGGAATTTGGTGGGGTAGTACAGCTATACTACATAGTTTAGTGAGTGGCTAGCATTGTTTAAACTATGGTTATGGTGCAAACCTTAGTGAAACCCGCGTGTCGCATGTCGTCTTTTCTCTCGCTTTCACCCAAAAATTACCATAACCAGGCATAAGTCAATGGGTGATTGTTCTTACTACGGGGGAGTTCTTTGTTACGTCAGAATTGCACTACACTCAACCAGTGCCAATGATAAAATTGTAAAAAAATGTAAAATTATGTAGGTGAGCGTTTTGATCGTTTCGATCGTTATTTATTTTTTTTGTGTTTATTTATTCTTTCAGAGATAGAGAATCTCACTTTCGACTTTCGAATTACTTGTTTATCCGCCTCTATCACTGTTTATGTATAAACGTCGCCTCTGTTTAAAAGTTTTCAAAGAGCATCGCCTCTATTGAAACATTCAATTGGTTCGACAATAATATTTCAAACAATCTCGACTAGACGAAACAACGGATAAACTTACGTTTCTTAATTTGTTGACCTCGGTGATTAAAACCGGCGTTCCCCTCCTTATTGAAACCCGTAGTTGTCGCATCACTGCACTTTTAATTCCTGTTTTGTACTTCTGGTCGCGTGAACTTTTGACTCTCTGTATCTCTCCTTACATGTACAGTATTATGACAGGTTCTCAATTTCTCGTTTCTGGGTAAATTAATATTATTCACATTCTAAAGGCACCCCACCTCCTTCTCCACGGTACCTGGTAGTAATCTCGTGATGCATCACGATGAGATGATGATTGGTCAAGACATCTTCAAAATAGTCATTAACCAAGAAATGTTGCAAAGTAACGTAATACCAAGCTACCAGCTAAAATTGCCAAATTCGCACCTATTACCTTTCTTTTTTTTTTTGAATGATGGTCCTGCCAAGATTGTCTAGATATGCCATTTCATATGCCTCAATAGAAAATGTGGGGGAGGTTTTACTGGCTTTCAATGTTTGACAATTGGGATTGTTACATTCTACAAGAATAATGTTGCATTTCTGTTGGGTCTAGGACTTGGCTTATGGTTCGTACGATTACATTTCGGTACAGCAAAATACGAAATGAATGCATAGTCTCACCTTACCGTTGGGTGTACATCGAAGGTGTGATCAATAACTCCAATCTTTCATGTGCTGGTACAATTTGCACTGCTTTATGTTCCATTGTTACCACCCACCATATCAGAGCCACTCCATACTAATTTATCTACCTACTACGTACTTACTTACAGAGGAGAGCATATTGATGGACAATTAATGACCTATCATAAACCAATGGAAATGTGTATCGGGAATATCGCCGTGCTTATGGTTTGTTGTTGAATTGCTCATGTCAATCAAAACCATTTTTAGACCAATATTGATAGCAAAATTCTAATTTTGGATTGGTTGTGAATATTTACTATCAGGAGTGAGATGGTGAGTAAGGGTGAGTGAGTATGTTAGTGAGACCCACCGTAAATCGTAGCAATTTAAGGTAATGAACAAATTGTGTGATGTTTAATTATAGAAGTGAAGTATTATTCCACATATCATTCGATTCCAGTGGGGATCGGATGGTAAGGGAAGGTTCCGGACAATACTTTCCTTTGATTTCGGGTTTAATTCCGAGAGAAGTTGATCTGATTGTCAAAGTTGGTTTTTGTGGGGTACAAAATTGCATAATCATTTTCCTTTGAAGGATTAGGGGTGGACACTGTATTGTACTGTACTGTACCGTACTGTACTATGCTTTGCTCGAGATATCTCATCCCAACCGGAACCCCACTCTATTGCTATTATGAACACTTATAATTCGGTTGGTCTACTGATTGCTTATATGGTTAGGTCCTAACCAACTTAAGTCATTACTTTACTCTTTCTGATCACCCCTAATCCTAAAAAATTAATTGCAATTGGGACAATTACCCCCTTCTGAATCATGTAGGCCTGAATTGTATCCTTTGCATCAAGCAAATATTATAATTGTAGATTATTTCATAGGGATCGGGCACTCGTACTTCAGTATCTACAAAATAATTATGGTAGATCCCCTCAGCGAACAACCACACGAACTCAAATAGACAAAAGCTAAACCGAGAGACCCACAATTGACTCAATTGGATGGCCAAAGCTGAATCAAACGAGATTTTTAGCTTATCCAAGTGAGAGTTTAGAAATCAATTGAACTTTAATACTACTGGCATTGGCCCATAGTCCTACTAAGCTTCGGAATAGTTGCTAGTGATTGCTCCGAAAAGCCCCAATTGCGAAATTGAACATGCAGAGAATGATTTACGAGCTTCGGATCGTCATGAACCACATCATCAACTACTAGTCACCGATGTGGTAGCTCAATTGAGTTGATCACTATGAGGTCAATGGCTATGCCTCATCCCTATACATTTTAAGAAACGTGGGCCCCAACAGAATCCATGAGAGAAATGATGATCAAAATAAATCAACACATTAAATCCAGGTAAAATAATAAAACTGGGCTATCGATTTTACCGCAACCACAAGCCCTTTTTCTGATAACAGTTACTTTGGATAAGTTCTTTAGGATTGGGTGCAAAATGGGTATATGTTCCTGCATACATAAATATACCACGTGATTTGAAGGGCTAAAGCCCTAGATGCTGGCTTTCCTGCATGGACCGCCACCTTCCTACCACCACTATCAAAATGAAGAACTTTTCAGCACTGCACTCTTTTCAACCAAACTAAGAATAGTCTGCCTTTTGGAAAGCTTAAACTGATTATCTCTAGTTAAATTCATAATGTCTGTTGAAACCGCTTTATCCTACGCTGCCTTGATCTTGACCGACGCTGATGTCGAAATCTCCGCCGACAAGTTGTTGACCTTGACCCAAAAGGCCAACGTCGAAGTCGAAGGTATCTGGGCTGACATCTACGCCAGAGCCTTAGAAGGTAAGGACTTGAAGGAATTCTTCTTCAACTTCTCTGCTGCCCCAGCTGCCTCTGCTGGTGCTGCTGCTGGTGCCGCTGCTGGTGGTGCCGCTGAAGAAGCTGCTGAAGAAAAGGCCGAAGAAGCCAAGGAAGAATCCGATGATGACATGGGTTTCGGTTTATTCGATTAAACGATGTAATCTCAAAATTATGCCTCTGCAGTTCATCACTAAGAGTTATGGGTGGTTTAGGTTTATATAGATTGTATTAAAATATATTGAATAATGTCATCAAAATATCATGTAGTCTTTTATTTTACCTATCAACTATTATAGGTCATAAATAAAAACCAAAATTTAGTAGAGAATCATTACAGTAGAAAATTTAACCAATCAATGATTGAATTGGGTTAATATTAAGATCTATCAATATTCGATCTATATTACGTCAGGCTGACTCATTAATATTATGGTCAGGTAGGGTGTCTAACAAGCGATGAGATTGAATAAATTTTGCCTGATCAGTATATTGTGTATGTGTGTGTATAATGGGCCATATACTGTGAGAGAGTGAGAAGGGGAGGTGAAAAAAAAATCAGTGAGAGGGGCTGGGGTCCAAAAATGGTAGATGAGCACGAGCACTAGTAGTATAGAGATATGTACATAGTATTGACAGATAGATAGCACTATAAACCTATTTGAGATGATCTTCCCCCAAAGTAGTTAATGTACCTTAAATGGCATTCGATTCTAAGTTGGTTGTTTAGCATATCAATTTTGAATTGATACTTACAAAAGATACTAATACATGATTATATTATTCACATACATACTAGATAAATGTACATTTAGGTTGAAATAGTTTACTTCTTCTTCTTGTCAGCTTCAGCTTCAGCCTTTTCCTTGGCACGCTTTTCTCTGATACCCTTGTATCTCTTGTCAGATCTAGCAGCTCTTAAAGTAGCGTAAGCAGTAACGGATTGTTCTGGAACGGCTCTTGGAGCAGATTCAACTTCTCTTTGGACAACTGGGAAAGTGGCACCGGTAGAAACTTGAGCGTAAGCAGCAGCTTCAGAGGCCTTGGTCTTCTTGTCGAAGATAACCAACTTGGACTTGTATTCTTGTAATCTGGCAACGTTGGCATCGAAAGTTTCTTGGGACTTGTTTTGTCTTCTGTGGTCAGCAGCAATACCGATGGTTCTAGCGTACTTGGCAGTTAAACCAGCAGCCTTCAATTCGGCTAAGGTGAAACCTCTACCGGCTCTAACCTTTCTGTTGTATTTGATGCTTGGGGCTCTGACAACTGGTCTTAAAGCATCAAGAGGTCTTGGGGCAATCTTGGCAGCCTTGGACAATCTAGCTTGTCTTCTGGAAGCCTTCTTACCGGCTTGGTCAAAGTGAACCTTGACACGTTCTTGCCAGTGCTTTCTGAAGTGGTTCTTCAATAATGGTAAGTTCTTAGCGATAGCCATCTTTGTTGTAGTAGAAAAGAAGTCGAAACCGTTAAAACTGGATTTTAAAAATTTTCAATATACTGGCAGTACTGCGTGGATAGTATGGTGCGAACTTTTGACCTAACCTGTAAAATTCTTCAAATTGCAAATTATCCTAAATAATTCCTGTATGAAAACGCAGTCACTAATGGTGCGCAGAAACCTCAGTACGCGGGTAAACATCAGTCTGATACCAGTATTGTGGTCTATGTGCACTCTGCCCACCACCAGAATCTCTCACTCATCCCTCAAGTCACGAGATTACCTGGACTCGCACGTTAAGTATTGCGGCATGGGTGTTTAGTCGCACAAACCTCTACTGCAAGCGTTTACAATTTTTCAACCTAGCGTTCGAAAAAACCTGATAGAAAATTTTTAATTTGTATACTTCTTTCATAACTAACGAAGCAAGATGTCCACTCAATCTGTCCAAGTATGTAACAGATAATCAAGAATACAAATCAACATGAATTATAGGAGCAATCAAATCATAGAATATCATCAGATATCCCATCAATATCGTAGGTTGTCATCATCAGATCCGACCTTGAATGAACATGAACAAAAAGGTTTAATGAAATTTTCATTATGAACCAGAATGTTAAATGAACCAACCAGAGAAAAGAGTTTAAAAACACCAACAATCAACCAAACTTAACTCCTTTAATCAAGCTTGATTTGAAACAGTATTCTATCACACCTTTTTTTTTGTTAATGAACATCGTACTAACATATTTCTAGACTTTTGGTAAAAAGAAGACCGCTACTGCCGTTGCCCACGTTAAGGCCGGTAAGGGTTTGATCAAGGTTAACGGTTCCCCAATCACCTTGGTTCAACCAGAAATCTTGAGATTCAAGGTTTACGAACCATTAACCCTCGTTGGTTTAGACAAATACCAAAACATTGATATCAGAGTTAAGGTCACTGGTGGTGGTCACGTCTCTCAAGTTTACGCTATCAGACAAGCCATTGCTAAGGGTTTAGTTGCTTACCACCAAAAGTTCGTTGACGAAGCTTCTAAGAACGAATTAAAGAAGATCTTCGCTGCTTACGACAAGACCTTGTTGGTTGCTGACTCCAGAAGAATGGAACCAAAGAAGTTCGGTGGTCGTGGTGCCAGAGCCAGATTCCAAAAGTCTTACCGTTAATCACCCCATCAAAAAAATCAAGAAAGTCTTATCATATATATTTTCACTTGGAGTTTCTTATATTTTATATCGGGAACCTTGTTTATTAGTCTAATCTTGGGTTTAATACACACCACAAATATCAGATCTGATGTAGAACAAAAAATTTAATAATTTAATTATCTTACTATATTTTTTTCTCTTTATCTCTTGGTCATGGTCTTTCTCATCGGCATGCCAAAAAAAATTGATATGTCATAGTGAATCACTGATAAGAATAGTTTAGTCATTTCTTGAACTTTTTATAAGATAAGCCTTTATTCATATTGAAAGATTAGTACAGAGAGATGAGAGATTGTACATCGTTGTAAATGTATTGAATTAAGTATTGGATGATTCAAAAAAAATTAAAAAGAATGGGGCGAGCTGGGAATTGAACCCAGGGCCTCTCGCATGTTTGTGATTACTCAGTAAACTGAATATTCGCCCAAAGCGAGAATCATACCACTAGACCACACGCCCTTTCGTGTGTTGCTTTGGCAGCCACCAAATTTGGTCCGCACTAATATTATAGTATTTTGATCTCTGATTACGTAACGCGCTCCTCCAAAAAGAACAAATCAATCTACTTTAGGACACCTCTTAACTATCATACATAGTTTTAATTTACCGCCAATGGTGTGGATTGAATCATGTCCAGGAAATCTGGTTTCCTTACCGATTAAGGAACCAATTATTAAAATAATTCATATTGCACATACTTCATTATTGGCCATATTAACCGCTAGTTCGGTCTATCTTATCCATCAACAAACATTATTACCAATTGCATCCCATTCAAGAACTCCAGAATCTCTTGAACAACATGGAAAAAATATCAATTTTAAGACAAAACATGTTTCAGTGAATACGGCACAATTACAAAAGATCGCCAGTGTAAATTTATTTGTTCAATCCGATAATGATTACTTGGTTATTTATCAAATCCTCATAAATTATTCTACTTCTTATTTTGAAGTTCATAGTAGTAAAGATGATCTGACTTTACAAACTGGATTACCATTGAGTTATACATCCAAGAAGTTTAGTTTAACCAATTTAATTAAATCTGCTACCAAAACAATTATTCAAGGTGGTGAAAAGGCTTCAGTTAATCTTGAAAATATCGAACATTTAAATAATAGCGTGTTAGAAGATGAATTGGGAGGTTTCACGGTCGAATCAGCAAAAATATCGGTTTTTAAATTATTAAAGATCAAGATTGGACTTGAGAGATATTGGTTAAAACAAAATAGTCATAATTTAATTATCTTTAATGGTCATGATAGACCTCAAAATGATGGAGAATTAGAAGATTTCGAACATAGTCATTTCCAAATTATTAACATTCAAACATTCAAAAACTCGGTTCTTTCCTTATATGAAACTGATTGGTATCAAAACAAATCAAAAATTATTTATATCAATTATAACGTGTTCCGTAACTATTTTATTTTTATGAATGAAGATAAAGAAATCTGGAGATTAACTTTTGAAGTCAATGATTCTGAAATCAAACCAGTCGGTGTGAAATTACAAACTGGTATTAATACAACTAAATGGAAAATATCATATAACCCTCAATTCGATTTGGTTAGTGTAATAGTTGATGATTATTTAAAAATATTCAAAATTGACAACACCAAACTTGAACTTATTAAAAAAGTAAAGAAAGTTAACTTTGACTCCAACATAATATGGTCTTCATGTGGTGAGTTTTTCACTCTTCTTGATAGAGAAAGTGGTTACTGGGCATTATACTCCAAATTTGGTAGTCTTTCATTTGACTCACAAAATATTCTTGATGAACTTGATGAAAGAATTGATGAAAATAGAGGCTTTTTGAAAGCATCCAAAATTTTGGTTAGTGCTAGTTCCTCTGAATTACTCATTTTGAGTCATGATCAATCAAGAATGTACACAGTTAATTTATTGAACCAATCCTGTGACAATAAAGTTATATTCCGTGATTCAAACTATATGAATGTCATTTACAAGAATAAGTCATTTGTTAAGTTTCCAATATTACCTAAATTCAAAAATATTATAAGTAAGATCGAAGGATTCAATGGAACAACTTTCAAATCTACTAAAAGTATTAACGGTAAGTTGACTTTATCACGTAACAAATTCAACCAATTCTCAATTACTTATGGTGATCACATTGCTATATCTACACCATTGACTGCTGTGAATAAATTCTTAAGTGATTCTGAGGTTAACTCTCCTAACCCTGGTATTACAAGTTCCATTTCAGGTGACATCAATCATATGTTATGGTTCAATTTTAAGAATTACTATAGTGATTCTATGAATATCATCAAGCATTTTTGGTTTAATGATTACTTGGTTTTGATTAATAGAAGGTTTGATGATGAATATGTCCATAAAG
Organism: Suhomyces anneliseae; assembly: GCA_030568535.1. Classification (NCBI taxonomy): domain Eukaryota; kingdom Fungi; phylum Ascomycota; class Pichiomycetes; order Serinales; family Debaryomycetaceae; genus Suhomyces; species Suhomyces anneliseae. The sequence continues at coordinate 362,851 of JAJMGB010000008.1, read as the reverse complement.
AAGGTGATGTCAGTAATGATTTAGACCATTTGGTAGATGAAATTATTGTCCTTAATACCTCATTATCAAAGTATGGAAATGGAGGTGAAGAATTTGTTTTTGATAGTGATATAATTCTTTGGAAATATGATTTCAAGACTACCTTTATCACTATGGATCCAATTGAAATTTCTCATAATTTAAGTAAATTATTGATTTTGACTAGAGACTATAGATTGGTTGTCATTGAATTGAATGATAAAAAGTTGATTCTTGATGAATCTACTGAAGGAACAGAAAGCAAGAATTATAATATTTTTATTGGTGTTAACAAAACTATTCATTTGTCTACCATTAGCAACAAGCTTCAACTTCAAAATATTGTTAAGTCTTCTATGATTGAAAAACATTTCTTGTTCCTCCTTAATACAGGAGAATTATATTTGTTAAAGAATCAATCAGGAAAGAAGGAGACCAACCCAATTAATGCTATGAAACCAAGTAATATGTATGATTTGATTTTAATCAATTCATCAGTTGAATCATTTAAGACCCAGTCTATTATGTTTCAAAAAGAAGAAGTACAATATCTTCAAGTATTTAATGGCCAAAACTTATTGGTTTACGAATTAACTGAATTGATTGAAAATGCATTCAATAGGTCTGATATTAATGACGGTATCACAGAAGAAGTTCCGCCTGATTTAAACCCTATAACTATTGAAATTGACCATTATCAACCAATTGAAATCAATTCAAGTGATGGACTGGAATCATCATTAGAATTGGTAGTTATAGAAAATCAAGTTCTCGATAAGAGTACTAGTGGAGGTTTGATTATCAAACCTAAATTATCTCATAAATTGGTATTAAATAATTTCATTGAGAATGATCTTGGTAAACCTGGAAAAGAAATCGCTTCTAAATATTCTCATTTGAAAGGCTATGATTACTGTTTGGAATTATTATTATTTAAGCATCTTACAGAAAATTCATCAGATTTGAAGAAAATGATTGAATTGATTGAATTCAATGAAAATGCTGAGCATATCTTCATTAATTGTTTAAGAAAGGTTGAAATTGGATACTGGAAACCATTCTTTGAAGTATTAAATACCACACCTGTGGAATTTATGAATCGTTTGATTGAAAAATGTGATGTGGAATTATGTTATAATTTCTTGATTGTGTATTTGAACTTTAAGAAGGAAGAAAGTCCACCTGTTGAGAAGAAGAAAAATAAGAAAAACAAGAAAAAGAATGATTTAGATTACATTTTAGATGCTAATGATAAGAAGGTTATTCTTGAAATTGTGGTAATGCTTGATCAAGCAAAGAGATGGGATTGGTGTTTTGAGTTATGTAGATTCATCAAGTTACTTGAACCATCAGGTGAATTATTGAAAGAGATAAGAACAAAATTAACCAAAGTACCACAACCAAAGGAAGAAAATGCAGACTCTAATTGAAAGAAATACCCTTTAAGAAATCAAAACAAAAAATGGTTGGTTGTATAGATTTCACCAACCAAGTATATGACACTATAAAAAAAAACTTGTTGGTAATACAACTACCTTTTAGTATAGATATAGAACAAATATATACCCAATAAAATATAGACATGATATTGGTATCAATAAGCAATGTAAAATAGCAAAGACTTAACACAACAAAGAGCAAACCATATAGTAGCTTTACGAAATGATAGAGAAAATGAACAATAATATACTTTTATCTACTTCAATACAGAAAGATGTATCCATATTACGATAATTGTAAAATATATGAAAAAAGCTAAAAAATGGAAAATTATGCAAAATTGGAAAAAAAAACCATCCAGAAACCGCAAAAACCACCAGTTCCAAAATCCATCCACTTTTGAATGAAAATACCATTCTTTCTTATTATTGGCCCTATTGGCTACTATTATACTAGTGCGAAAGCTGCAAAATTCCATTAACTACAGAACAAAGTGAGCCAAACACAGGAGGGTGCACTCACGTGATTTCTCTCAACCAACCAAATCTCATCTTTTAGAAAAACGTAATATACACCGTCAATACCATCATGACTTTAGCTACTGAGTTTGCCGAGACCACTCGTAGGTCCGCCACCCTGGCCGACATGAGAAAGAGGGTCTTACACTTATACAGAAAGTACATCCGTTATTCCCGTGAATTTTGCGATTTATACGAATTAGATATGCCAGTCTCCAACGTCAAGACCAAAATCCGTCAAGAATTCGAAAGACAAAGATTCGTTCAAGATTTAGGAGTTAACAACCATTTGTTAATGAAGGGTCAAATGGAATTTCAAGAATTGATTAACTTCTGGAAGCAACAATGTCACGTTATGAGATATTTCGATGACCAACACAGTTATAATGTTGTTGACAAGAACGATTTTGTCAAGAACTTCCTTAGAGGAAACTAAGCGAATATGGGAGCAAAAGTATGACTTTTTGTGACTATGTGAGCTTTTCGAAAATGGTAAAGTTTTAATCTTTTTGCTTTCTTTGGCTCACAGTTCTTTTTTTTGGAGTATTTTCACTACTAATACTAGTAAAAGAGTTGAAAGAAAGTTGAAGAAAAGTTGCCGAAATTCAAACATATCCAGAAATGGGTGTATCCAAAGGTTTTTTAGAGGATGATACATGAAAATTCATTATCATCAGTCCATCTGTGTGGCCTGTGGTATAGCATATAATAAATAAATACGAAACGAAAAAAGCTAACAACTAGAAGTGTTGTTAAATGTAGAGAACAAAGAAGAGATATTTTCATAGACTTTTGTGCTGGTCAGTCGTATAGCGATAAAGTATAGTATTCAACCATTTGTTTTGATGATTATGTAAAGGTACTATTTACTGTTTGTAGATCATATGCGAACCAGCATATACGAGGTATAACAAAACCAATAAACCATATAATATAAGGAAAACCAAGAGAAAAAGAACCGAGGAAATAACTGTTACAAGATGCTACACCTCTTTCAAATTATTCCAATCTAATCTAATCTACAATCATTATTATTTTTTTTTTATTTTTTATATTATCTTCGAATCCAAACAGTTAGGGTATAAATTAAGCATTATATATAAGAAGCAAGGAGAAATAAACAAGGAGGGAGATAAACCTAAACACTCAAATAAGTTTATTCTAATTGGTCATCCAATGGCATTTCATCGGCGTATTCCAAATCCTCTTCTTCATCAACGCTAGCTTCTTGGTATTGTTGGTATTCACTAACCAAGTCATTCATGTTAGATTCAGCTTCAGTGAATTCCATTTCATCCATACCTTCAGAAGTGTACCAATGCAAGAAAGCCTTTCTTCTGAACATAGCACTGAATTGGTCACCAACTCTCTTAAATAATTCTTGAATAGAAGTAGAGTTACCAATGAAAGTAGCAGACATATCTAAATCCTTTGGAGCAACAGAACAAACAGCAGTTTGAACATTATTTGGAATCCATTCAACGAAGTAAGATGGGTTCTTGGTTTGAACCTTCAACATTTCATCTTCAACTTCCTTAACGGAAACCTTACCTCTGAAGAAAGCAGCAACAGTTAAGTATCTACCATTCTTTGGATCAGAAGCAGCCATCATATTCTTAGAATCGAACATTTGTTGAGTCAATTCTGGAACAGTTAAAGATCTGAAAGATTGAGAACCAATAGAGGTTAATGGAGCGTAACCAACCATGAAGAAATGTAATCTTGGGAATGGAACCAAGTTAACAGCCAATTTTCTTAAATCAGAGTTCAATTGACCTGGGTAACGTAAAGAAGTAGTAACACCAGACATAACAGAAGAAACTAAGTTGTTTAATTCAGCGTAAGATGGTTGTGGTAATTTCAAGGTCTTTTGACAAATGTTGTATAAAGCTTCGTTATCAATACAGAAAGTTTCATCGGAGTTTTCAACTAATTGGTGAATAGATAAAGTAGCGTTATATGGTTCAATAACGGTATCAGAAAGCTTTGGAGATGGGACAACAGAGAAAGTAGCCATCATTCTATCTGGGAATTCTTCTCTAATCTTAGAAATCAATAAGGTACCCATACCAGAACCGGTACCACCACCTAAAGAATGTGTTATTTGGAAACCTTGTAAAGAATCACAACCTTCGGCTTCTCTTCTAATGACATCCATAACGGAGTCAACTAATTCGGCACCTTCAGTGTAGTGACCCTTAGCCCAAACGTTACCGGCAGAAGATTGACCGAAAATAAAGTTATCTGGACGGAACAAGTTACCAATCTTAGAGGTCTTAACACCATCGATGGTACCTGGTTCTAAATCAACCATAACTGCACGTGGAACGTACTTACCAGAAGAAGCTTCATTGAAGTAAACGTTTAATTTAGATCTTTGGATTTCTTCAGTTCCGTGATAGTTACCGTTGTTGTCTAATCCATGTTCACCACAGATAGTTTCCCAGAATGCAGCACCCTAAAAAAAAAGTTAGTATATGATCGAATCAATTATAATGGAGAGAGTAGTAGTAGAAGTGATTAATTAGATCGATTAAATGGTTTTGATTTATATTTGTTGTTGTAGTTGTAGTGGTGGATCGGAATCATACTAATGGATCGATATTAGTGGCGTGTTGATATGAGATCATGAGTGATTTTTTTTTAAATATTATGTATTGATTAATTGATTAGATTGATTGATTGATCCCACCTTATAACCATCTCTCTAATGTACCACCGGAGACCTATTCAAACGCGTCTTTCGACACCATGGTCACTTTCTCTCTAGTTCTTGTTTGTTACATACAATTTGGTTACCACATTGACCGGTGGATAAATGAATCTATAAGGGTGTTAGTACGCGTTGCAAGGCGTCAAAAAACTGGTCGGATCCAGGAAACTTGGGAGCTTCAAGAAGACCGTTCTATGATACTGGTAATGACCAGGATGGCATCAATACTTACAATTTCCCTCATTGCTGCCTTTGTAAAATAAGTTTTAAAAGAACACCTTTCGTTATATACGGACGCTGTTGTTTTGATTTGGCACTGGCAATTCGTCTAGAAACGGTGCGCGCACTCAACATTTGTGTTCGAATTTCCCAATTGGGAAGATCAAGTGAGTCGAGTAGGGATGGGCTAGAGCATAGACGGGCGCGGTAATCGCGTAGATCTAGGTTTAGTTAGAGAGAGAGAGAGTAGTGTAGTGTAGTGAGAGAACAAAGATTAGGTCAATAGAGTTATGGGTAAATTAACGAGATTTAGCGAGACAGGTGAATGGCGGACTAGTGAGTTAGTGTGTTGATGGTTGGGGTAAGGTACTGGGGTGGATGCTAGCGTCTGGGACTAGATTATATGTTCTGTAACGATTCTGTAACAGATCTGGTGTTAAGGGTGTTAGTGGTAGCGGACTTCGTAGCGGAACCTTTTTGTAGTGCTGGTGGTGGTGGTAGCGGACATATTAATGCGACGGTACCTGGCACTAGCCGTATAGGCAGGGCCTGGAAGTGTCTGCGAAGTGCACCATAATTCAGGAACAAGTGCGAGGAGGTGCCTCCGGAACCGAGATTAATGAGACATGATATTTGCTATATATGTCGATGCAATTACTACCAAACATGAAATTGGGGGGTAAAACTTCGACTCTGGACAGTCGCACTCCCTATTGTTAACATTAGTAAAATGTATAACACCGACGCCACAGTTAAATAATTAAGTAGAGCAAAGGGCAAAAAAAAAAAAAAAAATTAGAATTGCATTTGTGTGCTTTATTACCAGGAACTGTAGTGGCAGTAACAAGGAACAGGGCTGGAACGGTCATTTACGAACCTATTGATAACTTTATACTGTATTTGTATATAGTTTTATTTAGAGAAGAAAAAAAAAATTTGTAGGAGAATTAATTTTACGAAAATTCATTTAGTAGTGGGAAGTGGAGTAGAGTGAGGGGAGATAAAACTAGAAGAATGTTCTATACTAATTAACCAACTAAATAATTGACTAAAAAACCATGGTTAGCAAACATCTCTGTCAACCAGTAGTAGAATAGTACATAAGTTCAATCGTTTATTGTTTCATACAAGCCTTAATAATCGGCTACACCTCACTAATTGGGAATTATACTCGTACAGAAGAGTGCTCATGTGACATCATCAATATTATGGCGCACACGCTCACAACCATACGAGGTGAAGTCCTATTCATGACTAAAGATCATTTTAATCTTTAATAGTACACGTTGGACTCTGTCTACTTTTCCATTCTAGGTTTGGCTTTCAATTATCTGTTGTGGCCTAAACCAACATCTTAACATTTTTTCTTTAAAAAACAATATCATTATTCCGTCCATCAATCATTCCTCATCTCCTCCCCCTACATTATGTTCTTTACTCTAGACCCGAAGTCGCTCAATACCATCGAGTCCGAAGATGTCTTAAAAGAAAGTCATTTTGTTAATCAAGAAAAAGTCAAATCTCAAAATATTGTTCAAGGACCTACCAGGAGGTCTAGAAACGGTTGTGAACAATGCAGACAAAGAAAGTAAGTTAACTTATCCCCACCCATTCTATCATCATTGACTCCCTCGTTGATTATTACATATATATCTACATATATGTATGAGTAGCGAGGTGAGATATTTCAAAATTGTCATATACTAACTTTTTTTTTTTAGAAAGAAATGTGATGAAGGAAGACCCGTCTGTGGTCCATGTAAGATCCGTGGAGTAGAATGTACTCCTAAGAATAAAATTAATATCACTATCAAGAAACATCAATTTGGAAATAACAAAAAGAATAAAAGTATACGACTCGTTTCTTCAGAAAATGAGGCAAAATTGGTTTCGGAAGTAACCCGAGCAGTTCTGGAGACTCCCCTGCCTATCTCTGCTAACCAACAACAACAACTAACTCAATTTTATGAACTGGTGCTTACTCCGGTTTCCGGCCCGCTTTCCCTGTTTATGACCGAAGTTGACCATAATGGTTCATTATTTCTTCAATCATTCGTTAGAAGAGTATGTAAAACCATTTGTATTGCCACCGATAAGTCCAATTATTACTGCAAAACATTTGTCCAAGTTGCAGCTTCTGATCAAGGTATTCTTCATGCAGTGGCTGCTTGGGGTGGACTTTTTGTTGAAGGGTTCTCACCAACTGTTCAAGCATATATGAGAAAGTCTATTGAATTAAGCAATAGAAATCAAGTTTCGTTCGAGAACTTAAGTAATCGAGATCTTTATGTGATTTTGAGTTTTTATGTGATTATGATGGGTTTCCTTGTTAGTGCTGGTGATGTTACTCATTGGCATGCTTTATTACAAAGATGTTCTAAAGTGGTAAATGCCAATGGAGGTCTTAAAAAGATATGTGAAAAGTTCAATTATTCCAATGATATCAAGTTTCTTATTTCATCATGCCTGTTCCATGATATTATGAGTTCAGGATCCTTCACAAGGGGACCAACTTTGGGACTTGAAAATTATCAAGAAATATTTCAAAAAGAAAAGATTTTGGAAATGGGAAACTATGGTCTTGATCCACTTCAAGGATGTATTCAACCAATTTACCTCTTATTGGCAGAAATTAGTTCTATTGGAACTGAGTTAAGAAACAAAAAGAAGGTTATTGATGATCAATTTGAATCAATTGCAGACCAAAAGTATTTAAATATCTATGAAAACCCTCAACAAGAATATGAACTTAAGTTGGCCAGAATCAAATATTATGAAGAAGTTAATGAAAAGTTTGGTACTTTAACCAAAAAGATTCAAGAATGTTTACCAAACACGTCTCAAATGGAAGAGATTGCTGATGATACTAAAGAAGTGGAACTTCATTTAACTTTATTTGAAGTATACCTGTACACATGTCAAATGTGTTTGAATCTTCAAGTCAAACAAATGACACCATCATCATTTGAATTACAAAGTATCTTGGTCAATGCTCTTAATTGTGTTGATGTGCTTGTAAATACCAAGATGGTCACATCACTTTCATTTGCTTTATTGATTTGTGGTATTGTATGTTCCACTGATTGTGATCGTCAAGAAATGGAAAGGAGAATTGAAAAAGTCCGTGCTTTGTATCCTGTTGGTAATGTTCTGCGTATTAGGGACATTATCAGAGAGATTTGGCTGGCTAATGATAAGGGAAATCGTAATGTTGATTGGGTCCAAGTGTGTCGGATGAGAGGCTGGGAATTGCCTGTGTGTTAGATTAAAAAAAAAGGATTATTTATTAGGAAAAGGAAAATTAGTAAATAGAAATGAATGAATGACGACAATTAAGATGTATTAGTGTAAGGTTAGAAGAGGTGAAGGTTAAGGCTAGTAGTGGTATAGGTTAGTAAAGGGACAAGTGTGGAATGGGAAAATGTTCTTAAGTAATTTGGTTCACGGGAATGTACTTAATTACACCAACTTGGGAGTGTTGTAGGTTTAATGATACTGTGTGTTCATGGTCTGTTTGATTCCTTTGGTAAGTAGTTTTGCAGCCTATTAGATATCACGAAAAAATAATTATGTGGGAAATCGTTCTCTTTTACAGATCACTCGTTTGATACACCTCACCTCGCTAAGTAAATGTGGTTATTGTCGCACCACACAAATATTGTGTTGATACCTTTACTGTTCACCTTCCTTGCTCATACTAGGACCCTAATAAGAAGAATAACTACTAGAGATAAGAGTACCTACCAAATCAAGACAACCCAGTTAAATTACCTTGTTTGACCATTTCAAATGTTTTATAGTGACTCATAGTTCAGTTTCTTACACCTCATCCATATACTCTTTAACTCTTCAAAATTACCTTCATATCCTTTCCTTGAATAGCACTGGTTACTGAGGAGCGTGGGTGAGAAAATAATTTTGGGCCACATAGTATTATAGTAAGTCCCACATTTCATCAGGTGCAAATAATTACTAGTAAAGACGAGTCAAAAAACCCAGACCGCTACCAAGCTACTAATAACACACATCTATATAATCTTCTATGTCTTAGTTATATAAATTCTCGGACCAACTTACGTAAACTTGCTATCAGGTTCTCAAGTAACAACGCGGTAACTGTTTGTTATCGCACATGCATTATTAGTTGCAATTTAATGATACCGAAGTGACCGAACAGCACCGGCTTTGGTCATGGGAGTCTATTGCCCGAAGCCAATAAAATAAGCTGTGTAGCACTACTCTCTTCTCCTTCTCCGATCCTTTCAGATCTCCGATTTTCCTAATCCCCCAAATTTACAGTTTGGGGTAGTTTTCGTTGGGTCCAGCGTGATAGTTCCTGCACACAGCCGTAAACAGAACCAGAAAAGGACGAGTGTCATCTGTTACATACTGTTTCTTTAACGGGCACTTACCTTTTATAACTTTACTAGTTTTATTCCCTTCAGAAGTCCGTCGAAATTATCATCCCTACAAAATGTCTAGTGCCATCCAAAACAGGACGTTCGAGTTCCAACAATGTGTCACCACTTATGACAAGATAAATAAGAAACAAAATCAAATACCAAAGGCAGCTCCTTTAGGACCAGTTAAGAAGTCGAAATTCAGTCAACAAGCCAGTATAATTGCCAAGGATATACTGCATGTTACCGAGCTTTTAAGTAAGTTGGCTATTTTGGCCAAAAGAAAACCATTATTTGATGATAAACCGGTTGAAATAGGAGAATTAACATATGTTATTAAACAAGAGATTTTTAAGATAGAACAAAATATGCAAAATTTACAAAAGTTTGTTAAAGGAGATTCATCTATTCAAATCGATTCTCAAACATCCCAATTTTCTAAAAATGTTTTGAATCTTTTAAATTCTAAAATGAAAAATGTAAGTGGAGAATTTAAGAATGTTTTGGAAATTCGTCAAAAGAATGAAATAATGAATAAGAATAGAACAGAAAATTTTCTTTCTGCTACTAGTAACCGTTCTGGTAATCAATCTCCAACTCCAAATACTGGATTATCTAATCTTGGAGAAAATCCTTATTTACAAACTGCTCAAAGAAGTGAATCTCCATTACCATATGATCCAGATGCAGACCCAGAATCAATTCCATATTCTAATGGAGATTATCTTTCTATTCCTAACCAAACCCAACAAATGCTTATGATGGAAGAACAAGGTTCTCAATATTTACAACAAAGAAATACTGCTGTTGAAACCATTGAATCAACTATTAATGAAGTGGGTAATCTTTTCCAACAATTAGCTACTATGGTTAGTGAACAAGGTGAACAAATTCAAAGAATTGATGAAAATGTTGAAGATATTAGTTTGAATATTACTGGTGCTCAAAGAGAATTATTGAAGTACTACGCTCATATTACCAATAACAGATGGTTATTTTTGAAGATTTTTGGTGTATTGATTGTGTTTTTCTTCTTATGGGTGGTAGTCAGTTAGATAAGGATATAAACCAATACCCGATAAAACCGTGGACCTACCTTAACATTTGGTTTACATTACTACAACGTCATAAGAAACATATACCGTCATCATTAATGCCTTTGTTTAACATTTAATCAAAGGTATAGCAAAATACCCAGGTGGGTAAAGGCTGAGGTAGCTGACTTAGGTGACTAGATCGGTATCTAACCAGCAAAACCAGCCTTCTCACTAAAAAAAAAAAGTCTACCACAGTGTAATTGGAGCAAAAGAAAAAAAATTACAGGTTCCATCACTTCATAATTAAATCACACACACAAACCTACACCCACCACAGTTTCACCTATTCAATAATCTCTTAATAATTCAGAGATTCCATTCATTTGTCAATACTTCTTCCGTGAGTGCTTTGCATCCAATTTTAGTTCCACCCACTCACCCATTTTTAGTTGCCTTCTTAGTTTAATTACCGGATCCTCACTACTTTTAATAGTGGTGGTTTTATCCTCGCTCTTTTTTCCCTGAGGATACGGTAGTGCCCCGCACACTCGTATCAGTCTAGTGTCATTAAGACTATTGATGACTGAGACACCCTTTCCTCTCTCTAGATACCATCTACTCTATCATTAGATAAGTTTGTACAACAACGCCATTAATTGATTAGTGTAAGTGACCAGAAAATAACCATCATAGTTATTGCCACTGATATTTGAATCCATCGCCATCAACTTCCATATCCGTTTTTTTACTGAGCGTTCAATTGATTAATCGCCAGATAAGAAGAAAGGAGCAGTAGCAAAAGAATCAATAGCAGCAACACGTGCAACAATATCACCAATCAACCGAATAGCAGTAGCAATAATCATTCTTAGAAGTGAAAGTTAACTAACATAAGTTTTTTTTAGATATTGATAACTCAATCAGAATCATTATCATCATCATCAACAACAAGAATAAGTTAAGTTAAGATGTGGAATTATTTATTTGGAGGTAACAAGCCTCAAAAGAAGGAGCTTCCCAAGAAAGCAATTGTGGAATTAAGAGAACATATCCAAACATTAAACAAGAAGAAAAATCATTTGGAACAACAAATGGATGATCAAGATGCTTTAGCTCGTAAATATCTTAAAACCAATAAAGTCATGGCCAAGAATGCTTTAAAGAAAAAGAAGGGATATCAAACCAATTTGATGAAAGTGGAGAACCAAATCGAATCTTTAGAGACTCAATTAACTTCTATTGAAGGTGCCAACTTGAACTTGGAAACCATGAAGGCCATGAAGCAAGGTGCTTCTGCTATGAAACAAATACATGGAGAATACAATGTGGATAAAGTGGAAGAAACAATGGATGATATTAGAGAGCAAGTTGAACTTGCTGATGAAATCTCGGAAGCTATATCGAGACCTGTTGGTACTGAATATGTGGATGAAGATGAACTTGACGAAGAATTGGCTGCATTACAAGAAGAAGAAAACCAACAACAACAGGCTGTTCCTGCTCAAAAGGCCCGTCCTGCTCCACAAGAAGAATTACCATCATTCCCAACTGTTAATAAGAACAAACCTCAAGCTGCCACTGAAGACGACGAAGATGAAGAAGCTCTTAAGGCTTTACAAGCTGAAATGGGACTCTAATCGACTCATAAGTGAAATAGGTGAATCCATGAAGTGCTTTTATTCCCTTTTTTATTTTGGAGTTTAGTAGAATCCAAAAAAAAAAGACATTTCGAATTTAGCCAATTACTTGAGTTGAGCTATGGGGGACCAAGTCAGAATCATTTACTCTTACTGAGTTCGAGTGTGTATTTACTGGTTTCATCTGCTGAACTAAAATATTCGCTCAGTATGCGAGGCCTAACTTTTTATTCCTGCTAATATAATGGGTTTTTGTTGAATATTGAGTTTTTTTGAGTATTTTGTTTCAACTTGTGTGGTTAATTCAAATGAGCAAGTCATTAAAGGCAACTAATATATCACCATTTGAGCTCGTTTGAATGCATACAAGGTGGGGTTTTTAGCTACCAGATGAATTGATAAATACGGTTCCGGAACCATGCTGAATATTTTACCAGAATGGGCATTGTCTAATGTCGTTCTTATCTTGTCATATCTCTATCATTAGTTCACTTCTACAATAAATTAATATGTAACGACAAAGTAAGGTGGTGTAAAGTATAGCAAGAGTAACATGTAAAAGGAAACATAAGAAATACAAGTTAATTGGTAATTGGGTATTTCAGGGTAAAAGCACTTTTTACAGCAATTGTTACGGTTCATTACTATATTCTTTGGAGATTCTGTATTTGGGTATAGTTATGACTGTTTGTCTTGATGGTGTCGCGTTTTCTGTCGCACTTGACTTTGTGACTATCGGCTTGTGCTTCTCGCACTTTAGGACTCACAACGTTCGCACTTACACTCGCCACGCCTTAAGAACGGTCTCGTGACCCCATCTCTGGCTACAACGCCACTATAAGCCCCCAAACAACCAGGACCAAAAGGACAGTTACAACTAGGTCCAAGTTCTAACTAGTTGTATAAAAACTGTATAATGTATATATTTCCATTTTGGGAAACTTATCGTATATTTATTTATTTGTTTCTAAATTTTTAAAATTTCTTTTTTGCCCCAGTACCTGTCGTATAAACTTATAGCCTGATTACCCACTAATTATGTCACCACAAACCCCATAAAAACCATTAGACTTTAATACCCAAACAGGACCAAAAAGGGTCAAAAAGTTATAAGAAATACTCCTACACCTTGTCTCCCCCACACCTATACTTCCCCCACCATTAAACTACCCCCAAACACCCAAACAACTACACCCTTTTCCTTCCCTTAGTCATCTCCGAGATCGCTACCCCTGCACAGAACCCCATCTCTGCAAATTTTATAAATTTATCTTACGTTATCAAACTTCAGATTCTTCACCTTAACTCCACCACCACAACATGTTAAGCAGAGTGTCAAGGAGATCGGTGTACAATGGTCAACTTGGAGCCATAAGACGGTCTGTTGGGACCCTCGCTACCACCAAGCTGACCATCTCCGAATTTCCTATGTATAAGTCGTTCTTAGATGACTTAAAATCAAAGAATATTGATAAGAAGAAACATCCAAATGTTTATGGAAAATCATTTGTGGATATAGATGATCAAACCTTTGAAAAAATCACTGATGAAGATAGAAAAGAAGTGTCATGGTCATCCCAATATGATCCAGTTACTAGATCACCATTTGCTAAAGATGTTATTCATTTACATTCATTATTAGATGCTTTATTAGCAAGTAAAAACTTTGAAAGAGCAGAAAGAATCTTGGGGGCCATTTATCCTCTTTTATCTAATCCTGATACCTTTATTTTCACTTTAAATGAATATCTTAAAGTATGGGCTCTTGAAGAAAGTACTAGTTTAAAAGAAGTTGAAATTAGTTTATCAAAATTTACTACCAAATTTCCTGCCATTAAATTAAATGATAGAACTTATGCCATTTTACTTACCAAGTATATGAATACCAATCAATCATATATAGATTATATTACCAAATTTCCAGTCCAAAAAACTAGACAAATTTTCACTCATATTGATATTATTGGTACTGAAGGATTAATGGAAATTTTCAAAAATAAAGAAATCACTGAAAGTCATGTTCCAAATGATTTTATTCATTTATTTAAACAAGTTAGAGGTGAATTAGTTCAAGATATTCCTCAATATTTCACTCAAGATTTACAAGCTCCAACCATTGAAAAAGATAGTGAAGATTTAAAACCAGTGGATTCTTTCGGTTTAAAGATTATTAGACATACTTTATTAGGTTTAAAAGAAGAAACTGGTTCCAAAGAATTCGAAACCATTCTTAAAGATCTTGAAAAAGATTTGGATGGTCATTTATTGCATAACGCCACCACCACCAATACTTCCAAAAGAGATTATTTCCAACTTTATAGAACTTTACAAACTCAAGAACAAAAGGATAAGTTCAATGAAGCTTTAGATTTGTTCAATGAAGCAAGACAAAGACAATTGGAAATTAGAGGTGTGGATGGTGCCAAAGAAAAGTGGAAGCATGAATTTGAAGAAATGCAAAAGAGAGGTGGTATTAGTCTTAATAAGGGATTAAATGCCCAATTATTTAAATGGTATTCTGAATTTTTACCATATGTGGAAGAAGAAATTAAACAATGTCAAAACTTATTACTGGGAACTGTTGATAAAGAAGGTCTTTCACCAGAAGAACTTAAGGTGATAAAAGAAAGAGAATTTTATGCTCCATACTTGGTTCTTGTTCCACCTCAAAAGATGTGTGTTGTCACTATTTTAGAATTATTAAAGTTGACTTCCACTGGTGGTATTGATAATGGTATGAGAGCTGCCAGAGCATTAATTTCTGTTGGTAAAGCTATTGAACTTGAATATAGATCTCAAGCTTTAGTGAATACTGAAAAGAAGGTTTATTCTAAGAAATTAAAAACCACCAATCAATGGAAAAAGTTATTAAGAAAGAAGAAGAATGTGGTTCTTGATTCCACTACCAACCAACCAAGTGATTGGAGTTATACTGTTTATGCCAAAGTTGGTGCAGTATTGGTATCATTATTAAAGCATGTCGCAAAGGTTCCAGTTAAGGGAGTTGATCCATCCACTGGAAAATCTATAACTGGTAGTCAACCAGCCATTCACCATACTTATAAATATTCCAATGGTCAAAAATTGGGTGTTTTCATTATTCATAAGGAAGTTGTCAAGCAATTAGCTGGTAAGTCTTTCAGTAATTGTGTCCAACCTCAATTATTACCAATGTTGGTTCCTCCAAGACCTTGGAATTCTTACAATGATGGAGGATATTTATTTTCACAAACTTCTTTGGTTAGAATTAAAGATTCTGTGGAAACTTCAGCATATTTAAAGGCCGCATCTGAATTAGGAAATTTGGATGAAATATATCAAGGTCTTAATGTTTTAGGTAACACTGCTTGGACTGTTAATAGAAAGGTTTTGGATGTTATCACCAAATATTGGAATACCGGATCTCAATTCCTTGATATTCCACCAATCATTGAAGAACCAAATATGCCAGCTCCAATTCCAATGGATGCTGAACCAAATGAAAAATTCGAATACCAAAAGAAAGTAAGACAAGCCATTAATGATGCAGCATCTGCCAAATCTCAAAGATGTGATACCAATTATAAATTGGAAATTGCTAGAGGTTTCTTAGGTGAAAAGTTATTCTTCCCTCATAATGTTGATTTCAGAGGTAGAGCATATCCATTATCTCCTCATTTCAACCATTTGGGTAATGATTTAACTAGATCTTTATTCTTATTCTGGGAAGGTAAGGAAATTGGTGAAGCTGGTTTGAAATGGTTAAAGATTCATTTGGCTAACGTTTATGGTATTGATAAAGCACCATTGGCCAAGAGAGTTGAATTTGTTGAAGAAAATATTGATAATATCATTGAATCTGCCAAGAACCCATATGCTCCAAATGCTTGGTGGTTAAAGGGTGAAAAACCATGGCAAGTATTGAGTGTTTGTTTTGAATTAAGTGAAGCTTTCAAATTAGACGATCCAACCAAATTTGTTTCTCATATTCCTGTTCATCAAGATGGTACCTGTAACGGTTTACAACATTATGCTGCTTTAGGTGGTGATATTGAAGGTGCTAGACAAGTCAATTTATTACCTGCCGATAAGCCACAAGATGTTTACTCTTTCGTTGCTTCTTTAGTTCAAAAGAGAATCGATAGTGAAGCTGAAGCTGGTAATAAATATGCTCTTTTCCTTCAAGATAAAATCACCAGAAAGGTGGTTAAACAAACCGTTATGACCAATGTTTATGGTGTTACTTTCGTTGGTGCTGCTGCACAAATTAAGAAGCAACTTGACCATCATTTCACTAAGGATATGGAAGAAGATGTTGTTGATTACGCTAGATACTTGACTTTACACGTTTTTGCATCTGTTAGAGAATTATTCGAAGGTGCTCATCATATTCAAGATTGGTTAGGTGAATCTGCCAAGAGAATCAGTAAATCTGTTAGAATTGATTACGAAGATTCTCAAGTCACCAATAAACCAAACCATTTATCTTCTGTCATTTGGACCACTCCTTTAGGTTTACCATGTGTTCAACCATATAGAGTTGCCAAGAACCAATTAATTAAGACTAACTTACAAGATATATCTATTTCTGATCCATTTGGTACTTCTCAAGTTGATGCTAGAAAGCAAATGGCTGCTTTCCCACCTAATTTCGTTCATTCTTTAGATGCTACTCATATGTTGATGACATCTAATTCATGTGGTTCTAAGGGACTTTCATTTGCTGCTGTTCACGATTCTTATTGGACTCATGCTTGTGATGTTGATACTATGAATGCTGAAATTAGAAACCAATTTGTGGATTTACATAAGAATAATTTGATTAATCAAGTTAGAGATGAATTTGAAAAGAGATATAAGGATTGTCTTCAAGTTATTTTAATTCCAGGTGATCATGAACTCGCAAAGAAAATTAAAGATATTAGAAGAAATATCGTCAAGAGTTTAGGAAGAGCATTGACTGTGGCTGATGAAATTTACTTGGAAAAGAAGAGATTACAACTCTTGAATTCCAGTGATCCAACCGTGGTTCAAACCGGAAAGGAAATGGTTACTACCATTAGTGTTACTGAAGGTTATGATGTTGATTCATTAAGTGTTAGTAGTGCTAGTTCCAAGGCTTTCCAAATCTTGGTGCCTTTGAAATTCCCTGATGTTCCAACTAGAGGTGATTTGGATGTTGAAAAGGTCAAGGAATCTGACTACTTCTTCTCTTAATCTTCTTGAAAAATTAAGAAACTCAAAATCATTAAAATAAAACCCATTTGCATACTATTTAAAAAATAATTAATTATCGATTAGATAATAAACTAATCGATAGTGACCCCTCACAAAATTATCATGCCATATAGGGCCATATCAGAATCATTTCATCATATTAAAAGAAAAGAATTACGTCTGATATGTCCAACGATACCACGTCTTGTTCATAAATCAATCATTGTATATATTTAACATGTATATTATAGAATAACTACTTGTAAGTCTAACTTTTAATAGGTACCTGGATCAACCATTAAGGTACCATGCGATATGAACGAGCCAATAGATGAGAACAGTAGGTTTAGGTCTTTTTTGTTTAATTGGTTTAGTTGGTGAATTTTAGTTTTATAATGTGTTTCAATACCTTTATAAAAGAGGCCATTCATCAGGAAAATCAGACTACTTAAGTTTATTAGTTCTGATCCGATTTGATTTGATTTGCTCTGATCTGAATGAATGGATGGGTGGATCATTTAATATGATTCCCTTTCTATATTTCTCTATCTTCCCTCTTTTATATCAAGTAACCTTTCTCGTTTATATTGAAAGATATTCATTGAAATGGTACTTATTGCACTCTTTGACACGTTCAAGTTTTCTTTTCTTTTTTTCAAATTTATATAATCTTTCCTTGTTGTTCCAAATTTTCAATCAAAGGCAACAAAGGTTCTAATTCAGATCTATCAATAAGATTATATTCTTTAACAAAACTAATGAAATGGGCAAAGAATGAATTCCAGTGAGCTTCCAAAGATAAATGAACGATTTTATCAAAATGATTATGGTATACATGAGCAAAAATTCTAAACATTTGTCTAGATATATTTTTACAATCTTTCAAGAAATTTGGAGGGAATGCACCACCACTTTTAGTGGGGAAAACTGATTGATCATTAAGTTTGGTTGATATCCAAGTCAATACAAAATCAATATATTGACCAGCTGGTAAATTAATGGCTTGACCATTTGAATCAACCCATAAATAATTAGTATTTGGACCAGCATTCATGGTTGGATAATCTTCAGGAGTAACAAAATCAGCAATCACACCATAAAATTGATTCAAGTTATTAAACAGTTCAAAAATATTAAGAGCTATCCATTCACCATAATCAACATATTTTGGTAATTGAACAATAGTTTTAAAAGAACCTTTAACTAAAGCAGTTTTAACAAATGGTTCACATAAAAATAATGGAGGATTTTCATCTATATTTGATTGCAGTTGAATCAGTTGTTGTTGCTGTTGATTTTGTTGTTGTAACTGTTGACCTTGACCCGGTTGGCCCATTTGTGATTGTGGTTGTAATTGTTGATTATTTTGAAACTGTTGTTTTTTAGGTGATCCAGGATGAGATATTCTATTTCGTTTAGTAGGAGATTGTGGAGTAAATTGTATTTGATTCCCCATTTTCTTTGGTGATGCTGATTTAGTTGGTGATTGGGATCTCCTTAATGGAGATCCAGAATGATTTGTATATAATGAAGCATTTGGATCTAAATCCTTCTTGTTTTTTTTAGAACTTCTACCAAACCCACGAATGGTATTAAGAAATGACATGTTGTTGTTGATGATGGAGATGATCTACGCGTTTTAAGATGAACAAATGAAATGAAAGTATGATCCGGGTTGATTACTGGTTTGGGAAAGTCTGATGAAGATGATGAAAATTCGAAAATTCAAATTGTTTTGTCAAAAACACGATTTGGTAGTTAGGTAGTATCCTAAACAAAAAGTAGTGATTTCTATTGTGTTGAGAGAAAAGGGGACAAAAAAGATGGGTGGGTGTGTCACATGACACATTCCTGTGACAAAATCAGCAACTTGAGCCGACACAGGCATTTGGCTAAAACCACGTGACGCGAGTGTCCATATATCACTAATGGCCTTATTAAGTTATAAATTAGAGAGGATCAATAATTATCTACAACTATGACGATAACTACAAATATACAAAAATTGATTGGAATTATATTAATTATTATAATATTTCGATTTTCGAATTTTTTTGATGGTTCAGTGTATTTTTTTTAAACTCCTTCTCTCATTATGTCATCTAATTATAGATCGTTTTTTTATATAGTGGAAAAAAATTGGGTTTTGAGTGATAGTTTGATCTCGTTAATCTTAATTAGGTCTTGAAGTGATAACGTTGTTTCAGTGGTGAATGTAGAATAATTCACAGGGACCATTTTGAAACCGCTTGGGCCGACAGAGAGTCGTACGATGACTAAACTTCATTTACTGGCGGCGTGTTGATTACGCGTTTCATCTCTATTAAATTATATGTAATTGAGGGGTATCAGTACCGTCAACCTGAAACCGTCAAAGTAGATAAGGTAAAGGATATTGGGATATTTGAATTATTGGGCAGACAAATAGCTTGAAATTTTTGTAAATTAGATTGGCTACAATTGTGAGACTCAGCATTCGGTATGGTGGCTGTGACATTCCTATGAAATATTGGGCCAGAAAACTCATACTGCTTGTTTTATCCAAATATTGAATAATTGAATCTGGCTCAATTTGACACTTCGTCAAATTTACGAGCTCGGACTTTGACCACAATAAATTCGTAAAATCTTACAATTACAATTGCTACAATGTTAAGTAACCATTACCCATATATATGGACATGTTGATACTATAGCTACACTGATTTTTCTTTTATTATTTATTCATTTTTTTTTTTAATTTTTACTATTTTAATTTAAATAGATTTAGAGAAAACCATAAACTCTCAACGATTGATTGTACGTTTCCATATTAGTTATTTTTCTTTTTTTTTTGTTCTTCTTCTTGTTGTTGTTTGGCATAAAGGTATCTTTATATCTAAATATTCCTCTACATATCCATGAGTTGACAAAAGAATACAACTCAGGATTCTAATTAGTTTAGAATATCAAAAATTTTGCCTATTTGTTGAACCTTTTGATATTCATTCAAAACTTCCCAATGATTCACCCACCTTAACCTTTTGACCTTGAGTCAAATTGAACTTGAAATTGCTTGGAGCTTCAAAGACCAACACAACAGTAGATCCCAATTTGAAACCACCCATTTCTTGACCTTTAGTCAATGGGTAACCTCCAAGAATTCTACTGGCCTTGGAATAAGTAGCTTCATAAACAGTATTCTTCTTCAATTTCTTCTTCTTAGATTCGGTGGTTGCAATAGTAGAAACATCAGAAGTAGAACCAGACAAAAGTGGAGTTCTTTCATCACTTTCAGCAGCACTCTTGGAATAAACTTCATGTTCATAAACATCATTGGTCTTTAAATCTTTATCAAAGTTAACAACAATACTACCAACATTGGTGGCACCAACTGGAATCATAGAAAAGAAACCATATTTCCAGTAACCCAATAAAGCCACTCTTTCATTCAAAACGAATAACCCTTGAAGACTCTTTTGAAAGAAAGGAGCCACTGAGAAAAGTTCACCAATAAAATGACGTCTCAAAGTAGTAACCCAGTTAACTGGGGAATGATAATGGTGATAATCACCTGGAGCAAGATATATGACAGTGAAAAAGAGTTGTTTTTGACCATTACTTAATTCAGAAGGTCCTGGAGCCAAACTTTTAGCAACAGTGATTTCTTTAGATAAAGAAGATTTAGAATTGGCTCTATCACCATTATCCTTATATTCTAAATCATTGAAATGGTAAGAAGAATCAGATTCTCCACCAACTAAATCATCAACAGTATAAGAAATACCATTAATTTTAGCGAATTCAGAATCTCTTTGGAAAATGGTTTCTTCATCAGAATCATGTTCGAAATCCAAAGAATGGGATGGAGCAGCTAATCTTTCATCTTTCAAACCTAATAATGCATCAACAGAATAAGTCATACCTTTAACTTGTTCAATTTCACCATTTTCAATGATACCGAATTGTAAAACTTTACCATCAGCAGGAGAAACTAAATCAAAATCATTAATAGGACGAACTCCAGGACGAAGAGTTCTATAGAAAAATTCAGAAAGATTTGAATAAGCTTTTAAATCAGGATTTTCCATTTCATCTAAATTAACACCAAAAATAGCAGAATAAATTCTATAGGAGGGACTTCTAAGCCAAGTTGGTAAATTTATAGAATTAACTTGACCCCATAATCTAGAAATAGCTTTTAAAGGTAATGTAGAATAAGCATAGAAATGCCACAGTTGAGGTTTAATTTGATACTTATTTTGAGGATGAGCTTCACCTCTTTCATATTTAATCTTAGCAGCAACACCTCCTAAAATAACTGCTAAAGAAGTTACAGTCCACCATCTAATAAATCTTCTTCTTTGTTGTCTCTTACGACGAGCTTCTACTGAAAAGAAACGATTATGCAACTTTTTGGTCTTAAGTTTCAATTTTTGATTAGCATTGGAAATTGACCTACGAGAAATCTTTAAATTTGGAAAACGAAGATTATTATGACCTGGAATATACTTGGCACCTTTTGACCAAGTTGAATAATATAAGACATTTCTCTTTGGTCTTGGAATCTTTGGGAATGGATAATAATAGGAACTGAAGTTTCTTCTTTGTTGCTGTTGAGGTTGTTGTGCTTGTTGTTGCTGTTGTTGAAGATGTTGTTTAAATGCAAACTCAGCTCCATTAGAAGCTCTTGAAAGTGGTTGATTAATATTCATCAGTTGTGGACCAAATAAAAAAGGAGAAACCGAAGGTCTCATCTTGTGCTTTACACCAGGAATTCCCCAAGACGGAGGTCTATAAGCCATGATATAAGATTGGGGTGAATGAGGTGAATAAGGAGCAGGAGGAGGAGGAGGAGGACCAAAGGATGGAAAATTGGATTATGAACTCCTGTAATGAAAGGTGTAGTTGTAAAAGGAGGGGTGCGAAATTTAATTTAATAAAACCAAAGGTTATAATAAACAAATAACAAAAAAAGAAAAGAAAGTAGGAGTTAGGGATTTTGGGAGGAGTGGATTGTAATAATAAGTTCTGGAACTTTTAACCCTCGACAATAAATCACGTTCTAAAAAGGATTATCAACACTAGCACAAACAATGTTACGAGAGAGAGACAGAGAGGCCTTTTAGTGGAAATGACACGACTGCCTAGTTATTATTGGAGGGGGAGGAACGGACCAATGTGTACACAAGTAGCGAGAAGACAAGAAAAAAAAACGCGCGCAGATGAAAAAAACTAAGGGAAAAATTAATTTTGTCGTGTGAGGTTCATTGATTGTAAACGTAACGTCTTTTTGTCGTAAACATGCAGGTTTAGGCGGTCCACGACATGAAATTAGTACCCTATAGAGTTATAGAGGGATAGAGGGGGATACACCAGAGGGGTATAACCGTTAGTGTGGGACAATAGAGGAGGAGAAAGGAGGAGAAGAGCTAGAAGACTTTTAGCCGTTTATAGTAACCGATACAAGTTTGAAAGATAGGCGATAATCAATAGCTAATAGCTGCAAAAATTATATTAGTTATTTAATATATATAATCTCCTTTTTTTGTTTTTCGCTCTTTTTTGTTTACTAGTAGTTAGCACTGGAAAATTCATGGTTACAGTATGATCAATTTGTCGTAGGCTCGTTTATTGGTTATCCTATTTAGGCATTGTACTGGACACAATCAATGCATGTTACGATCCTATAGTAATGGACACACACATACACACGGCAAGCAGCCCACTACCACCCCGCATAAACTTGTTTGCTGTGAAGGTTACATCCACGCATCCCATCAATGTGGTAACCGAAGCCACGACTCCCATGGATATAATTCCTTATTAGGAACACTTGGACACCTGGCTAATTTTGATGCGTTTACAGGTCTTATCACTGTGGATTGAGATTGGTCAAAACTTTTTTTGTACCTTATTTTTTTAATAATTATTGTGTTTGTTTAGATGATCTCGCCGTTTGCCAGTTATTAGTTATTGGGTAGTAGAGGTCAACTTCCATAACATTTGTTTTAACAGTTCTATGAATTCCAATGATACATATCTAAGTTCATCACTTAACAATGTATCAGTGTAAGCAAAGAGTAACCGAAGGTTCCAAAGTTGTTCTGCAGAAGTTGGGTTCTTGGCCATACGTGCAAGGTCTAACTTAGTATCAATAATATTGTAAAGCGATAATCCCGAATTATCGTCATTTTCGTTGGCATCAAATAGGAGTACTTGTTTGTCATGGGAACTCAATTGTTTCATTGGACTCAATTCAAGCATCCTAGCTAAATCTTCGCTTATTTGTAATTCGCGATTAGCTACCTGCAAGGCTCTATTTTCATTACTTAACAACGTGCTGATTGACGATTTGAGAACTTGATAATTCTTGCGTTTGTAAACATAAATAGTAAGACGATGCTTAAAAATATCAAGATATTGGGAATTGGTAGTTAGATCGATCTTGACATGGAAGTAATCACTAGATTGTGTCTCAATCAGTTCAATGTTATCCAATGCTGGTAATAAGCATGGAGTCAATGTATCTCTTTTAGTACCATTCTTCAAGATAATTCTAACTGGAATCTTACTTGGTTTATGTGTAGTTACATCTCTCACAATAAGACAACGCGGTTCAACTGATAATGCCCAAAAGTGTCTCAATGCTTGCAAATGGACCTCGAATTCAGTATCTTGGTTTGGATAAATTGGATATAATGCAGTAATCAAACTAGCAATTGCAAAATTACTATTACTGAATGCATACTGACCTCCTCCTAAGAATAAGAAACCAAGTGCAGTGTTAATAGCCATATAATTTCCATAACCCATTTCTTTACTAGTATCATTATGCAAGACTCTGAGTCTACGGAATGATTCCAAGTCTCCACTACCTGCCATGACAACTGAAAGACATAATGCTAAAAGGTTTTGCATATTGATAGCACTATGGTGAGCTATCTTTTGATCGTAATTGACAGCATCCTTGGAAGAGACTGCCATCATCATATCTAAGTAATGAAGCAATGTATCTCTAGCAGTAATATTATGACTGGAAGCATATTTGGCTGCAATAGATAAACATGATCCTCCAAGAATATAGAAATAACCCAATTGATCACTATCAAGTGTGTCAAGTGGACTATTTGAGTATTTCTCGTGTAATGGAGTAGGAAGTTCTGATTCAACCCATTCAATGGTATTTTCAATTCTCAGCCATAAGACTAAATTCTTAGCCACACAACGAAGTAATAATAAATCTGGACGAATGTAATCCAATAATTGTTCAATATTTGGAACTCTTAATTTATTGGCAATCGAGGTATTTTCGGTTCTCATATAAATAAATCCTAGAGCGATAATTGCTCCACAACATGATTTATCTAATTCTTGTACTGGTTGATGATCCTTCATTGAAACAGCTAAGGATATTAATTTATCAACAACATGAGTATCATGTAATCCTCTTAAATCATCTCCTTTACCCAAGTTAACATATCCAAGAGCAATTCCTGCGGCTAACCTGTAACCTTCATGAATTTGTTCAGCATCATTTTGGAAAACAGAACTGGTAATTTGTGACAATAAAATTTCACTCATTCTTCTATGCTGACTTTCTAAGTAAAGTAAACCAATACCAATTAAACCAGCAGTTTGAACCATGACTGGAACATTTAAATCGTTAGCCCCTTGAGGTAATAATGCAACTGCATGAACAGATAAAACTTTGGTCAATTTATTATCCATTGAACCTTTGATACTGGCAGCCATACCGATTAATAAACCCACACTTGTTAATGGATGTTTTGGACCCAAATAATTATAAATATGCCATTCTTCTAATTTCTTGAGATGACCATTGAGTCCCAAACCCAATAAGAAACCAGCATGTTGAGCATTTAAATCTGGTGGCTTATTAAATATAATCCAACTACCAGAAATACCCTTTGCATCACGACTTATACTCATTCCCGATGAGACACCATTGTGGAAAGATCCCCATTCAGATATATTAGCAGGTATAGATCCTTCTGAAAGCACAATATTTGTCATAGTTGGAGAAATCAATGTATTTAAATTGAATTTAGGAATAGGAAACTTTTCAGTCAACAATGGTTTTCTACTAGCATAGAATAACGATGCTCTTCCCAATGGGATAGTCAAGGTTCTCATTGCAACAATGGAAGCCAATTCTCTCTGTAATAATACTAGATCATATTCATTGATATGTTCATCAACATGTAAAGTTGCAGTTTGTGTCTTTGTTTGATGTAATAAGGTAGTGATCTCAAAGTATCTTCTATCATAGTCAAACATAAGCTTGGTGATATTAATTCTCTCGGCTTCTGACTCACCATCCCAAGGTGATATAGTCTCATTCTTATCCAATAAATTAGATAATACCTGTTTGATACTTTTAGGTTCAGAAATAGCTGTAATAGAGCTAGGATTAGAAAATCCATCGGTAACAAACATACTAAGATCTTTTCTTCCAACCAATTCCAATGCCTTTTCGGTCCATTCAAATAATGGATTTTCTTGACAAATCAGAATAGCTTCTTTGAGGGGGATTGAAATACCAGGTGGATAAGTTTCCAAATCACCTTGAGTGATTCCGTATTCACACATCAAATCAATCACTGTATTTGGACCATAATTAGGAGACACGATAACTTCAAAGAATTTCAAAATGCAATGGGTTCTTGGTGTGATTAATGCATCAATAGAATCCCCTTCTTCAACCAATTGAGAAAATGTGAGGTATCGTATGATTTTATTACTGAATAAACTGGCCAATGACTCTAAAAGGTTTGGAGGAGATTCTAAGATAAAAACCAGTAGGAATTTTAATTCAGGGTCTATTTTGTTACTATCAATCATGTAATACTTGTTCCATTGATCGGGCCATCCCATCCAAGTAGTTAATTGACTTAATAACAAACCAACTCTATCCAAATATTGGTTTGACATAATATCAAGTCTTAATTCTTCTCTAAGTAAATGCAATGATAATGTGATATAAGGAATAAGATCTGAAAGGGAATAATTCAATTTGGATGTTTCATGTAAATGCTTTGCCTTTGGAAGAAGTTTTGTAACATCATTTGTGATTTGAGGAGGTGAAGCGTCGAATGGGTAAATTATTGAAAGCAATGCAATTACAAATGCATTCCATTCGTCACCATAATCGTCTAACATTAATGCTGTTCTCCATAGCATCCAGACCATTTCATTAATTTTAGAACCGGATAAATATTTGAAGCATTTCAAACAGCTTAGCACGAAAGAATTCAGAGGTTCCAATTTTAATATTAAATTGTATGCTTTTCCCGAAGAAGTTAATAAACTTAATTTCTCTTCACACGATCCTAGAATTCCTCTTATACTTGAGGATAATCCTAATAAGTTAATTTTTGGGGATACTATGTCCAAGAAAGGATTAACCAAAGTAATGAATCCTTCGTGTAAGCAAATTAAAAATCCATTGTAGCTTTGATGGTTCAATGGTATGCACTCTGTACTTTGTAAAGTGTAACAGGAAAGAAATCTACCCGAGGTAGGATGTTTATATATGTAGGCTCTTGTTTCTTTCTTAGCTTTATTGACAACCACGACAGCCTCTTGATCTTCGTAGATTAACCCATGAATTTGTAATTGATTTTTTTCCACCTTTAAAGGCAAAACATCCACTCTAGTTAAAATCATATCCTTCTTCAAGGTTGGGTATTCGTGTGAAGTATTTGCTTTCTTCTTAGAAGGTTCAGAAAAGGAAGGATCGGTACTCATTCTGGCAATTGATGAAACATCAGATAAAAGGGTAGATGTTCTTTTCTTTTCCATATTTAATGAAAGGACATTTTGGTTAGGATTGGATTCCATATCATCTTCCAAGATTCTGGTGGGATTGGGAGTATATACCGAGGACTGTTTTCTTTTATACTTGTTTGAATTCAAAATCTTGTTGTTTCTAGTGGATGCTCTGATTTGATAAATGAGGACATTACCTTCGTTGGTATTGTAGGTAGCACATAAACTTGTTGATTTGTTCAAGGCCCGCCTTGGAAACGTCATCATTTCTTCATGGCGGGATAGAATTGATGTTGATGAAGTAGTAACGATTCTGAAGTCACCAATTGGATCCACTAAGGTCAAGAACTTGGCGCTATTCAATTGAGGAGGATGGAGATTATTAGAAAATGAAGGAGATATCTGGTCCTTTTCTAAGATCAATCCGGATTCAAATGGAAAGGCGTTCTTGAGTACGAATGGGAAACTTACCACATATGATCTTCCATCTTTATAGTAGACATGAGCTGATTTGGCGAGACAGATCACAAGGGCATCTTCATTGATGGTGGTCCCCGATTGGTTATTAAAACAGGTAAATGTGGCAGTGATGATCTTTTCGTTATATGTATACTTCTTGGAGATTGTAGACCCTTGGATCACCACTACTTCGTCTTTGCCTATCAAAAGGTGTCTGTTGTTGGAGTACAATTTAGTGATATATCCCGTAGACGACGAGTAAGGGTGGCGGATCTCCGACTTGAGGTCGATGGCGGGTAGCGTAAGCGCATCGATGGCTTTGGACCTCATGTGGATATGCAAATGGGTGAATGGTCTAAGATGATCTGGTGACGGCGATGGTGATGGTGTTGATGTTATTGAGTTTGTTGTGTATATAACGCGTGGGTGCAAACAAACAAGCACCAAACAGTTCAAGAGATTGTGAGCGGTCGAAGTGTGAAGAGGAAGAGAATGTGCGAGTCAATTAGCCACTAAAATGAAGAGGATCTTTGAATGTGGGGCCAACAATATTTGGCTCTTTTGCTGGTGGAAAGATGGTGAAGTTTGCTCGTAAAACTGGCTATATATTTGGGGTTCAGGGTTTGCGGCCAGTTTCAGGTGAAGAGCGTGTCTCAAGAACCAACAGTGATGTAGATATTTGTGGAACAAGACTTCTACTAAAAGAGCGGGTAGACGAACTCGCGAAAGATCACCAAGTATTAGAAGAACAACTACCAAGAGGACTGAGAAAGTGCACTTTAATTGTGGGGGATCTTACCACATATTACCAGTCACATTTTGCTCTCTACTATTCACTACAATTGAGACACTTTCAACAACAGTGTAAGTGACTTTTTTCCCTATTATAAACAAGAGGTGTATTAACTATATACAAGCCGGTACTGTTTACTCGATAATTCTAGTAATCAAACCAGTACCAACGGTCTTACCACCTTCTCTAATGTTGAAACGTTGGTTAACTTCAATTGGAACGGCTCTGATCAATTCAGCTTCCATTTCAATGTTGTCACCTGGCATAACCATTTGAGAGTGGTCAACACCTTCACCGGCTGGGAATCTGAAAGAAGCAGTAACATCAGAAGTTCTGAAGAAAACTTGAGGCTTGTAGTTTTCACCGAATGGAGAGTGACGACCACCTTCTTCAGTAGATAAGATATAAAGAGAAGCTAAGAACTTCTTGTGGGAAGTAACGGTACCTGGCTTAGCTAAAACCATACCTCTCTTAATTTCATCTCTCTTGACACCTCTCAATAAGACACCACAGTTGTCACCAGCCAAAGCAGAGTCTAATTCCTTCTTGAACATTTCAATACCAGTAACAGTGGTCTTGAATGGCTTTTCAAAGTTACCAACAATTTCAATTTCTTCACCCTTCTTTAACAAACCTCTTTCAACTCTACCAGTAACAACGGTACCTCTACCAGAGATAGAGAAAACATCTTCAACTGGTAATAAGAATGGTTGTTCCAAATCTCTTTGAGGAGTTGGAATGAAAGAGTCAACAGCATCTAATAACTTAACAATAGATTCAGAACCAATTTCTGGTTGCTTGTTTTCTAAAGCCATTAAAGCAGAACCCATAATAACTGGAGTGTTGTCACCATCGAAACCGTAAGTGGTCAATAATTCTCTCATTTCCATTTCAACTAATTCCAACATTTCTGGGTCATCAATGGTGTCAACCTTGTTAACGAAGACAACCAAGTTTTGGACACCAACTTGTCTAGCCAATAACAAATGTTCTCTGGTTTGAGGCATTTGACCATCAGTAGCAGCAACAACAATAATAGCACCATCCATTTGAGCAGCACCAGTAATCATATTCTTAATGTAATCAGCGTGACCTGGACAATCAACGTGAGCATAATGTCTAGCTTCGGTTTCGTATTCAACGTGAGCAGTAGAGATAGTAATACCTCTGGCTCTTTCTTCTGGAGCTCTGTCAATAGAACCATAGTCCAAGAAGTTGGCACCACCCTTTTCGGATAAAACCTTGGTGATGGCAGCAGTTAAAGTGGTCTTACCGTGATCAACGTGTCCGATAGTACCAATGTTAACGTGAGGCTTAGAACGGTCAAAAGCGGCGTAACCTCTAACCAAAGCTGGACGAGCCTTGGTGGAGATACGGCCGGCAATACGCAAGGAACTAACTAATTGTTTGAACATCTTGTGAATAGTCAGTAGCTGATTCGATTGAAAAATTTACTCAATTTTTCGTTTGACCAATGGATGCGTGGGTGGTTACGTAACCCCTGAGTCAGCAGAATGCCTGATTAGGTAGTGTGTGCGTAACCCTCGCCTCATTGGATTATACATTCGCCACTTGGGTCTAGAAGTATTGAAGAATTTCACTAGTAAAAATTTAGTAATAGTATGGTAGCTAAGCAATTAACATGATTATATTGGCTAGTATATTGGCACGTGATGTACATGACTTTAGAGCCCTTATAATTTCCTTAAACTAGGGCTTAAAACTGTTAGTAAGGGCTATATCCCGTGACACATTGTCTACATTATAGTATTATATTTTATTATTCTCTTCATTAAATTTTCTATATTAATTGATAAGATTCATGGTAAAAATGCAGACATTAAAAGAATAGTATGAATGAAGACACCCAAAAAGTGTGCTTTTAATTTATTCGTTAATTTTTTTTTGAATTCTCTTTTCCATATTTTATCTAAGTAACCTTAAGAACGTACAACGTGGGTCTGTTCACGGTCTTCTTCCAAGAGTGGTTCTTCTTCCGCTCCAAGCTCTCCACCTTCAACACCCAAGTTTTCTTCCACGATGTGCTCAACAGCTCTTCTTTCACCCAATTCTGCATCAAGACCGTGGTTTTTGAAGTATTCGTAGTATATGCACAATGTCAAAAGCAAGCCCTGTAAAGTAGCAGCCACCAAGTAGGAGACCCAAGAACTCCAATGGGAACCCTTGGTTAACATCAAGGTCGCAACGAGCACAAACCCACCAGGGGTTTGGATGCACATCATTCCAATGGACAAAGTACCAGGATGCTTAAGTTGATATGTGGTGTAGATTTGAGGAACATATTTGATGACTGTTAATAAGGTGGATAAGAGCCCATTGGCATTGGCAATTGGGTAAAGGTACTTGGTATGAAGACCAATAAAGATCTGGAGAACGGAGACCGCTCCATGAAGAGCCACTAAATTGGCCACCTTAACAATTCTGGCATATTCGTGGTGGTCTTGTTTGATGGAGTCCTTGGTAAT
This sequence comes from Suhomyces anneliseae, assembly GCA_030568535.1. Taxonomy (NCBI): domain Eukaryota; kingdom Fungi; phylum Ascomycota; class Pichiomycetes; order Serinales; family Debaryomycetaceae; genus Suhomyces; species Suhomyces anneliseae. The sequence goes on along the minus strand of JAJMGB010000008.1, from coordinate 332,164 downwards.
AACCAATACCAACACCAAAATCATCACCGCGCAAGTACATTGAGTACCTATCTGAAGCAAACTCACTTGAGAATTGATACATTCGAACCAAGTAAGAAATTCACAACAATGTCTTGCCTTGGACGTCACCAAGATGATATTGGTAACTGTGAAAATAGAAGAGCAAGACCCCAATAAAAGGAAACTAGTAGATAAACCTTCAGAGGTCTTCTTTATATAGATTCTTCGGTATTGCGGAACATAACTAAGGAAAATGGCCGCTGTCATCATAACCAGCATGACGAAGTTGGCCGGATTGGCTCCTTCAAATACTGAACATTTGTCTTTGGCCATATCTGATGTGAGTATTGGTAGAGATACTAAGCAGAGTTTAGACGGGTTAGATAACGAGGGGGGGTTGGTACGCATGACACGCTACTGCCTGCAGGACAGATGGACACATTTTTAGCTGCGAAATTGCAAAAAACCAGTCAATGAAACGTTCCATTGTTGGGAAGAATGGAAGGTTTTGAAGGTTTTATTGGAAGTAATTTACTTCATTGGTTTTGGTTTGGTTTCTAATTATTTTCTCTATTGGTCTACAGTTGGTTTGGTTAAGAGGCATTAAATTATAAGGGCCGCAGTGGGTGACTAACTGGCCCAATTTACTTGTATTAGTGGTCTACTAACAATCGACTATGGTTCAGATAACATAATATTCAGATAACAAAATATTCACCTGACAAAGTTCAAACAAAGAGACATAAACGATTATCATAAATCCAAATTGGAATTCTTCCCGAATTTCTTTTCCTTCTTTTTTTTTTTTTTAATTAATTTTAGCGGACGATTCTTAATGGTACTTTAATGTGCATATTATCACCATTTTGCAACCTAATAGTGACCACAACATAATAAGTACGTCCTAAAATACAACTCTGGAAGTTTGGCACCAAGGCATGAGATTCAGAACTGAAATCTTGCATTGTTTCTCGGCACATGACGCTTCTTAAATCGAAAGAAACTACCAATTTCTTGGTGAATGAAGTCTCAGAAACTTGATCCCATCCACCATGCATATTAACTCCTTTACAATCATCAACCTTGAAAGTATTGGTTTTAGATTGAAGGTTTGCCAAACATTTCAAGTCCATAATTAACAGTCCATCAACATCCAATACCTCACAACTGAATTTTTTAGTTAAAGCACTTAGTTCAGTAACAAACTTTTTGAAAGGTGCAGTGACCATACCATCAAAATTATCTTTATCACTTCCGTTGTTTTTGAATATCAAATCGTGAGTAACTTCAAGAGGGATAGGGAATTTTTTGGATCTATAAGTGAAAATAACCAATTCAGCTCCAACTGATTTAATATCAGGAGGTCTAACTACTTTTGGAGTAGCTTCATTATTATATTTTAAAGTTAAATCAATAGGCACGTTGACCACAGTGGATAGATCTTCAAATGGAATATATGGTCTGATAGTCTGATACTTATAAGGAGGTATATATGGTACTTTGTATTCAGTTTTATCGGTAGCCATTCCAATTATACCCACGATTTTCGGACCTGCCGTAAGTGATTTTTTCTTGTATGGAAAGAATACTTCATATCGTAAATTGTTTTCTAATGCAGAGAATCTTCCATCTTCAGTGTGTTTGTTGTAAAGCTGTTTGAGTTTGGTAACTGATGATGTTCTTCCTAAATCCACAGTTTTTTCGGCAGAATCTTGACCTTGAGAAAGACTTTTACCCAATTCAATTTTTTGGGATATTCTATCTAAAAGACTCTTATAAACTGATTGAGATTGTTGATCTAAAACAGCACGGTCGAATTCATAAATTAAAGGATCTTTAGGAATCACTCTTATATAGGAACTTGCTTCATTAATGATAATAAATTCTTCTTTTTCAGTGAATAATTTTCTCAGAAGCTTGGAATAATCAGAATTTTTCCCTATAAGTCTTGCTTCCACACTATAACTGATTGAAGTATCAGAGAAAGAAAAATCTTTAACTCTGCGATCTAAAACTCTATTAAAATTTGGTTTCTTTCCCTTTAAATCAGGTCTTCTTAAAGGCAGAGCCAGTTCACTTTTGGTGGTCTTTTCACGGAGTTTTCTAATATTCTTTAAAAATTGATCTTTATCAACCCCAATGGTTGGTAACATTTGAATATGTCTTTGGAAGTTATGAGAATCACATACACAATCCAATAATCTTTCAGGAACGGTGAAATTGAAGAATTTTTTATAAGTTATTCCTGGTTCTAAAACTTTACTCATGGGGAATTTTCTATAGGTATTGTCTATTGGATCCACTTCAATTTCATCATTTTCATCAAGATTTGCAGGAGCCCATGAAGCATTATAATCAAACATATTAAGAAATTTATAAAACACTAAAGGTTCTCTATTTTCCACCATATCACCCATAACAGTAACTTTACCTTCAAATACTACCGAAAACATATCAAATGGTAGCGGTACTTTTGCAGTATTTTGAATAGTAATAAATCCATGAATTGGATCACCTTGATGGAATTCTAATTCTTCATGTTCAAGCATTTGAGGTGGTACACCAGTTTTACCAGCTGCTGATGTCAACTGGATCTCTATCTTTATATGGTTAAAATCAACCAATCTCTTCATCTTATGCGCATTGGCCAAGATTGTATCTTCCCAACGAGTTCGCGAGTCCAGGTCTGGACCTTCTTCAGTAACTAACGGGAAATACCCTTCCGAAGGGGCTTGAGCTCCTGAAGCCAAATAAGTTGGTGGTGGATGATCTTCATTGCTAGGCAGGATATTCTTGGAGAAAGTAGATTGAAGAAGATGATAAGATGGTAAGAGGTTCCAAGTAGGTACATCTTCATAAGCCGGGGAATTAATTGGATGAGTTGCTGATGGGGAGTGGGGGACACTAGAAATACCATTAATAGTAGTACCAACACCACCACCACCACCACCACCACCAGCGGTAGAGCCCCCCAAATTAGTAGGAGGAACGGTGGAACGGGGGAACTGCGATGGCGTGAACTGGAGTGGGGGTGTCGTGGGGTTGGACAGTCGGACAAAGCCGTCGTCTTGTTTCAGGTTCCCAGGAAATAGCTTCATAAACAGGTGGAAGAACTAATGGGGTAGGAAGAAGGAGTGAGGATATGTGGAGTTAATTGACGAGTTCCGTTTTATGTGGGATCGATATTGCAGTCATCTTAGGGCAATATAGGCGAGAGTGGGTGTCGCGCGACATGGGGTTCCGCTATGGGTATGTGGGGGAACCCAGACCCTTTAAGGTCACCACAGTAAAAAGTGTGTGTAAGGTGAAACTGTATGGTGTAGCCCAAACGCGTAGTGCGACATTTTGGCACCAGATCAAATCTCCATCTATACACAACCAAACTCACTAAATATATGTATAATATATACTAAATACACTATACTTAACTACTACATAGTGTTTCCCACCAAATGAGCTCACGATTCTGGGCGCTGAATGCAACCAAGAAACGGAACGAGCTCGTTCCTGGTACCTCCAAATGGGTGGCCAACGAATTGTCTACTGTTAACGACGTGGTGCTAACCCATAATGAGCAGGTCTTCCAGGCGCTTCAAGAAAGATTAGATCATATGAATGTTTTCATGAAAAACGTATTGGACGGAGTCAATGATCCAGAGACAGCAGATACCGTGCTAAGTGGAATACGACGGAACACCAGCCCTTCTAATTTCACATATATCTCTCCTAGACCTCCTCTCCCTAAGAGTGAGATCCCCCTGTTTTCACCTATCAAGTTGACTGGTATGACCAAATCGGACCCTTCATCTCCAATAAAGCCAGAAAATCAACCATCCCCGACAAAAGACTTATACACCCGTGCCAAAGATGGCGGTTCTCGGGCATTACTGGAGGAACCACTCTTCAGATCTACTAATAATGATACCAAGAAGCGCGTACCTGAACATACCTATATTCCAGCCAGAAGACCTCCGAAAACTCCATCTCCTTTGAAACACGAGTCCAAAGTATCTCCAAAACTCGACTCTTCCTTTGAACCTATAGCCAAAACCATTGATCCAAATAAAAAGGTCGAAGAAAGAAAAGAAAGTTACCATTCAGGTTTGGATGATTCGTTCCAGGCCATCAGTACTGCTATACGGAAGAGTATTGCTGGAAAATCACAGTTTATTGACAGAAGCAAGTCCACTTCAAGGGAACCGGAAACTGAAATAGAAAGAGAATCAAGTCATCATAATAAAAAGTCTACTGAACCAGAATCCGAAGTACCAAAACAGCACATCATCACAGAGCATAAAAAAGAAGAAGTCGAAGTAAACTACCGTTCTGAGCCTGATAATAGATACCTGGAGTATGAGAAGAGTGAATCTGCCCCAAAGGATGATCCGGTAGAATACCCAATCAGAGCCCCAGAGTCTAAAAAGCATAATAAGGTCGAAACTATTGAAAAGAAAAGTGAAAGAGCTCACAATGAAAAGCGTAACAATGGCAATAAGATTAAGGTCCATGAAGATGCTAAAGAAAAACCATATTCCAGAGAAGAGATCAACCTGGAGTACCTCGAATCAAAGCCAGAGCAATCAAAAGAAGAATCAAGAAGGTCAGCAAAGACCCCAAAGAGAAGCTCAATATTTGTATCTTTACCTTCTCGTGAGCCTATCACAATCACAGCATCATCAAAGTCATCTAAAAGACTAACAGGTGTGAAAAGCAGATCTCTGAGAGTCTTTGAAAGATTGGATATAGCATCACGCAGAGAGACTTCATCTTTAAGTAAGAACATGGTTTTATCACCTGTTGCTATTCCAAGAAGCACCCTTTCAATTTCACAACCAGTAAGGTTGAAATCCGAGATTCCTAAACTTAATCATGAGAAGATTGAAAAATTAAGATCAGAGGTTCCAGATCAACCAAAATATAAAGTAGATCAAGCTTCATCAAATCTGAAAAATACTTCACAATCGAAATCAAAGAATACCGTTATAGACAAACCAAATCTAGAAAAACCAAACCTATCAAATGGATCACACCAAATTAGCAGATCTCATAAGAGTGAAGATCACAGAATCGCATCACATAGAAGTGAAAGAAATGGATCCCCAACAAGAAGGTCTCCTAGAAAGCCTTCTCCTCGTAAAGCATCACCACCAAAGGTGCACTCACCAGCGAAGCAGCAGCCTGTTAAGACAAACGAAGAAGAGGACAATGATGATCCTCTAATCAATAGATTGATGGCACCTACTAGTTCAAGTGCTGCCAAGAGTAAGACCCCAGGTAAGGTCCAAAAGTCTTCTAAATTAGATATAAGTACCAAAAATAGGTTCCTCACCACTACATTGATACCTTCAAATCCCCAGCTCAATATTCAAAAGCCACCACCATATCTTGGATCCACAAAACCATTGGTATCACCTATTAAACGTACAGATGAAGATTCCAAGACACCACTCAAAATGGAATCTAGTTCAATTCCTTCTTTAAAGAAGAAATCAATGATGGCAGAAAGAAGTGAAGCAGCTGCTCAAAAACCAAAGCAGAAGATTACTCTTTCTTTGAACCACAAGATCGACTTGAAAATCAAAGAACCAAAAGCAGATCTGTCTAAGCCAAAAGAACAAGTCAAACCAAAAGAATTATCCAAACCAAAAGAACTGGTTAAACCAGATTACAAGAGAAAGTTCAATGCAAGTGAAAAACTTGTGGGTAATGCTGTAGCTTTACCAGAGGTAGCTAGAGGTAATTTGAACAAAGAGAAAAAGAGAAAGGTTGTTAAAGAAAATAATGATATCTTACCGAAAGACTTGTTCGATAAGACACCCGCTAGAACCACTAAGTCAGTATTGGGCAAGAAAGCAAGCCGTGTTTCGGGAGCAAAGACACCTAGAAAGGAAACTGAAATCCCAGACTTACCAGATATTCCATCAGATGAAGATGATGATGGTAAGTTTAAGGTATTGAAGAGTTGGGGTCACACACCAGAATTGCATAAGATTATAATGAAGAATAGAAATGTTAATCCAGCCTCTGTTTTTGGAGCAGTACCTAAGATCAATATTGAAGAGATCTTTGAATCACAAGCTTCAAGAGTTAGAGGTAACCAATCTCCATATGCATCACCTAATGAGAAACAGAAACAGTACGAAGAAAAGCAGTATGTTATGGAAATGGGATACAAGTAGAGATATGGAGCATATACTTCCAATCTTCATTAATAATCTACATGAGAAATGATTAAAAAATTGTATAATTAGTTAAACTGTATAATAATATATATACATAAAGACCTATCAAGAATTTCAAGGTCTTTTATTAATGTTTCAACGAGTAGTCACTAGAATTGATTGATACTAGAGATTTTTCATTGGTTTATTTGCGTTTTAGTCGCTGATTTATTCTCTCTTGGCCAAAGCAGCTTCCTTGCTCCAAGTAGAAATCCATTCAGCAGAATCTCCCTTTGGAACCACATAAAGTCTCAAACCGTTGTCAAACAAAGGAGCCTTTGGCTTTTCTGCCATCAATACTTCATTAATTGGAATCTTCTTACCAATCTTGATTAAACCACCGGTTTCAGTTTCCATGTAACATTCTAATTTCTTGACGGAGAAATCCTTGTGCTTTGGATCTTCAAACCATTCCTTTGGTCTATTCATGATAACTTCCAAAATTTCCAATGGAGTCAGCAATTCACTGATTTCAGAAACGAAATCAAATTCATCAATAGATGGATATATGATCATAGCTGGGAAAATTAATTGTGATTGGTAATCTTGTTCGTCTTCTAACCTTATAGTGGCATCTTCTAATAATTCAGCAGGCCTGGAAGATTTTAAGATAGTGTAATGTCTCAATTTAATAGAATTGTCTAATATTATAGCCTTTAATCTCTTTTGTTCAGCTTCTCTTTCTCTACGGAGTTTTTCTTCTTCGATTCTCTTTTGCTTGGCGATAACTTCGTCCAATAATTGTTTCATTTGCTTGTTTTCTGAGTCAAAAGTCAATCCATATTCTAAAATGGCCTTGGCTTCATCAAATCTATCCACAGCTAAGAATGCTTTACCAGATCTGAAACATGCCTTGGAGTTCTTTGGATCAATACTCAACACCTTCTTAGAATCTTCGATGGTTCTTCTGTAGTTCTTTAATTCGAGGTTACATGCGGCTCTATTCAAGTATAATGCACTATTGATACTGTCAACGCCACAATCAACATCGATACCCTTGGTGTAGTAAGTGATTGCATTTTCGTATTGTTTGACCTTGTAACATTCGTTACCTTGGTTCTTGAAATTGGTAGCAATTTCGTCTGGTTCACCATCATATGCCAAACTCTTAAGTGCTTCTAATGTCACATTTTCTCCTCCATCGATATCGGTTTCATCAAGTTCAGTCATGAAAAATGGTAACTTGTTCAACTCCTTCATCACTTCGTCAGCTGTTTTGTGAGAAAGTTCAGCAAGTTGTGGAGGAAGCTCTGGCTCACCAGGCTTAGGGACGTATTTCCGTCTTTCCCATTCTGAAATAGGTTCTGCTTGTGTTGGTTCAGTCATAGTTGGTTGTAGCGAAGTTTACAACCGATGAGTCTCTTGGACCTGAAAAGTGATGGCGTGGTCACGTGAACTGGCTGCAAAAGAAGTTCACAGAAGATTAAGGAACAGTAACCAAAGGTCAACTTCTAATAGGGATTCTAGATATAGAGAAGGTGTAGTGGTAATGGTTGGAGTGTACGTATGTTTCTGGTGCTTTTTTGTTGTTTCAGATGTGAAACATTGGGATTTTATTGGGTCGTTGTTTTCAGCAATTGATAGTTCCTAAATGTACCTGGATCTATATAATGAGATTTCTGATTACATAAGCAATATCTTGAATTTTGCAATCAAAATGTTTATACTTCTATTTTTCAAGCCTACTGTTCTACATTAATTGTTCTCTTTTATATCTGCCTATTTGGTAGATACCTTCTATATTCATGTCTGTATGTAAAAAAAAAAATTGTTAAATTCCTATCTTTACAACTCTATCTTGACTGGTTTTCCTCTATTTGTTCTTTGTAAGACCAATGGGACTCTGAATGATATTTTATCACCGTTTGGACACTTTAAGTTGATCTTTAAATAATATAATCTTGATAATAAGCATGATTGGAAGTCTGGAACCAAACAATATTCTGGAGCTGTTGCTGCATTTGGTACTGCATCTTTAATATCAACCAACAAATTGAATTTCTTGAAATATTTAATTTGTTCTTCCACTTTACCTGTAGAAGTAGAACTCTTCAATGTTTCTGATTCCCATGGAATTGAAGATAATGAATCATAGGTAGTTGAAGGATCAGATGCTTGAAGCTTGGTGGTGGGTATCTTGAGATGATCATATTTGGCTGATAAATTGGCTAAACATTTAACATCTTGAACTAAATCTTTATCTAATTCCAAAGCTTCAAGTCCTACTTCCTTGATCAATTTGGAAAGTTCAACTGCATATTTTTGGAACTTACGAATTGTCACCACATCGAAATTATCTGTACCTTTACTCTTGTTTTCAAATAACATACCAGGATGGAAAACTAATGGAATAGGCAATCTTTTTGATTTAATGGTCAAACAAACTAATTCAACTGATACCTTCTTCAAATCAGGTAAAATGGTACCATGATGATCTGAAAAAACAAAGGTCAAATCAATTGGAATCTTAATATCTGTGATTGGAGGAGGTTCTTTTGGACTTTTGAATCTTTCCAATGGGTTATAACTCACTCTATATTCAACCTTTGGTGTAGAACATGCAATTAAACCAATAATTTTAGATGATCCAAATACCGATTTCTTTTTATATGGCATAAACACTTCAATAACACTATCTCTATTTGTTCTTTGCAGAGTGGAATTGACTTTTTTATAATAAGATTGTTGCATTTTAGCTAATTCAACAGCACTTGTAGTAGAATTAAGATTATTTGGATTCGAACTTTCTGGTCCTGATAATACTGGATTTAATGATAATTGACCTCCTTGTCTTGCTAATAAATCTCTTCCAAGAGTTATTTTTTCATCTAATCTATTAATCATATTGTTGTAAAGTAATTTTGCTTCTTCATTAATCATGGATCTATTGGATTCGAAAATAGAATTGGTGATTCCAATCACTCTCAAATAACAATAATCTTCATTTGCTACCACATATTCATCACCATTTGGATTTAAATATGGTAAGGTATTTCTGTGTACTAAATGTTCATAATCTGATGCTTTACCAATAATTCTAGCACTAATACTGAAATCAATTGAGCAATCTTGGAATGCAAAATCATTGGTTATAGAAGCATAAGTGACATTTTTAACTCTTTCACGAATACTTTCTTCATGTCCATCACTTTCTTTCCACTTTTGTCTTAATGCAGTAATAATTTCGTTCTTGGATATTCCTAGAGATGATGGCATTTGTAAATGTTTAACTAAGCCATGTTCACAAGTACTATCTAATAATTTTTCAGGAATTTTGAAAGTGAAAAACTTTTTGTAAGTGACATTTGGTTCAAATATTTTTTTGAAGTTAAAGTTGACAGTGGTATGATCAAGTGGGTCAATTTCATTAATAGGAACATAAGGATCGTGATGGTCGGTACGTAAACGGTCGAGAGAAGCATCATTCCAGGAAGCATTGAAATCAAACATATTTAAGAATCGAACAATATGACTTGGAGGTTGTACTATACTATTTTTTGTATTACCATAAGTAATCAGACCTTCTAGGACTACTGAAAACATATCGAATGGAATATTTTGGTTGGTTTTGTTGGTAACAAGGATATAACCAAAGATATAATCACCTTGTTTTAATTCCATTTGTAAAGGATCAATATTTTTAGGTTGTTCACCGATCTTACCGATTTTTTCAGTCAAGAATATTTGAAGGTTAAGTGATTTGGAAAGCTCTTTATTAATGGATGTAAGTCTTTTTAATTTATGGACATTTTCTAAAATGGTATCATCTAGTTGACCAACATCACCGTTGGCAGCATTAATAAATTCCGATGGGTTGTTAACTGGCGATGTTGGTAAAGAAGCACCAAAATCATCAACAGAATTATTGGAAGCATTGGATGCATTGGATGTTTGTGGAGTCAACTCATAAACAGGAGGATCTGTTCTCAAGTCATCATGAGTAGGTGTCAAGTTCTTTGAGACCGTTGATTGGTACATCTGATAGGACGGAAGGATATTTAGCAAGAGCTCCTCATCATCTTCAGGTTGTTGGTTGTTCCTTTTAAGCGATAATGATGAAAGCTTCAAGTTAAACTTGTTTCTATTGGACATGATATTTTACAACAAGCAACAGTCTTAATTTTTTGTTTAAACAAATGTGGGGGAGCCTGTCACCAACAATGAATAAGGAGAAGAAGACGGAAGTGATGAAAGTTGAATCAGATTCAATATCAAGGGAAGAACTGGAGTATTATCGGAACTATCACACTAGTTAATAAAAGGAACACACTATTGATGGAGGTGATTGATGATTGGTGAAGGTGATACCAAGCCCGCCAAGAGACATCAAAAGAGTGTCGCACTTTCGTAGTAGGAGCTCTGGCGACAATGTCAAAAAAAAAGACAACTCGCCGATCAACGAACCGAAATTATGGAGGGCGGGGCTGGCGAACCGAAGCGATATGGGGTTAAAGATTAAGGGTAGCCAAATCGGGGAGATTTAGGAGAGAAATCGGGACAAGGGCTAATTTACGAGGTGGTTTTTTTTCTTGTTATTTTATGACTCTATTATGTATAGATTTCTTGTCGCTTAGATATTTTGTGGGGGAAAGTTGCGAAAAGTGAGAAAGCGAAGGATGGCATGAACGAAGTCAAAACGAAGTCAAAAGTGAGAGATGGGCGAATATATGACCGTCAACGTGGTATGATGACTTGGTGTATAATTAGAAATGACCAGATATTGGTATAGCCCGAAGGTAACCTGAGATTATTGGTTCATTTACGTTGATAAGCAACTTTCAGAACACATTTTTCAAGTCTGGACAAAAATTTTGAAAATTGCGAATTTTGTCAAAATTACGTAAATTAAATAAATTACTTATTTTCTACATATTCATAATAATTAGAACCTTCCCACTACAACATAGTCATAAGGTTTTAAGGGTTCGGTGATAAATACATTTATTATCTCATTAACTACCTTAACAATAGAATCGGATTAATGTTCGGAGATTGGGTGCGAAAGCGGAAAAACGAATAAGCGAACAAAGACTAAAGTTTAACATTAAATCAACAATAGGATGGACGAACCATGCAGAACTAAGTTCTTTAACCACTTCTAATCACCGAGTAATTCAAGTATTTCACTTTTTCATGGGATAAGACTACAAACTTATATTTTAGTTATTCTCTAGTGTACAGTTTATTCTAACTCTATACATACAAATACATTTCGCAACCATTTGCGAATAGGAGAAAGTTCAATGTAAAATACCTACCTAAACCACCATTGATTAGTTCTCCACAGTTAATGGAACATTCACAATCATACTATCACCATTAGCCAATTTGACCACAATCTTAACATAATACATTCTTGCCATTAAACAGTTTTGGAAGTCAGGCACCAAAGTAATATGATCATAGCCCTTATTTTCTTTATTTTCATTTCCTTTCAAATGGAAGTCATCAAGATTAAATTTCACCTCGAATTTCTTCGAGTATAATGTATGTCCAGCACTGACTTGAGGTTCCAATTCCCAAGGAATGGTTTTAATAGCACTATGAAGTCCTGAACTTTTAGGTGATCTAGAATAAAATTTCAAATCACTATCCAGTATAGACAAATTAATGTATTTGGTTTGCAAGGATGCAAGACTCTTAACATCCTTAAACATTTGGGTTTCAAATTTAAGTAATTCATTACCCATAGTTTGAATTTGTTGTGTAATTTCTGCAAGATGATCCTTGAAAGGTTTAATAAGAATGGTATCGAAATTATCGAATTCACCTCTCTTTTCAATTTCTTGATCTCTGAAACACATTTCATGGTTCAATTCAACTGGGATATCATACTTTTTGGATCTGATAGTTAAAACAGTTAATTCTGCAGATAATGATTTAATTTCTGGCAAAACAGCCTTACCAGTTCCTTCCACGAAATAAGATAATTCCAAAGGAACAGTCAAGTCAAGTTCTGATTTAGGTGGAAGTGCTTCACTTCTAAACTTAGGTGGTGGAACATAGAATGTTTGATATACTGTTTTTGGAGTGGAAAGAGAAATGATTCCTAGAAGTTTAGTACCTCCAGTAAGGGACTTCTTTTTAAATGGGATCAAACATTGATAAGTATCATCACTGAATTGTTTTTTGGATTTAAGGTTCTTTCTAATTGTAGTACCTGCAACATGATATAAATGACGTAATTTATTGTGAGTACCAGAATCTCTTGAACTCACAGGGGTTAATGCAATTTCTTCTCTTTGGGAGGCTGGGGCATTGAGTAAATCTCTTCCTAACTCGATCTTGGCAACGACAGAATCAACAAATGCTTTATAAAATATAGTGGAAGTTTTCAATAATTCATCTCTATCGTAATAAGATTCTGGATCTCTGGTAGGAATGACTCTGATAGGACAAATAGCTTCTTGAGCAATGACATATTGATCACGATCTGTCTTGTGGTTATAAGCTGAAGCACGACCAATAACTCTGCAATCAACACTATAAGAAATGGAGGTATCAATAAATGACAAATCTCTAACTTTAGCTTCTTTATTGGCCAAAATCATAGATGGAGAAGTAGTGTTTCTTGGTATACCCAAACTTGGAGGAACATCAATATGTTTACTAAGATTGTGAACTGCACAAACATCATCTAATAATTTTTCAGGGATTCTAAATGTGAAATAACGTTTATAAGTGACACCAGGTTGGAAAGTTCTCTTTAAATCAATGGCTAATGTAGTGTTATCATAAGGATCGATTTCTCCATCACACCAATCATGAGGATCACCTTCATCGGTGACCAAACGGTCAATATTTGCGTAAGACCATGAGGCAAATAAATCGGTCATATTCAAGAATTTAAACACATTACCTTGTTTTTCAGTATCTATGAGACCTCTTTTATTTTCCAATACCACTAAAGTTCCTTCAAAGACAACGTATACCATTTCAAAGGTAATTGGGACTGGGGATTTGTTCACAATAGTGACATAACCATGAATATAATCTCTTTGGGTGAATTCGATGTCTGAAGGGTCCATATGTATTGGTTTCACACCCTTTTGACACACTTCTTCAGTAACATGGATCTTTACTTCTAGATTTTCCGCGATTTCGTTACTGGTTTTAGACAAGTTAGGGAGTTTATGAGCATTAGCTAAGATGGTACTTTCCCACATATCCGCACTTTCTTCAGTGAATGCTTCATCAATATTGAATGGAAATCTGTCTAAACTTGGATGATGACTTTCAAATGGAGTATTGACAGGTGATTGGATCGATGAAAGGGTGACAAATGGAGTGGTAGCAGCAGAACTGACTGGTGTAACTTCATACATTGGAGGGTCTACTGCGAAATTTTCATTGGAAGGAGTCAATTTCTTTGAAATTGTAGCTTGGTACATCTCGTAAGAAGGCAAGATATTGTTGATGAGCCTGTCATCTTCAAAGGGGCCTGGAGAGGTTGGTCGGGAGTGCCTGGGAGTACCGGTCATGATGTAATTATGAACAAGGGAACGTGCACAGTGAGTTTATAAAATGTGTAAATTGCTGAAAAAAACCACTTGAATAGGGTTTAATGATAAGGGAATAAGGAGATCACGTTACTAATGAGATGGAAACAGGTTTGGAACAAGTTGTTTATGATAATTAAGGAAGTTGGAAATGGGTTTTGTAAAGAAAAGTTTTAACTAAAGGTTCCGAATGTTCCTTTTCGTGCCTTTTTGGAATGGCTTCACTTTTAGGAGCTGTATTCGGAAACGGCAAAAGGCATCGCTGGTAGGGTATATGCAGGCCATTTGGCATTTTACGAGAATGTCAATTCTGTGTAGTACACAAAATAACAGAAGCGGAAATAAGTGGGGGGCTACAAGATGAAACTTCACTAAGGGTCACTTGACTTGTAAGGGTTGCGAGAGATAGTGTGTGTAAGTGAGAGTCCTTTGTATTTGCTTTAGAAACTGTGGTGGGTGGGTCTTGTGCAATCAGTGGCTACTATGATGGATAAAGCTTAGGTAATCTTTCGCGCCGCCCCAAAACACCAAATTCGGGTTACCGACATGTTCCCCCAATTAGTAAGGGGGGTCTGGTGGTCCCAGTCCCAGTCCAGGTTCCCTAAGTCCAGGTCCAATGAGGAAATCCATACCCGCCTCTCTAGTACCAGTATTATCACCTACCCCCGAGGAACAATACCGAACCAAGACAAAACAGTAGGATTTCTTTGGTTCTGATACTTTTTACGCGGGTAATCAGCTGACTCGGCCCCGCCGCCAGTGACTTCAGTGACTTGACTTTTAGCGGGATCTATGGTGTGTGGAGGGACGCCTATTGTTGATCTCGGGAGGTTTTTTTTTTCTCCCTGTCTGTCTGTCTCACTGTCTCTCACTGTCTCCTCTCAGTGATATGTCATCCATGACCCCCTTATCTGCACACCGAGTTGTAGATAGAGATAAGCTGTGGATCCACGGCTCCAAAAGTAATCAGTAATCATAATCAACACTAGAAGTGTCTTTGTTGTAATGAAAGAGAAGCTCGGCTACCAGTCTAGTGGCCGCAATGGCACCAGAACATGGTCCATCATCCTTCAAATCCTTGTACTTGCTGCTTATGGATGTTTTGTCTTATCGGAGTATATCCAAGGACAAAATCCATTTTTGAAAGTCACCGAAAGGAGTGAATACAAATACATGCTTGATGAAGAACCACCTTCTAACACGCCGCTCCATGGACCAAGCTTGAACCCCGAGGAACACAATGTACGTAATGGTTCTCACGCAATGGTAGCTAGTGACGTACCAGAGTGTTCCAAGCTTGGCACTGATATTTTGTTAGCAGGAGGAAACGCAGCAGACGCTGCGGTCACAGTGGCTTTATGTATAGGAAGTATCAATTCCCATTCTTCAGGCATTGGTGGTGGGTCTTATATTGTTTCCAAACATAATGACGAAAGTCTTGATATAGATGCAAGAGAAACTGCTCCACATAAGGCTCACAAGACCATGTACAAAAATTTCCCCTTACTTTCTTTAGTAGGTGGACTTTCAGTGGCTACACCAGGAGAATTAAAAGGATTAGAAGAATTATACACCAGGCACGGTTCAGGAAACTTGACCTGGAAACAATTGTTTGAGCCAGTAATTGAGCTCAATAGAAGAGGTTTCCCATGTACCAAATTATTTGAAAAAGTAATTAAAGTGGAAGAAGAGCTTGTGTTTTCAAAAGTACCTCAACTCAAGCCGTTATGGAGAAATTACCTTTTTGACAGTTTCGGATTTGCTATTAAAGAAGGACATATTATTCGTCGGTTAAAGTATGCGGATACTCTCGAATTAATTGCCAATAATGGTAGTAGCGCCGTTTTCTATGACCCGGAAGGTCCTATTGTAAAATCATTAGTCGGACTCACTAAGAAGATGTACGGTATAATTACCGAGTCAGACTTTGCTAACTATGAAGCGATCGTTTCACCTGCAACCACGTTTAAATTTGAAGCCAAGGGAAAACATCTTGAACTTGTTACTACAGGAGGTGTTTCATCAGGACCTGCTTTGATAGCAGGATTAAATTTCTATAATCGAGTAGATAAATTGAATCAAGGAAACGATCCAGTTTTAGAAATCCACCAATTGATTGAAAGTTATAAATGGCTTGCCTCAGCTCGAACCAATTTTGGAGATTCTCGAGATCTTAATGAAAGAGAAGAACTTATTAAAAAATATTCCGGAAATGAATGGATTGACGATATTTTTCAACAAGACAAGTATTCAACCAATCGTACGTTTGGATGGCAAAATTACGATCCACAATACGAGCTGGTTGATCCAAAAGGAACAGCTCATTTTTCTGTCATCGATAAGGATGATAATGCGGTAAGTATGACAACCACAGTAAACCTTCTGTTTGGATCAGTTCTTCATGATCCAAATACAGGAATTATACTTAATAATGAGATGGATGATTTTTCTCAACCAGGAGTTAAAAATTCATTTGGATTAAGTCCTTCAATCTATAATTTTATTGGACCTTATAAAAGACCAATGTCCTCAACCGCACCATCAATTATAATAGACAAAGAAACTGGTAAGGTTGATTTCTTGATTGGAGCTGCGGGTGGGTCACGCATACCTACTGCAATTTTACAAGCTATAGTTCGCACATATTTTCAAAATGAGCGACTTTTAGATGTAATTGCATTCCCCAGATTACATCATCAATTGCTACCAGAATCGGTACTTGTTGAAGATATTGATAAATGTAATCATGAACATCAATCACAAG
Organism: Suhomyces anneliseae; assembly: GCA_030568535.1. Lineage (NCBI taxonomy): Eukaryota > Fungi > Ascomycota > Pichiomycetes > Serinales > Debaryomycetaceae > Suhomyces > Suhomyces anneliseae. The sequence goes on along the minus strand of JAJMGB010000008.1, from coordinate 315,680 downwards.
TTAAAGGAGCAGAAATAACCGAATTATTGGCCGATTATGGTCATGAATTTACGGAGAGTGGACCTAAAAGTGCCATGAATGGTATCAAGCGGATCAACGGTCAACTTCAAGGAGTAAGCGATTTCTGGAGAAAAGGGGGTGTGGCCAATGGATATTAACGGATTATGGGCGTCACTCAAATAATAATAAAAATTAATTGTTTAGAATAATAAAATAACGTAACATAAATACAGTAAATATGTGGGTAACTCCGGTCTCCGGTGCCCGGCCGGGATCAACTCCCAGTAGTCCGGTATTCAAAAAAAAGTCTAATTAAGAATGGAAGAAAAAAAAAATAGGGCCACTTTCATGGAGATAAGGCCACACCGTTTTATCTTATTGGATAAGGAATGTTCCGGTTTTCCGTGGATAGATTCTCTGTGGTATAGAGGCGTAGATAGATAAAAGGAATAAAGGATAAAAAAGTTGACTCGTTCTCGTTCTCTTAGCTAATCATCACTATCACTAAAGTAACGTAATAATTTTAATGTGCTCATACGGTTTTTTTTTCTTAATTTTTTTTCTTAGTAATTATGCATAGATGTGTGGAGTGGTGGAGGGAGAGGTTTGCTTTGTAAGGGTCAATTTTTTTTTTTTTTTTTTTTAAGTATGGTGAGGCTCTCCGAACAACTATAATTTAAAGTCTCGGACTTTACGCCCTTACCCGGAATGATTTGTGGGGGTACCCCAGATTCCGCGCTGTTTGTGGGGTTTACGTAATAGACCAAAGTATAAAAGATCTGAGGCTCCCTTTATAATTGAGCGTTTTTATAGTTTAAAAAAAAAAAGACTTTTTGCCAAAAAAATCACTTATCTATTCTTTTGTTAGTTTTCATTATATCTACCAAATATAATAATAATGACATACCAATACCAAGACTCCCTTAAGAGTCTTCCAATACCCGATCTTCATGAAACATGTACCAATTATCTCGAAGTTTTAAAGCCTCTTCAAACCGAATCTGAACATAAAAATACCGTTGCCGCCGTTGAACACTTTTTGAAGTCTGGTCATGGTGCTTATTTAGACACCGAACTTCGTAACTACGCCAAGGGTCGTAACTCATATATCGAACAATTCTGGTACGATTCATATCTTAACTACGATAATCCAGTCGTTTTAAACCTTAACCCTTTTTTCCTCCTTGAAGACGATCCTTTCAACAATGAATCAAATATTTCTAACCCACAAATTAAGAGAGCCACTTCTCTTGTTCTTTCTTCCTTGAAATTCATCCAGGCCCTTCGTAATGAAACTTTGCCTCCTGATGTCTTAAGAAATGGTCAACCTTTGTGTATGTACCAATATTCCAAGCTTTTTGGTGCTTCAAGAATTCCTTCCAATGCAGGTTGTATGATGCAATCAGATGCCAGTTCCAATCATATTGTGGTCATGAGCAAGTCTCAATTCTACTGGTTTGATGTTTTAGATTCTGATAGTAACATTCTTCTCTCTGAGCTGGATCTCATGGTCAATTTTACCTCTATCATCAATGATTCATTGCGTACTTCTCCTGAAGAAATCGCCAAGTCATCCTTTGGTGTTTTAACCACCGAAAATAGAAGAGTTTGGGCCAATGTCCGTGAAAACATCCTGACAAATGTCACCAATGGTGAAATCTTATCTATTGTCGATTCTGCACTTTTCATTCTTTGTTTAGACGATATTGCTCTTACTGATTTGTCTGAATTATCCAAAAATATGCTTTGTGGTTTATCCATCTTAGACAAAGGTATTCAAGTTGGTACTTGTACCAACAGATGGTATGATAAATTACAAATCATTGTTACCAAAAACGGTAAGGCCGGTATCAATTTCGAACATACCGGTGTTGATGGTCACACTGTGTTGAGATTCGTTAGTGACATTTACACTGATTCTATTCTTTCCTTTGCACAATCCATCAATACCAATACCCCATCATTGTGGCAAAACAACATTCCAAAGAAGCCATCTAGTGAGGAATATAAAGAAGAAAAATTGATCACCATTCCTCGTAAGTTGGAATGGGATTTGACTCCTGATTTATCCCTCAGTCTTCGTTTTGGTGAAACCAGACTCAGTGATCTTATTAACCAAAATGAATTTAGACACTTGGAATTCAAGAACTACGGTTCTTCCTTTATTAAAAAGATGAAGTTCTCTCCAGATGCATTCGTTCAAATGGCTTTCCAAGCTGCCAATTACGCTCTTTACGGTAAAGTCGAATGTACTTATGAACCTGCCATGACCAAACAATTTTTCCATGGTAGAACCGAAGCTATTAGAACTGTCAGTCAAGAATCTAACTTGTTTGTCCGTAAGTTCTTCGATGCTTCTGTTTCAAACAAGGATAAGTTACAATACTTGTCTGATGCTTGTATGAAACATGGTCAACAAACTAAGAGATGTTCTCAAGGTAAGGGTGTCGATAGATATCTCTATGCATTGTTCTGTATTTGGAAGATTTACGTTGATGACTACATGCCATCTAATGAAAACAGAACTTCAATTACTACCTTAACTGATGATGATGGCGATGATGGTTCTTCTTCTGACAAGACCGTTGTTGGTGCTTCTGACAAGACTGGCTTGACTGAATTACCAGCTATTTTCTCTGATTCCGGTTGGGATAAGTTGAACAATACTATTATTTCTAGTTCTAACTGTGGTAACCCATCTTTGAGATTATTCGGTTTTGGTCCTGTTTCTGCTCATGGTTTCGGTATTGGTTACATTATTAAGGATGACTCTATCTCTATTTGTGCTTCTTCTAAGCATAGACAAACCGAGAGATTGTTAGTTACTCTTGAAAGTTACTTCAATGAAATCAGAAGACTCTTCACTGAAGTTGAACAAGAGAAGCAAAACAAGACTTCCGCCAAACCAACCATTGTTTCTCCAGCTCCAAAGAGCAACTTATCTACTCTTTTGGGTGGTTACGGTTACTTCGATATGGGAGAAGAAGACATCAAGTCAAGAGGTGGACAAAGTCCAGAACCACCATTTTTGCATAGAAACAATAGTGGTTTCTCTGTAAGAGAAATTGGAAAGAAGTTAAGATTATCAGAATACTGATTTAGACGAAAAACAACACCAAAAAAAAGCAACAACGTTATTTGTGAACCAAAATAGATTTTTCCTTTTATCCATCGACTTCTCCCTTCCATCCTTCCATTGCATGGCCGATATTGATTATCGGTTATGATTAACGTTATTTATTATTATTTATTACTATTTATTATTATTTATTGTTATTTATTATAAATCTTATTTATTGGAATGTTGTAGTTTTGCACCCGAATGCTATATGAAAAAATATTAAAAAAAAATAAGGCACGAATTAAAAAGAAAAGAAGATTTACTTAAAGAACTACAGATACGAGATGCACATGTTTGGAATGTTCTATCGCTTAAAGATGGGACCTTTTGATAAATTTTGTTGATGCGAATTTTAGAATAATTAAATTTCGCAGCCAAAGAAAAGAACAATTAGTACCATGCTAATAAGGTATAATAAGAGAGCAACTACTTCTTCTTGGTCTGACTTGTCCTGTTTTAGATCATGCCAATTGCCTAATTCTTTTTCTACAAATTCACTCTAATAAATATTCATTAAGATAATACATATTATGACATATATACAGATCAAATACCAAAAGACCCTTGGTTGAAGGCAGCTCTCAAATTAGCCTTATTATTGGACTTATTTTTATTGAACTTGTTACCATTAGGCATTCCTCTCATAGCAACATCACTGGTGGTTTGTTTAGGTGGACGTGGATGATGTGGTTGTGCACCTTGAGGTGGTGGATAATATGGTTGTGGAGGGAAGTAACTTCCTTGCGGTGGTGGTGGGTACCCATATCCTTGAGGTGGAGGATAGCCTGGGTATCCCGCTGGTGGAGGAGCATATGGCTGGGCATATGGATATCCCGCTGGTGGAGGTGGATACTGTCCTGGTGGTGGAGGGTATTGTCCTGGAGGTGGGTAATGCTGTGGTGGTGGAGCATGCCCTTGAGGAGGAGGAGCATGTCCTTGAGAAGGATGAGCATGTCCTTGAGGAGAAGGAGCATGTTGTTGCTGTTGTGGTGGTGGAGCGTGTGCTTGAGGTGCCGGTTGTGGTTGTGGTTGTTGGTATTGGTTCGGTTGAGGTGATGAATGTGCCGACTGTGGGTTTGGTCTTGGTAAATGAGGCTTGCTTCCTTGTGGTGGGTATTGTTGTGGTGCCCTTTGTTGTTGATGTGGAGGGGCTTGACGTGGGGCTTGTTGGGCAACAGGACGCTGTTGAACAGGTTGGGCTTGATGAGGTGGTCTTAAAGTCTGTGGTGCTTGAGGAGCTTGTTGAGGTTGTGGAGTACGAGGAGCACGAGGAGCCTGTGGAGCCTGTACAATTTGGGGTGTTCTAGGTGCTTGCTGAACCTGTTGTTGAGGTTGAGCCTGTGGCTGTGGCAGCGGTTGTTGATGATGCTGATGATGCTGATGCTGGTGTTGGTGATGATGTTGGTGATGTTGATGCTGATGATGGTGTTGTTGTGGTTGTGGTTGAGCTTGTGGTTGAACCTGTTGTTGAGGTTGAGCTTGTGGTTGTGGCAGTGGTTGTGGAGGAGGTTGAGGTTGTTGTGGTTGGTATTGAGGTTGTGGGTTTGGAAGAGCCTTTGCTTGTGGAGCAATTGGCGAAACACTGGCTTGTTGAGGAAGAGGTGGAAGCTCTGGAGATTCACCTTTATATGTTTGTCTAGGAGGTTGACGTTCATGCTGTGGTGAAGGTAAACGAGGAACCAATGCCTCCAATTTTGGATTCATATTTGAAGGTCCAGTCAGAATTTGGATTTCTTGAGCTCCTGATGATTGACTTGGTAAACTTTCAGACGATTCCAGACTTCTATGATGAAGAATTGGGGCTGGAGGAGGTAAAGAAAATGATTCTGGTGCATGAGGACGAGGACTGATTCCAGGCTGAGATCTAGTTCCATTTTCTTGTGATGTTCTAGGAACAGGAGAAGAAGCTGGAACATGTTGTTGCACTGGTTGTTGAACATGTTGTTGAGCCGGTTGTTGCACATGGTGTTGTACTGGCTGTTGGACTGGTTGCTGTTGAACAGGCTGTTGTTGAGCCGGTTGGGCTTGTTGTACCGGTTGTTGCTGAACCGGTTTCTGAATTGGCTGCTGAACAGGCTGAGGTTGTTGAACCGGTTGTTGAACAGGCTGTTGGATTGGTTGCTGAACTTGTTGAGGTTGTTGCACAGGCAGAACAGGTTGATATTCTGGTTGACTTGGAGGAGGCATACTAGCAGTTGCAGGTAATGGCCCAGGTTGAGTTCTAGGAGCTTCAGTTGGTGTTACAGAAATAGTAGGAGATGGTAGTTGCAGTGATCTTGCCGGACTGGTAAGTGTAGTAGCAGCCGTAGTAGCAGCTTTTGCTTCTGGAGACAGTTGAACTGATTTAGGAACATCACTCTTTCTCTTCTTTTTCTTTTTATCCTTCTTCTTTGGAGATTCTGGTTCTAAGCCTGGTGGTAATGGGAAAAGACCTGGAGGTGGAATTGGTGGAATTCCTTCAGAACCAAATGGTGATACCATTCCTGGAGGTGGTGGGAAAAATCCATACGCCATTGCAGCTGTAAGTGCAGCCATTTCCTTTTCATGTTCCAATTCTTTTTCTTTTTCCTTCTTTTTCTTTTCCTTTCTCTTCTTCCTTCTTTCTTCTCTAGCCTTTCTAGCTTCTTCAGACTCTTCACCTTCTGGATCAGGACTAGCTAAACCATCCATAGGAACTGGTGATGTAGCATATTGAGTTTCCTGCGGTTGAGTTTGGTATACTGGTTCCTGATAGGTTTGAGCTGCTGGTTGTTCCAATGGCTGTGTAGTAGCATAAGTGTGTTCTGCTGCTTGTGCTTGGTCAGGTGGAGCATAAGTCTGCACAGCAACAGGTGCATGGGTCTGTTCAGCAACAGGTGCATAGGTCTGTTCAGCTGGAGCATAAGTTTGTTCGGTGCTGAAGGTCTGGTCAGTTGGGGTATATGGTTGTTGCTGAGTAGTGTAGGTTTGTTGTGGATCAGTAGAATACTGTTGTGTTTGTTGATCCACTGGTGCATATGTCTGTGTCTGCGGTTCAGCAACTGGAACTTGATAATTATCAAATGGTTCATCTGATTTCATCTGCTTAGCTTGTTCGGCCCTTTCAAATTCAGTAATATATAATTCATATGGTTCCAGGAATTGTCCATCCTTTGTAGGTGAATAGAATTTAGTCATTGGTCTCACAGGTGATCTATCATTAGGAGTCAAGTATTGTGCATCTGAAGTTTCGGATACAAACCCACTATCAGGAGCCAAACTCTCTTGAGATATTGGTTGTTGTGTAGTGTATTGAGGGGCGTAGTATGGGTCTGTTTGTTGGTATGTTTGTTGATATGTTTGGTGAGCTGGATCTTCCATTGGAGGTGGAGGTCTTCTACCACCACGATTAGAGGTGGATTCACTATAGGTATCATGCTTGGTTGTATCATTGGTATTACATAAATATCTTTGATAATCAGTAAGTTCAGTTTGAGGATTCTCATACTCAAGATCCACGTTCAATTTAGAATCTTGTTCACTGAAGGTAATTGTAGGTAATAATCCTTTGACATCCTTTTCTGGTGGAGGAGGTGGTGGTAAAGGCATATCTTTCTTGGTACTATCTGATGATGGAACTCTCTTAGGAACATCACCGCTATTGAAATGGGCAAGATATTCATCAGTGGTCAAAGTCTTTTCAGTTATAATTAACCATTTTTCAAATCCTCTTAATCCAGCTTCTAATACTAAAGATCTACCAAAAAGCTTCTTAATATGACTTGTTTGATCGGACCCAATAGAGGATAACCAAGTCCAAATATAATAATCCTGGATTGTGATGTTTGTGATGGAAATTTGTGAAAATAATGGAATATTAGGATCTACTGCCGGTTCATTTGAACTACTTCTTTTCACCCAACCAGGATATAAATCATAATGCGAAGGAATGGAATCACTGGTTAATCTATTTAAAATCCGCCTTGATTCTTCAGTTAATGTACCTATTATATCGTTGGTTGAATCCTTTTGGAAAATGTTTTTTAAGATGGTATAATTTTCAATGGAGAGGAAAGAATCCTTTTTATCAAAACTGAGGGTATGTCTGACTTTACTGAGTAATTCATAAGGATTATTTGAAGGTTTAGTGGAACTAATCATAACACATGGAATGGTAATCATTGATTTTAAGGAATCATTATTTTCCATTGGAGGATATGAATTGGTGATTAATAAAGATTGTAATGTTTTAGGTAATTTTAAAGTTTCTTGTTCATTATCAGGTAACATTGCTCTTAAGAATGATAATAATAAATGAAATAATGCATCGGAAGAAGATTTCCAGGTTTCTAAACCATCATTGAAATTATTTTCTTTGTTAATGGTGGCATCATAAAATGGAGAAGATCTGAAACGGGAAGTACCATTAAAAGCCCATAAACTTGACATCTTAGCGATTTTTCTACCACTTAAATAATTGTATTGAGAATTGGAAGTGATACTAATCAATAAATCCAAAAAATCATATACGATAGATGCATGAGCAGGAGAAGATAAGCATTTTGGCATAATACTTAAAAAGGCAGATTTAGGAAATCCTGCTTCTTTTTCTTTACGTTTATATTCCAAATAAACACTCCAACCAATAATTTCATGATTTGGTAATCTACTCCATAAATATTTTAAACCACAAATCAAAGTAAATTCATCAATAGTTTTTAATATTGTTCTGACTTTATCTTCATCTTTTAAATTTATTAATTCACCATCAGGAAAAATTTGACTTAAAAACTTTTCAAGTTTATTATCATCGATTTTAGACCTAAATGGTAAGAATATATGGGGAGTCTTAGTACCTCTTACTTTTAATTCACCAGTTATTAAATGAAGAATTAACTTTAATTTTTTCCTAGTAAACTGATCTGGTCTAATGATATTAGTTCCCAGCCTTTGATTTGGTGGGAGGTTGGGGAGTTCAAGTTCACCCATTTGAGTAGAGGTTATGACCATCGTATTAGGAACCTAATTAACACGAACGAAAGTTAAATTTGGTAGGGGTCTTTTAAGGATATATGGTGTTGATGATATGAGGGTGTTTTATTTTGTGATTTGAATATTTTGTCAACTAGATCGACACGGTATTTCGAGTTTCTTGATCGGAGAAAATGGTACAGTGACGGAAGACTAGATGGGAGTTTTGGGGGTGGTGACTAACGTGATGAGTAGACAAATATACGGCGCTCTTATTGGTGGAAGAGAGGCCTGGGTGTGTGTGGGGGAAGATGGTTAAAAGCAAAAGAGCCAAGAGTGGACTGGCAGGCTTTTTGTTTGGAATCGGAGGACCGTGTTTTACAGTACGAGGTTTGGATCGTTTATTTATTTATGGAGGCACAGAGACAGGACAAGAAAACACAGAGCGAGAAAGCGAGAGTAAGTGAGCACCTAAGCAAGCGTCACGTGAGCTACAATAGTAGGATGAGACACAACATAACATAACATAACAAGAAGGGCACTTATTATGTAAGAGATTACTATGGGAGATCATTGGCCGACGTGACAAAGGCGCCTATTGATCTAGACGCGACGTAGCATGTATAGGAGGCGCCGGATATTGGACATTCTTAGCCTCGAAAAGACGGGGCCATTTCTGTCGCTGTAGATCCAAGAATCAGGCACAGTAGAGAGTTTCAGGAGCGAGGCGCGGACGCGAACACCGAGTGATGCGTAAATGACAGTAATGAGCAGGAGAGAAGAGCATTGAAAAATCGAATGCAAGGAGAAGAGAAAAAAAAAATGTAGTGAACAAATAGGAATGTACGGGATATGGAAATATTTTGAGCGTGAGTTTACGTAAGTGAAATTAATGAGACAAAATGAAACTGGTTAAAAAGGGGGAGGTCCTTATTAAGATTTATATTATGTTGAAGGAGCGCAAAAAACTTACATGAATACGACTTTGTATAGGCACCAGGTACAGGTAAATCAATAGGATTTCGTAACAGGTAAAGATAAAGTTAATCTATGCAGCAGGACTAAACTTTAGACTATTTAGCAACAATGTAGCTGCCACAAAATATCACAGGACAATTGAATTACATCAGGTTAATTATTTTTGTAAGGCAGGTTTAGCGAGAGCCAGTGAACAAAGTGAAAAAAAAAGGAGACTACCGTGAAGTTGGGTTAATTGTTAGTGGTTCAGGCGGTAAGTTGGATAGACAAAGGTGGAGAAACCAACAATGCTTATAATCAGACGATCTGTGTTGCTACGAGGTATAGCGATACGACAAAGGGCCTGACGACTCACTACAAAAAGCTGCAAAATGCGACCCATCACAAGTATACTCATCGTATACACATACACATATAGTGATAAACAAGACCAGTAAGCCCGTTTTTTGATCGTTTTCAAAGGACTATCACATCTAGCGGTCCATTCCATCATCTATATAGACTTTAGCTCGTGATTAAACGCGTATATTCGCTACGGGTTCTCGTTGATTCGTTGATTCGTTCTATTTATCTATTTCACTGCAATCTACGATAACAGAGGAGAAATATTATTACTAGACAAAAAGTTCACAGTGACTTAGTCCAAATATTATAGGTGGTTTAATGGTCATATTATGTGACAAAAAAATTACGTGCCAACATTAAATTATTCTTGAGGTTGAGCAATCAACCCAGAAAATCCTTGTTGAGGTTGTTGAAACTGATGCAGTTGTAAATCAACCATACTGTTGACCGGTCTTAACCCACTATCAACAGGAGGTTGCTTCCTTTGAGGATGGTTCATATTGCTTAAGTTTGACATACTGTTAATAGTTCTTAAATCTCCGTTGGTATAATTGTTACCCATCATATGAGCATTCGCAGCCATTACTGAAGCTGGTAAATCACTCAAACTATGATGACTCGGTATTTCTATTCCTGGTTGATTATAATTAATTTGAACATGTGGAGCATTGGTAGATTCATTAGTAGAAGAACTGTTTGAAGTATGACTTTGAGTTACAGGTGGTGGTGGAGGTGGAGCAACTTGAGATGGTGCACCTTGTGGGTCCGGTTGTTGTTGCTGTTGTGGTGCCATGTTCACTGGTAATCCTGGTGCTACTGAACTGGTTGGTGCAGGAGGAGGAACTTGGTAACCTCCATTACTGATTGGCACAGTTTCTGGATTATTTAAAGTAGTTGGAATGGTACTTGGCATGGATGTGATATTATTTTGACTGGTAGCAGTAGCTTGAGTAGCAAAGTTAGCATGTTGAATGATCATATTAAGTGATTCAAAACCTCCCACTGATTGGGCTAACATAGCACAATCTTTGTGGTTTACTAATATGCCTTTAAGAGTAACCACTTGGTCTCTTAATTGGTTAACTTGTGCAGATAATTCTCTATATCCAGTAGAATAGAAATTCAACTCGTCTTCCATCTTTTGCATTAACTGTTTCTTTCTTTGACGACACTTGGATGCAGCCACTCTATTTCTTTCCAAGAAACTCTTACGCTTATCCAGTTTATTATTTTCATTTACTGGTGATTCGCTTCCAACAGATTTTTCCTTTGAATCTTCAGGATCAGGTTTAACCAGAGGTGATTTCTTTGCAGATGCTTTTTTCTTTGGTTCCGGCTTTTGTTTCTTGGCTTCTTTGGCCCCAGCATTAGTTTCAGCAGGTCTCTTTTGAGGTGCTACACTAGTTTGGTCTTCAGCTTCTCTTATTTGTGGCATGGCAAATCCTCCCACATGAGTTTCAGTAGTTGGAGCAGCAGGAGGTTGTTCAAATTGAGCATTTTCGTATTGAGGAGCTTCTTCAGTCGGCACTGGTCTTTCGGATCTATTTGGTTGTTTTTGGCCAGCGTTGGCTGTAACTGGAATAGGTTGTCCATTGACACCTTGAGGGTTAGTAGGATGTGGAGGATGAGGAGGAGCTTGAGCGGCTGGTTGACCGCCTACTTGACCTCCTATTTGGCCACCAACTTGTCCTATGTTTTGAGTATTAGTCATGCCTAATAAACTCAGGAGTCCTGGAGTCATTGGACTATTAAGTAAGGCACCAGGAGTGGTTAAACCAGGGACAGAATTAAAAGGAAAAGAAGAATGGTTCATCACACCGGGAGTAAGACCAGAACGAAGATTGGACTCGTTTGGAGTTAATCCAGTTTTTCTCATAGTATTTACAAATTGGTTGTATGACTGGTTTGGAGGATAATTTCCTGGGACAGATTCTTGTTCGTGATGTTCAGTGGCCGAATTATGAGAAGTTTGGGTTGTTCTTGAGCCAGTATTATTGGTAGCACTGATTAAGCTGTTCCATAAGTTTGAACCTGGAGTATCTGGATTAGATAAATGACTACCAGGAGAAAGTCCAAGTGGTGGTAAACGTCTTCCAGAAGGAGTGAAAAGTGGAGGGGTTATTCCCGGGAGCTTTGTCGGAGGTTGATGTGTTAAACTAGAAAGGTTTGGAATATGCAAATTATGCTTATTATTGGCCTTATTATATGATGATGATGTAGACGACAGGTTGGTATTATTGGATGAAGTGGTATTGGTATCTTTTGGAGGAGCCAGTGTCAGTACACTAGAATCATTTGAACCAGTAGTTTCCTTATTAGCGAAAGATCTTTCAAAGGGATTTGGTTCTAAATCAAACGAAGTTTTCAGCTAAATAAAAGTTAGTATATATAGTTTATTTATTGGTCTGTACCCCTTTATAAACCATGTTGTATTCGATGAAAGAAAAGCTGAGTTGTGTTGTAGTCATTTATCAATATGTTTCAATAATAGGTGATATTGATGATAGTGTGACGTAATTGTACACCATAAATCCATCATCATTTTAAAAGGATTTAGGTTTGTGGAAACATGTAGAAGGAATTAAACTGATGGGGTATTTTATAACTAGATCCTCGGTACTTACATCACTCGACATCTTACTGTGGATTCCTGGACGAAACTGTTGGTCGATGTCCTGACAGACCCTTGTTGTTTTTGAAACAGGTTTGTTAGTAATACAAATTCTCAAAATGTACACGCCTTTTCTTCTTCGACTCGTTACGTCACTGTGATGCGCCGAAACACCCTCGGAACTCGGCTGTTTTTGCTAGTCCCGGTCACGTGGAGCCCCCTCTCGGCCCTGTTAATCTATACAATTTTCCCAAGGTAGCAACCTATGGAACGGCACCACGACCCCGAACTGTGGATGGAACTCGGTCATTGGCTCTACAAGTGTTCTTAGCCACTTTTCTAATATTAAAAATAGCTTTACTGGTAACTATAGTGGCTAGTGTTGTGGTTTGATAAACCTCGTTAACTTGTATAACGTCTTTTTCTAAAATTATTATCCCCGACGCTTTCAACTTCGAGTTAGCTAATTTAGATGTAGGGCTCCTAATGAGCAATCATGTGGGGTACGGGCTCACAACGAGATCAATTACGGTTTTTGATCATTGATTGATCGACGTTCTGGCTGAGTGAAGAAGAGTGGAAAAAAGTGGTGATAGGAACACTCAACAAAGGAACCAAAGTGGGTTTGGTGATAGTTACGCTTGTTATGTAGTCGTAGGATCCATTTCTGGGTTAAAAACGGTAATATTACACGGAGATCTTCGGGGGTGATCTGCTTAGGTAAGCTGATCTTGATCTACTTCAACCATCGGTCTAAGATGAAACACAGAACACACACCGTCGAAAAACAGCCTACGAAAAAGTTTTTCACTTGATGGGGCGGACAAAGCATCGATACCTTTTTCTCGAGTTACGAGCTTGTTCATTCCTCGGGCAAGTTACTGGTGTTAGAGTTTAGTCTATGCATCGAATTGGGCATCGAGTTCATTACCAAGAAAATATAGTTGCGAAATTACTTTTAAAGCAAAGTTCATCTCTTCAGTTAGTGGAGCCAGTAGAAAATAAATGGGTTACGAGAATAGTAGTTGTGCTACCGAGGATTTACATCTCAGCAAGGCTATCTATAGAGGTGATAGTGGATCTATTGCTTACAGATGGAAACCGTAGTATTGGCTAGTTCAGTAGTGCTAGAATTTTGGGTGTAAAAACTCTGAGCAATTAAGTAAGAGCTGGAAAGGCGGTTTAGTTGCGGTACTACATAATGTCTACTGGTACTAATATCTTTCATAGAGGACTACTATTTTTTACTAGTAATATTACCGTATGATATTTATTCACTATTTTGTTGTGTTTTTATGTGTGAGGTGGATTAATTAGATTATTCTAAATCTTCCAATAATTTATTAAGCTTTTCCTTTTGCTCTGCCTTGTTGTCCTTAGTCAATTCAGGATTCTTTTTAACTTCTTCTAATGCTTCTTCTTCTGGTGCCTTGTCTGCTGGCTTGGCTTCTGGTGGGTTTTGCTTGTCAACTTTACCCTTTGGTGGTTGTAATGAAGGTTCCTTGAATTCATTAATCTTTCTTCTCCATCCAGTCTTTAAAATGTCGTTTAATTCGAATTTTGGGAATGGGTGGGCTTCGGTGTTGAAAACATACTTGTCCAATGGAACCTTGTTGTCGTCATCAAATAACAAGTATAAGTATTTCAAAGTTTCAGCGAACCAGAATGATTCAACGTTATCTCTCTTCTTAGATGGAATGGTAGTAACATCATCCAATGAAGTGTAGAAGACAGAACCATCTTTTCTAACAACCTTGGTATGTTGAACGAAACTCTTGAAAATTTCGTAACCGTATTCACGGTATTTAACATCACCAGTTAATCTGTATAAGTAGAACAAGGATTCGACGGTTTCTGGACGTTGTAAGTTGTGTCTGTCTAATGGCTTAATATAGAAGTCCTTTTCTTCGTTAGAGTCACGGTTGAAGACAACAATTTCTGGTGACAATCCAGTTTCAACATCCTTGTACATTCTGTAACAAGTGTAAGTTAATTCTTCACCTAATTTGAAATCAGATTCCTTTTCTGGGGTCCAATCAGTAGACTTCTTGGCTTCTGCATAAGTCAAACCATTGGTAGCACCCAATGCTAATAAACCACCGTAGAAACAAACCAAGTGATCCATCTTTGGAGACAATGGACCGTGAATACCTTGTTCTAATTCACCGATGAAAGTTAATCCATCAGGCTTAGATTTTCCAACCATATTCTTCTTGACACCTTCAACGGATTCACGGTACATATCCCAGTAAATTGGTTCTTGGTTGCTGGTTTGCAAGTATTGTTTTAATAAGTATTCATAGTAAGAATCACCTCTAGATCCTAATCTGATTAAGTTACCTTGGTATTTACCGGTATCTGGGTGGACATAAATTGGAACAAGACCATCGGTTGGCTTATTTTCATCCAAGACTTCCATGACCTTTTCAGCAGCCTTCCAGTAGGTTGCTTCACCAGTCAATGATGACAAATATTTGAATTCCAATTGTAAAGTGGCTACTTCAGCAGTAGAAGATGCACCATTATCCACATGATTTTTCACACCTTCACCACTGTAAAGATTAACTGAGGAGTAAGGTAATTTAGAAGGACTATCGAAACTACCTTCTAAAGCATTGGCTAAATCCACTGCTTTATCCAAATAGGCATCATCTTCAGTGAAATGGAATGCAGAAAGAAGACCACCTAACATTCTGATGGTGGTTTCAAATACATTGACATTATAGTCGAAACCATAGTCAAGATCCTTAATGACCCAAGATCTGGCTCTTTTGAGTTCATCTTGAGCATCCATTAAGATCAAAGTATCTAAAGAATCAACAATCATCCAACCCAATGGCTTTGGACCCATATTTTCACCAGTTTTACTGATTGGATGGTATACATCCATACCCCAACCATTTGCTTCATAATCATGCCATGATTCTAAAAACACATTCTTAACTTCTTGTTGACGAGCAGCCCAATTGGTCAGACCTATACCATCAAAGAAACCAGATGATGCCACGTAATAAACCAAATAAAGAGCAAATGATCCAAGTAATCCTTTAATTAAAAGAACTCTTTTGTTGGCTCTTGGGGATGGTTTATCCTTATAGTACATTGGTAATGGAGAATTGTGTTGGCTTGGTTTTCTTGCACGCCACCGTTTATCTGTGTCGCCTATTGAGATACCGTCTTGATTGAACGATATACTCATGGTGGGTATGTTGAAAAGTGTGCACTCAACGCGAATACACGATAGTCACACCAACCACTAATAAAAGTCAGATGGTTCACACGCGAAACCCTTAGTTAAGGAAAAAAAGGGTGTGAGGAAAAAAAAAGAGTTTAAAGGATTCACAACCACTTGAATTGATCAAATATATCAACTAATAATATCACCAAGTAACCAGTAAAAACAGGGTTGGTGCGGTGTAATGAGTGAATTGGTTACCAGTCAGAATTTTTTGTTGATAATTGGTGCAGATCTCTAGCGGGGGGCTTTATTTTAAACTACCAAAATGGACGTGTGTGGTGTTTACTCAATTGATGACTAGTAACAGGCGGCGCTATTGATTTGGATTTGGATGAGGGGTACAAATTGAGGTGAACAAGAAAAATGCCCAAACAAGAAACTAGTCACGATACAAAGTGAAATTTACGTGTAATTGCAACAATAGCCGTGAACTGGAAGTGTATAGAGAAATGGTGAATATGAAACATAGACTGGATGCAATTGGAATAATGTGTCAATCACTGATAGTACCTTATTTACATTAACTAGTGAACTTGGACCATACTGCTGCGCTACCAAACAGTAATGAAAATATGATCCATAAACTGAACACTTTGGACAATAATTAGATTATTTGGAGTTAAAACTACTCTTCCAAGCTCAATTGGTACAAATATGCTTTCTTTACTGAATTTTCTAACTTTTCCATACTTTTTGACAGCTTTAATTTCACTATCGGTACTTTAACTCTAGAGCACAACTCACTACAAACAGCAATAACACACTCTATATACTGCCATAGAACTTCTCTTCTCAATCTAATCCAATCATTCCTTCTCATTGAATGTCAATTACGTCATTTTCTGCTGCTATTTTGTGTTTGAGTCTCTCTGTGTGTCGTATCTATGTCTTTTTATCTCTCTGTTTGTGGGTTACGCATTTTTCGCAACTGATCAAAAGTGACCAGTACTCGATCCAACTGTCTTTATCATGACTAAGAAGGCTGACTCCGCCCGCCGTCCACGTACTGACTCCGATGAGAGATCATCATTTGGTTTCATCGACATTCTCCGTATTCTCGGTGGTATTTTGGCCTTGAACGCCCTCCTTTCATGGTGGTTCACCTCATCAACAAGTTGGGGTTACGATGGCCTCTGGATCAACCAACGCTATATCAAATTCAGACTCTCCAATAGTTACGTCAATCTTACCTTAGACGAATTGGCTGCTTACGATGGTACCAACCCTAACTTGCCTATTTATGTGGCGGTTAATGGAAGTGTGTATGATGTCACCAAATCAACCAACACCTATGGTCCAGGTGGATCATATCATAAATTGAGCGGAAAAGATAGTGCCAGAGTGTTTGTGACTGGGTGCTTCGGAAAACCAGACGAGTACACTTATGATTTGAGGGGTATAGACCCTGAAGAAGCTGAGCATGACATCAAGTCTTGGCAATCGTTCTTTGAGAACAGCGACAGGTACTGGTACGTGGGAACTGTTCAACACGAAGAGTTAGTTGGTGAACCACCAGCAGAGTGTGAACACGTCAAGTTCCCAGGACACTAACGAATCTGGCATCACGAAGTAGTGAATCATATGAGTAAACCACTTATTGAGCTTAACAAATCAAAGATCAACATACGGAGGAATTACCAAAGATATTGGTCATATTCTGCATTACAGTTACTTTTTTTGTTCTTTTATTGATACTTCTATGATCATTATTCACTGCTTCTCTTACGTTTATATACTACATAGCATTAAATTATAAAACCCACAGTCTTTGAGAACACTTGTTCTGAGTGTGATCCAAGGTTGTTGAAACAGCATTATCCAGAAACCATTTTGTCAAAGATATGTAAATATTATATCAACAACTATAGTTAGATATTGATTTATGCTTGTATGATTGTTGGTATTTTCTTGAATAGCTTAGATCTTAGCAGCTTCATCCAAACTCTTCTTCAAGACACTCAACAATTCTTCTGGATCTTCCAACCCAATACTGATTCTAATCAAGTTTCTATCAACATCCCATTTGGCAATTTCTTCAAGCTCTTGGTAATGGGCCAAGATAGCATAAGGACATGCCAAAGTGAAATTAGTTCCCAAAGAAGGACCTTTATGTAAATTAACAGCATTAAAGAAACGAACAGCATGATCTGGGTTATGGAATAAGAAGGAGACCAACCCACCGTATCCACCAGTAGGAGTCTTAATTTCATCATAATATTGTTTGGTTTCACCAATACTTGGATAGTAGACTTTGGAGATTAATGGAGAGTTATTAAGCAAGTCAACTGCTAATAAGGAAGTATCATTAATCTTAGCAGATCTATCGGTGAAATCACGAGAGTTTCTTTCCAAATATAAGGCATCTTCGTCCCAGAAGATATCTTCCCATTCTTCATCAAAGTATTGCTTGAATTGATGGTAGTATTTACTGAGAGGGTTCAAAATAAGGGAACCACCCATCACATTGGAGTCACCAGAGAATACTTTAGTCAAGGAAGAAGCAACCATATCGGCAAAAGGTAAAACATGGATATTTAAGAAATTACCCACGGTTTCATCAACAACAACTGCAAAGTTGTATTTATCAGCCAAACTACGAATTCTCTTCAAGTTAGGAGTCTTTAATAATGGATTGGATGGACATTCACAGAATAAAGCCATTATATCAATTTCTCCAGATTCAAGTTGGGATTCGAGATCATCTAAAGAAGCATCGTCACCAAGTCCTAAGAAATGAACACCAGGACCAAACTTTTTGAGGATATTAAGAGTGTCAACATAAGGGAATCCGAAACACACGGATTTCTTTGGTTCTTCCCATATACTTAATAAAGCATGATGGGCATAGAAAATAGATGCCATTCCACTTGGGAATAAATATACATCAGTTTCACTTAAATTTTTACCTCTTCTTGTCTTTTCAAGTTCTTCTATTTGATTATGAGACTTATCGACTTTACCACAGATTCTTCTTCTCAATGCAATTTTGGCTTGTTTAGAGAATTTTAAATCCAAGACTCTACCAAACTTTTGTTCAATAAAGGTTTGATATTCTTTTTCGGCAATTTCTTCTGGAGCATTGGCATGGGATGTAGAAATGGATGGAGATCTTTGTTGAATTTGTTGGGCTTGGAATTCTTGTTTGAAGGCTCCAGTGTTACGAGTAGAGAATTTGGTGTCAACATCTTTATCATCATGAATAAGTTCTTTAAGTAAATATTCACCCATACGAGAACTGATACCTTCACCAGAATGTTGCCAGTAATCTTTGGCAAGTGGAAAAAGATTGGATGGTAAGAAAACAACACCAATGGTAGATTCAATTTTAGTAGATCTTTCATCATCAGTAGCTGGAGCTGGAGTACTTAATTGAAGAATACGGACAGTGGCACCTTTGGCGGCTGGTTGTCTCTTGACAAATTCACGACATCTCTTGGCCACCTTATAAGAAGGAAAGATCACAGCTGATTCGTTTTGTCTTCCATACTTTTCTTCGAGCTTTTTGGCTAATTTCTTGATGGTAGTATGAATAAAGAATCTTGGATAACCAGAAAGCATCTTGTTAACCACCCAACTTTCACCTTCTTCGTAACCCACGGTGGCTTCCCAAGTAGGTAAGGTCACAGAGACGGCATGGGGGACGTCTGGAATCGGAGCACCGATTTCTTGTGATGGCATAGTATATAGATCAAATGAAAGTGATATTAAAGATGGTGGAGGGGAAGGAAACAAAATTAGTGACTTGAGTCTTTGTGGTGGGTCTCAGGGTGTACCTTGCCGCGAGGAATGGTGGTAACCTGCAGTGACTCTGGCACTAAATTACTGCGAGAGTTTGGTTTCCCCCGCGACAATCAGTGACGCTGTAATCAGTAAGATTAGTGAGATCAGTGAGACATATGACTCAGTGCGAGGGGGTCCATGGACTACCTATTAGTCATTAGTGTGCAAGCTTATAGCTGTGATCTACAATGGTTAAGTACGGCAATAATTAGTTCGCTTTTGAAACGGTGTCTTTGGTGATCTTAGGGCACGTTAGGTGGCCACGGGCTGTGATTTTCTCGCTATTATCGGCTTGTACCACCATCTAGCCAATCTGTGCTCGGTACATCACCGTAGTAATATGGTGAGAAAAAACGTGAGCACCAGTAATTAGGTCGATATGGAAACTTCCAGCATAGTGGCTAGCGACCAGGTCTGAGATGTCCTGGAGCTAGACCTGATGTTTTCGAGCTCGTCGCTTTATTTGGTTGACCCCAATTGGCCTGTCATCTATAATTGGGGAATTGTTAAAGACCAGAACCGTTGATGTCCCAATTTAGCAGGTATATAATTTGCAAAGTTGCTGTTTGGAAAGTTCATGATTTTCCAGTGGAAATTGGTGATCTGGTAATTTTGATGTCAGATTTTTTCTCATTGCCATCTGGCCAATATTTGGTTTTGTTTCTGACTTGAATATCTCGGTCGATTAGTAAATTTGCAGCTTTTTTTGAATATTATCTGTTAGTGCAGATCTTCAATTTCCGGTCATATTTCTCGGAACTCGCGAACTCCAGTTTATAATCGTCTCTAACATCTTAAAATTTCCTCTTAATATTCTCTAAAGTTTTCTGTAGATTATTTGGCATATTTTAAATGTTATCACTTGTTTTCTCGCTTTTAAAAGCCATTTTGGCTCCTTTTGAATGGACTGTTATTGCTGACCCAGGTGGCCGGAACTCGATAAACGGGTATTTTATCACGTGGTTTGTCTATAACCAATTCTTTACTTCTAAATTCTTCACCATTCAATTACTACAATAAAGTTAAATATTAGTTAATTTATTACTTAGTTACTTTTTGTTATCTATTAATGCGAATTTACATGATTAGGATTTAATACAAGACATTGAACCTTCTTTAAGACGTTCAAGATCAGCAGCATTAAGAAGAGGAGTTTGTCCGTTCGGCACGGAACCATTAGCAATAGCTGGAGTTGGAGTAGATCCATTAGTAGCAGGAGCAGCGTTAGTAGTACCTCTGTTGTGTTGCATGTGGGATTGAACTAAATGACCAGCAGCTAAAGCAGAACAAAGAGAAAGTTCAGCAGCCAAAACAGCAGAAGCAACAATCTTAGCCAATTGTCTAGCATTGTCACCAGGACTGGTTGGGTGAGCACCACGAACTCCTAATAATTCTAACATAGCACCTTGAGGTTCTAAAACAGTACCTCCACCAATAGTACCAACTTCAATAGAAGGCATAGAGACAGAGATTTGTAAATCACCATTTGGAAGTTTGTTCATCAAAGTAATACAGTTAGAAGATTCAACATTTTGAGCAGGATCTTGACCACAGGCCAAGTAGACAGCGGTAACCAAATTAGCAGCTTGAGCGTTGAAACCACCAATAGATCCAGCCATAGCAGAACCAACCAAGTTTTTACTGTTATTAACTTCAACAAGAGCATCAACATCAGATTTAAGAACCTTCTTAACAACTTCACTTGGAACTCTAGCTTCAGCAACAACAGATTTACCTCTACCTTCAATCCAATTGATGGCAGCTGGTTTTTTATCAGTACAGTAGTTACCAGAAACAGAAATAACATTCATATCATCGAAACCACATTCTTCAACCATGAATTTAAGGGAGTGTTCAACACCCTTAGAAATCATATTCATACCCATGGCATCACCAGTGGTAGTTCTGAAACGAATGAATAATAAAGTACCAGCTAAAGCAGTCTTAATATGTTGTAAACGAGCAAATCTAGAAGTACTGTTGAAAGCCTTTTTAATAGTCTTTTGACCTTCTTCAGAATCAAGCCAGATCTTACAAGCACCAGCTCTTGCTAAAGATGGGAAAGAAACACATGGACCTCTGGTCATACCATCTTGAGTTAAAACAGTTTCAACACCTCCACCAGCGTTAATGGCCTTACAACCACGCATAGTAGAAGCAACTAAACAACCTTCAGTAGTAGCCATTGGAATATGGTATTGTTTGTTATCAATGTACAATGGACCAGCAACACCGACAGGTAAAGGCATGAAACCAATGACGTTTTCACAACAAGTACCGAAAACTCTATCATAATCATAATGTTCATATGGTAAACGATCAGTTTCCAAAACAGGAGCATCAGCAATCTTAGCAATGGCCTTACGACGAACAACAACAGCTCTGGTGTTATCACCTAATTGCTTTTCTAAAGCATATAATGGTAACTTACCAGCAACAACCAAAGAACTAACTTCTTCATCAGATAAGGACTTAGCTTTACCATCCTTAAGAACCTTAACACATTCTTCTAATGGAAGTTGTTTAGATGGAGCATTGATTTCTAATTCAACAGAAGAATCATCAGTTTCGTCAGCTTGAACAGGTTCTTTAGCAGGTTGAACAGAGATAGTAGGAGTAGTAGTACCATTGGCATTAGATTTGGACTTCTTCTTGGACTTCTTAGATTTCTTGGAAGCAGGCTTTGGTCTTGAAATTTCATGTTCAATCAATTGGTTAGTAGTGGAAGCTTGATGACGGGAAGCATTCAAGAAATAAGCATTAACACTGATAGAAATAGCAAATCCGAATAATAAGCATTTAGAAATTAATTTGTCTCTGATAGCAAGACTGATTTGTTCAAGAATATTTAAAACAAAGTCTTCAACTTGAACCATAATACCCATTGGTTGATATTCTCTAGTTGGGAAAATAGTAGCAATGGTACCCTTCTTACCAATTTGAATATGTTTGGCAGCGGTCTTAGATAAGTTGGCAGTGGACAAAGAGAAAGAGCTGATTGGTTCTTTTGAGTTGTATAACCAAGAACTACCCAACCAGAATGCATGGAAAGCAAAGAATGCAGCGATCATGGCTACCTTGAAAGAAACAACAGAAGTTTCTTGAGAATTGAAAAATGAAGCTTGATCTGGATGTTCAAGAACTGAAGATTGTTGAGCAACATTGTGAGCAACCAAGTAAGTAATACCTTCTTCTTGTAAAGCTTGTTGTAATTCTTCAGTTCTACGAGCTCTGTTGATTTCAACCTTCAAAGCTAAGATAGCAGAGTAGAAGGTGTAAACCAATAATAAATCGTAAGATAAAATCAAAGCACTCAAAAGACAGAAGTTGGTTAAACCAACCAAGTGAGGAGCGTAGAAAGTAATTGAAAGTAAAGCAGAAATAACAACCAAGTGATCTCTCAATAAACTGGTAGAGTGAGCAGCAATGGCGTTGGCAACAATAGTCTTACTATCCAAAGCAGAAGTAGAAGCCTTCATAACAGTGGAAGCAATAGAAACCTTATGTTTGAAACCAATAATGGCAACTAAGAATGGAATACCTTCAGAAATACTTAAAAGTGGAACTTTAGCATCCAAAAATCTGGTGGTAGTAACCAAAGCGAAAAGGAAAGCAAAAGTGGAAGAAGATAAAGTAGAGAAAGCTAACCAGAACTTGGAACCAACTTGTCTCATATCAATAAAGACCTTAATAAGAGTGTACCACATGGCTATGTAGGCAACAGTAATCAAAAGAATATCGAAGTTTTCAGCACCATGGATCAAACTCTTAACCTTAAGGATAATAGAACGAGCATAGTCATAGTATTTACCGATTCTTTGGTTGTGTCTGGCTCTTAAAGTCTTACCTTCGGAGATGATCTTTTCTGGTAAAGAAGAGACCAATTTATCAGTATCAACAATCAAAATACGTTGAGATGGATCAGCACCTTGGAAAGTGTTTTCAATGGAAGGAACAGCGCTTCTCTTAAAGCTTAAAGGAACAA
Source organism: Suhomyces anneliseae (assembly GCA_030568535.1). Classification (NCBI taxonomy): domain Eukaryota; kingdom Fungi; phylum Ascomycota; class Pichiomycetes; order Serinales; family Debaryomycetaceae; genus Suhomyces; species Suhomyces anneliseae. The sequence goes on along the minus strand of JAJMGB010000008.1, from coordinate 292,693 downwards.
TAGAAACTTGGTTTGCATCAGGATATAAGGAAAGATCGTCAATAGGGACCCAATTCTTATATTTAGCAGAACCAGGAGGATGGTAGTAAGAAACACCAAAACCAGTGGCATGAAAGCTGTCAGGAACATATTCGTCCACAACAGACAAGTAAGCAACAGATGCAAGTAATGCAGATACAATGATGAAGTGAATTGGGCGGTGGGCTGAGATTCTAGCCACGCTAGAAGTGAAATCAGTGACGAAACCTAACATAGTGTTGGTGTTAAGTCAAAGATCAAGATTATATTAAAAAAAATGTATAATAAACTCTGGAAAGAGATTTAAGAATGAAGTGAGGAATCAAAAAAAAGACGTTTGATGGAGGAGTCTTGTTTGATCTTCTTGTCTTTTTCTTTGTTGTATTGCTTGGTTAAAATTTTCAACACTCTTTAACTGGTTAAACGAACCAAATTTTCACTAGTTAATTTTTTTAAAAAAAGTGATTGAATGGATGGGATACACAAACGGTGATGATACGATACACTGAATGGTATTTAGTGAAAGGGTGGGGGGGTAAGGTGTTGATGGGGTGGTAGTTTGTTGAAAGGATGTGTCAATAGTAGTGAGATCCCGTTAATAATAGCGGTTTCTTGCACTTAAAAATAGTTGTAAAGAGCAGAGATGTTGAATAGCCGCCTTACTAACAATTATACAATTGATCGTATACGACCAAAATTGATTTTTTTTTTCGTCGTTTCGCGTTGATGGAAAAATTTGGGAAGAAATTGGACCCTTTTGGGAAAACATAGTGCCGTTCACAGAACCCGCTAGAAGAGATGTCTATAAAATACAAGAAAGGGGGTACGTTTTAAAGGGGTTAATGGAGGGCTATAGAAGTTCTAGTGGTCTCTAAGTATAGCTCTTGCGGTGTAGGTAATTTACAGCTACTTTTCGGCTCGAATAACTCTAGGTATTGGGGTATATTTAGAGATATTGGGTGGTGGCGACGCGTGGTGGCGAGCGTGACAGTTAGCGAGACTAGTGAGAAAAGTGAGAAAAATGAGAGAAAATTTTGAGAGTGATAATTGTGCGTAGAAGCGCTTGGACCGTGGTGGAACAGGTACGATGGTGGTGCGCGAAATGAGTAATGGCGGTGTAATGAGACACCCAAGAAACAAATGGAACAGGTTACAGAAGGAAATGAGAATACCAAGAATTACCCAAAATAGCCAGAGAAAAATTCTACTGCAGCCCGCTGGCGATGCCCGAGGCTTCTCAAAACCCGTAGTGGTCCCAGCACCCCAAAGTAGTCCATAGTATCCCCAATTATCGCTAGTTATCGCTAGTAATGATGGTGGTTTTTTGTAGGGTACGGTACGATGGACCTGGGAAGTGGGGCCAGGTTTGGGTCATCTCAGGCTATAGACCTTACCCACAGTACTACCACACTGGAGTGAGATGGGTGACCAAGGGGCTAAGTCGGTGAGTGACCTCCAGGTTTTGTATACGAGCGATCTATTGGTCTGATTGGGCTTTACCCCAGGTGTCAAGCACTTATTATGTAAGGTACAAGTTTCTCTATAGTGTAAACTTTAGTCGGTTCGATGTGTGTATGCAAAGCTGCTAGTGACAGATTGAGTTAGATTAGCGATGATCCTACCACAAAACGGAGGTAACGTGAGACGACAAAGCTTAAAGTGGGTGTGTGATATAGAGACATTTAGCTAGTTGTGGACATTGAAGTTCCTAAAATGGCCAGTTGTAGTCCTAAACCGTTGGTGCTGCTGTGCTTCTTCCTTCTATACTTGTAGTATCTCGGTTCGGCACCAAATAGGGACAAAGGCTAGCTCCAATTCTACTATTACTCGTCAAATTTCATTGTAAGTAGTTTTAGAGATCCTACAATTTTCTCCCATCTTGGCCTTCTAAAATTAGTTCTTCAAAGCTGCTGAACTCCACTTCTCTCCATCCCCTCCACTTATCACCTGTCTATTGGTAAGCAATTACTTAATTAATATTTCCAATCACCCCATATCTGCTTCTATCTCTAGGTTTAGCTTGCACTCTTATATCAATATTCTCTTTACTCTCTTCATTCTTAATTTAGTTGCTTTTCTTACTCTATATATCTCTGTACTCTCTCTTTTATCGATACTCTTTATATTCTCTTTATTCGTTTTGTCTTTCTTTACTTACTTTATTTCTTTATTCTTCATTCTTTATCTCTACATTGATTCTATTTTAGTCATGTAATTATTGATTATTTAATTATTTATGTCGTTTTAGAACAAACAGATTCTTTTATATATATGTTTATATCGTTTACTTGAGGGAAACCAACTTGATATCGAAGGTCAATTCGGAGTTAGAAGGAATACCTGGTAAAGCTTGGGAACCGTAACCCATCTTGGCAGGAATAACAACTCTTCTTTCACCACCAACAGCCATACCAGCAACACCAAGGTCGAAACCCTTGATACATTCACCCTTACCTAAACCAAAGACAAATGGCTTACCAGAAGTGTTCTTGTCAAAGACCTTACCGTTCTTCAATTTACCAATGTAACGGATACCAACTCTGTTACCAGACTTGGCAGCTTGACCCTTACCAACCTTTCTATCTTCAGTGACAACACCACCTAATAAAGTCTTGGTTGGGTATTTCTTACCAGCAGATTCTTCCTTCTTGGATTCTTCCTTCTTAGCTTCAGCTTCTTCCTTCTTAGCCTTGGCCTTTTCCTTCTTTTCCTTCTTCTTGTCGACTAAAGTAGAACCAGTTGGACCTTGTTCTAATTCCTTACTGAATTGAACAGATTTTTTGTCTTCCTTCTTTTTTTTTTCCTTCTTGGATGGAGGTTGAGCATCCTTGTCTTCTTCAGCAGCTCTCTTCTTGTTGTTCTTTTCGTCTTCTTCGACTAATTCTTCGATCTTGTTTTCGATGTCAGATTCGTCTTCTAAGTCATCTAAATCGTAATCGTAACCGTCACCGTGGATGATTTCATCTTCATCTGGAGACAAGTCGTAGTCATCTTCATCGTATTCTTCATCTTCATCAGAGTCTTCGTCACCTGGGTGGTCAACGTAGTTACCGGTCAAGTGAATTGGGTAAGAACCAGTGACAACGAAGAAAACTTCTTCATCTGGGCTGATGGTTAAGTCAATGGTTTGTTGGTATTGAACCTTTGGAGATAAGGTACAGACAACGAATTCGGAGATTTCATCTTCATCATCTTCATCGTCATCAGAACCATCGATGTCGAGGTCTTCTTCATCTTCATCGACTTCTTCTTCTTCTTGAGCCTTCTTGGACTTCTTGTTGTTCTTCTTTGGCTTTTCTTCTTCTTGTTCTTCTTCTTCTTCTTCGTCAGAGTCTAATTCGTCACCTTCTTCGGCTTCGAGGTCAGAGTCTTCTTCGTCATCAAGGAATGGAACAGTTCTCTTTAATAATCTTAAAGTAGATGGTTCTTCCTTGTCATCGACAGCTTCTGGGTCAACAGCAGCTAAAGTCAATCTGATGGTGACTGGGTAGTCATCTTCGATGGCTGGGACTGGGTTGAATGGCTGAACAGCCAAGTTGTAAGTGGAGATTGGAATTAAACTAGCCATGGTTATTTGCTGAAGTGTTGAAATTGAGCAGAACTGGTGGCTCTTATATGAAGATGAAGATGAGAGATGAGATGAGATTTTTTTCGGGATCACGTGGTGCGTGGGCCCTGTCTAGAAAATACTAGAACAAAAGAATTACCAGCGCAGTACCGCACATTTGGGCAGTGAGGCAGTAAAAAAAGTGCACTCAGTAGAGAAAGATGGGAGAGATCAATAAACGGGTAGCAAAATGAGGCGTTGTGATGACGGTACAAAAACAGGTGGAAGGTGGCACATTTATATAGTTGGATTAGCCGCCATGGTCCAATTGATTTGGGCCCGTACAGTCGGAGGTGTAGTTCCTTCCACTGGCCATAGTTAGTGATAAGTGTGTGGGATAGTGTGGGATGGATGTGTTCTAGTTGGTGGTGTAGAGCCAGGCTCCCTAACAGTATCACCAGCTGCCACGGGGTTCACCACCAGCCCACCACCAGTTGGGGAAGAACTTGTGAGGAAAAGGCAAGAAACCGCACTAATCGGGCAAATAGAGAGAGTAGAGTGCACTAGTCACCCCAGGAGATAGCGGTGACAACCACATCAATAACAGTAATATCTGTACTAACAGTACTGACAGTAGAACAGTAGCGATAATAGCAGCAATAGTGACAGTTGTAAAGCCAATGGCTAGCTACTGTGGTTAGCAACTGGTATTGTATGGATTCTGGAATCGCGGTGGTAGCGACCGATTGGCTCTGTATAGTAAACACACTACAGTACTAAATAACGGGAGTTACCGGCAGTAATGTCCACCATCCTAACATACAAACCAACTACTCTCCCTGGAAACTCTCTACTAGGGAGTCTACTTGGGTAGTCTACTGGAATAATCTACTAGACTCGCTCTACCACAAGGCTCCCTTTACCTCTATACTGGTGTCTTAGAGGGCTAACGGTCCACACTGAACTCTTTGCTCTATTCGTAGTATCTACTTGTATACCAACTACTTTGGTGATTATCAATTTTTTCACCTATTCTGTTGTTTCTACATTATGGAACAAGGTTCGTTCGTTATTCTGAAGTTTTTTTTTATCGTTGTGTATTAAATATACAAAGAGAAATTACCAGTAAACTCAAATTAACAGTAAACTATCTGTGTATTAGATTTGGTTTATTGATTTAGAATTTCAACAAGTGAGGTTTGTCACCGCTCTTTAAGGAGAAAGAAGCAGACAAGTATTGTTTTAATAATGGGGTCTTCTTGATTTGAGACAATAAAGCAGCATCAACGGTCTTTTGGTCAGCAACTCTTTCGGCCTTGATTTCCTTCTTTGGTTCTTCCTTGAAGAAAGCTTCTTCGGTCTTTCTGACGAATCTTGGAGCCTTTTCTCTGGCAAAGTATTCAACGTTGAATTTAGAGACGTCAACACCTTCAACAGAAACCTTGGTGGAGGTAGCAATGACGTAACGAGCGTTAACTCTTCTCAATGGAACACCGTTAATCTTGAATGGACCAGAAACCAATAAGGTGTTGTCTTCCAAGTTCTTTAAGTAGACAACTCTCTTACCTCTGAATCTACCGGCCAATAAGATTAAGACGGTACCTGGAACTAAGGAAGCTCTCAACTTTTGTGGACGGACAACCTTTCTAGATTGCTTTGGGACTGGAACGTCTTGAGATGAGTACCACTTTGGTGCCTAAAATAATAGTTAGTATTATGTCTTGGTTATAATATAGTTAATGAATGGAAACTAAAAACTCTATTCAAAGTCTTTTATTTAGAATATCATTCATCATTATTTATCGTTGGTAATGAATATCTCCTCTTATATTGATTTTTTTTTCTACCCATATATTGAAAAGTTTTTCTTTGGGGTATTTCCAACTTCAACACAAACAAAACAAAACGGTGGATTTCATTCTGTTTCTTCTTTGATAACCTGTTTCAATAGCTGGGAGATTATCGATTACCACGTTCATCGTGTCAACATACAACTTGGCTCATTTTTGATCTAGTTTATTGGTGATGGTTAAACAAGTGGAAGGAAAGATTTTTTTCGAGGGTATTTTTCACTGAGTCAGTACTGAGGGTGGGCTGTCGAGCAGGTGACCTGGAAGGTGCGTAGTGCGAATGGGAGCTGAGACGGGATGGGTGTGCAGGACGGACTGTTGGAGGTGTAGTGTATATGGGGGAGAGGTGCGAGGAGAGTGACTGGCACGTGGAATTGGAAAACAGTCACAGTACTTTGTCACGTGGATTAGGGCACCAAACGGGACTGTCTTTTTTTATCAGGTTATGGACCTTACTCTGATTACTATAGTGATTAGTATAGTGATGAGTATAATGATATCATGTCAATGCAGATGATAAGATAAAAACAATAGAGGTGAATTGAAGTGAATTAGAGGTGAATTACGAGGTACTGGACTTTTGTTTTTTTGTCTTACTTGTCATGGTTGTCTACTTGTATTACCCTTATGTTCTGTTATATTGTAGTATTACGTAAGTATACAGTGATAGGACTACTATGACAATTGTTAATATTTTGAATAGATAAGTCATCGATACCAGCAGGTATCTCACTAGGGCAATAACATTCATGGAATATACTAGATCTGTATTGTTTGGTTGGTACCAATCTGCTTCTACTTACCATTCGTAGTCCGTATATAAATATCTCTAGTCTACCAACTTACCAGCTGTTCCAAGTGAATTTCTACTGGACAAAGAACCTCACCAACTACAACAACTTCAAATTCAATTCTTGTAACGAATTCATATTTGTCTAATAACCACAATACTTCACTACCTATGCTTCACCACTCTCTTCCTTCCATATCTTCTCTTATCTTATCCTAGTGTTGCATTTCCACGTGATTGGCTGCGAATTTTCCATATTCTCCATATAACACAACTCATCCTTTGAACCAATCACTACACCTTTCTCTGTTACAAACTATTGTTTATTGTCTGCTAAATATTCTTACAAATACAAAAAATCTTACTCACAAACGTACAATAACCGTTTGATCGTAATGAACTAAATCAAATAGACAAATATCTAATATTAACAACCAATTGACCTTCACCAGCATTCAAAGTAATGTTATCACTTCTGTTTAATGCTTCGGACAATGGTAAAACGGCTTGTCCCAATTCAACTCTCTTACCAAACTTGTGGTGTTCTCTGACGAAGAATTGTAATTCACCGCTGGTAGCTGCCTTGAATGGTACAGATTCATTCCATCTGTATAAACCAGCATCATCAATCTTGGTGGCTCTGGTCTTGTAAAGATCCTTTTCCTTAGAAGAAGTCTTTAAAATAACCTTAACATCCAAGTTGGACTTTTCAAATCCACTAGCTTGAACAACACTGATTCTACCAGGAATGGTACCTGGACCATTAATACTTGGAGCATAACTAGAAACATCAGTAGATTGACTGATATTACGGTGATGGGTTGGATGTGGTCTTTGTGGTGGAGGTAAGGAATCAGCATGAATGTTTGGTAATCCATGAACATTTCTACTGAGTTCAGTTGGTTGACCTGCACCAGCAGCTCCTCCGGTTGATCTGGTACTTTCTAATTCACTTCTTTCACCGTTGAATTGACTAGAAGGTCTACCATATTCGTCATAACTAGATCCCATATTAGAAGTAATACCTGATTCCAATTCTGATTCTCCATTTTCACCATCTTCATCGTCATCGTCATCATCTCCCTTGGCTTGTTTGGCAGCAGTTGGAGCTTCTTCGGCATTGGCTTCAATAGAGTTTGGATCCAATTCCTTCTTGTCCTTTCTCTTTCTTCTGGTAAGACCCTTAAGGAAGTGTCCACCCTTGGAGACACCATCAGTAGCATGGCCGAAACCACTACCAACAGCTCCACCAGCGGCACCAACAGCACCACCAGCGGCACCAACGGCACCAACTGCTGCACCACCTGCTGCACCAGCAACCTTCAAGGATGCACCACTGACCTTACTGAAATCAATTGGTAATCCACCACCAGTAATCAATGCTGGTCTTATATATTCTGGTCTAAAAGTAGCACGTAAGTTAACAGTACCTTGAGTATCTAAATCAACAGAGAATTGAGTAGAATCGTGAGGTTCAATACCTGATAAATCCAAGTTGGCTCTACCCAATAATTCATCACCATGAGTTAAATCCCAATCGTAAACTTCCAATAATAAAACTTGTCTAGAACGAGATAATAATGGGAAATCGAAAGTATCGTTCCATACTGGAGATAAAGTCTTTCTCTTCTTATCAGTTCTGAAAATTTCAATACCATCCAATTTAAGAACAGCCAATGGATCAGATTTACCATTACTATCAACAGACATCAAGTTTTCAGCACCAAGAATATCCAATTTCATGTGACCAACATCCAAAATGGTATCTAATGGAGCAAGCTTGTAGGCAGAAGGAATGAATTCCAATTGAACCAAGACAGAGTTACGTTCATTAATCTTAAGGGTAAATGGCTTTTCGTAACCTCTCTTTAAACATTCAATGGTATCAAAAATCTTTTCGTTAACAACTTGTTTTTCAGAAGTGACATCAATCTTCTTAGCAAGACGAAGAACCAACTTAGAGTTTGGTAAATCTCTAATGAAAGCTTCAGCAATAGAAGAAGTAGTCAATTTTCTACCATCAGCTTGAGGACTGACACCAGATGGATATCCATGGTCATCAAATAAGGTGTGAAGATATAAGTCTGGCTTATCAAAAGTACCACTTAAGATATGAACAATAATATTACCAGTTCTATATTTAATAACCTTTTCCAAAGGCATGGCAATCTTTTCAGGAGCAGGAATAATATCTTCATTAGTTTCAATCCAAGAGTATTCAGATGGGTTTTCCTTGTAAAGTTTTTCTTCTTCAGCTTGTCTCTTTTCTTCTTCTTCTTTCTTTTCTCTTTCTTGTCTTTCATATTCTTCTCTATTATTAAGTTGAGAAAGAGTGTAGACAGGAATGTTTGGAATGAAAGAAACAGAGTAAATCAATTTACCATGGTTATTACCGTTCAAAAGAACTGGTTGCTCAATGAGTTCCTCGGAACCATCATAAGCCAAATAATAACCATCATCATTTTTCTTCAAGAAATCATTAACACTAATAGCAGCACTACCTAAAGATCTATCCTTTTCATCTTCTTCATCCATAATTTCAACCAAGAAATGTTGATGAGCATTGGAGACTGGAAGGAATGCAACGTGATTAAAGGCAGGATCAAGAGTTTCACCAAAAGTAGGAGTACGTCCTCTAACTTTACCATGTAAAAGAATTCTAGCATAAGGATCAACTTTACCAACAGCTTCAAGGTTCTTAAGACCAATTGCTTCACGCAAATGTAATCTTAAACCACCAATAGAAGCATCAGCGAAATTTTTAACCACGCTTTCTTCACCCATTGCCAAAGCTTTCCAACTAGTAGAAATTCTAAACTTAGCAGCAGGAATACCGTCTTTAACAGTATCACCTTTAATCCATTGTTGACCTCTATTAGATTCAAAAATAAGATCTTGAATATTGGCATCAAGCTTACCAACAATTTGATCATCAGTACTATCTTTAATAACAATTTGAACTTGAGTCAGAGATTGTTGAGTAATCAATGATTCAAAAGATTCATCCCAAGTAGGTTCATTATTTTGTCTTAATTTACGACAACTCTTGACAGATTTATAGTTAATGTAAATTTCAGCATAAGGATTCAAAAGACCAACAACAGATTGAGAAATATCCAAATCTCTGGCTTCATGTAAATTAATCTTCAAAATACCAACTTCAGAATCAGTAACAGGTTCTTTAGTACCATCTTCCAAAACAATTGGATCCATTTGTGGGAACCATCTAAGATCAAATTCAATCTTACCAACAGATCTACCACTTTCAACCAAGTTTTTAACAACACCTTTTTGAACTGGTTTTTGATAAAGATCAACCAATGGTAAATCAACAGTACCAATGAATTTATCATCCATAGAATCCTTTAATAAATCGTAAGCACTTAAATTCAAGTGATTACCATCTAAATTGTTAACCAATAAATAAACAGTTTCCATATAAATAGGATCATTTATTAATTTCTTAGCATTAGTCTTTTCCAAAATAGCTGGATTATTAGAAATCTTCAATTGAACATATGGGTTAAGACTATCCTTTGGAGTAGGGTTACCAATTTTCAAGTTAGACATACGTTTAATGGTAACAGCAACAACACCAATAGAATCATTGGATTGTTGAGCCATAATTTCTTCCACATCAACATCTAAAGAGTTTGGAGCATATAACATTGGTCTTAAATTAGAGTGAATTAAACCATTAACGAATTTGGATAAACCAGGAATAAAAGACATAATATCAATACCAAGAGTATCACCACCAACTGGCTTCAAAGCATAATCAATGGTTGGAGCTTCCAAGAATTGAACAGAAACCATTTTAATATGAGGGAAGTTTTGAGTCAATTTGAATTTAATATTCATTCTACCAGTGAAAGACATATCTTCAACCAAAATTGGTAAAGATTTGGAGATAAAGGCTTTACCAATGGTAACACCCAATGCCACTTTAGGATTAATTTTCTTTTTAATTTCATTTTTAGTCATATCATCAGTATCATTTGGAGCAAAAGTGAAAGCCCAATCCATTTCAATATGATCATGACCCTTTTTGGTATAAGATTTAATAGAATCAACTCTTGGAGCTTTAGAACCTAAAGTAAATTCATCTAAGGAGATTTTTTCAATACCAAAACCAGGAGCTTGATCTTTCATAATTTCATTAGCTTGATACATAACCATTTCAGAGAAAGCAGGCATATAAATGACCCAGAATTTATCCAAGAAAGAGTTTAACCATTCCATAGTTTCCAATTCAGTTTCCAAACGATTACTAGCATTAATTCTGGTCATATCATCTCTAATATTGAGATTAAATCTTCTAAATTCCAATCTGTAGACGGAATTGGTGAATAATAAAATAAAACCTAAGGAGAGAATACCACCTCCAATTCTAGCAATTAACCAGGAGAAAAAACAAGTACCAATCATAAGAGAACAATTCCAGTACCAATCACCATAGAAATGATCAGTAATATAGGATTCAATGGCTCTGAGGGTTCTAAGTTGTTGTTGTTTATCATCAGTAGCATCTGAATTCCAGAAACCCACATTAGCCCAAGAGAAAGTGGAGTTGTCTCTTATTCTGACCTTCTTTGGTGGCACTTTTTCATCATTTTTAGACCCGTCAACAGGTGCAGTTCTGGTGGTAGAATCGTTCACGGCCTTTTCATTATAGGCCTTGACTTCTTCAACCGTCATTTGCCCTTTTGGCGGAGGATTCTAGTAAATGTATTAGTATAATGATCGAGATTAAGGATATAGGAAAGAATTTAATCTATCTATGTGTCTTTTTTTCTTTGTAAATTGATGGTTGTTTATCGATGATTCAATTGGGGTATTTGGAGTGGAATTGATGGTGATGATCGTGTCAACTTCGATGTGGTGATCCAATCCACCCAATTGAGGTCAATGGCCTTCAACAAAGCCCGTTCTGGACGTTCCGATACATACTTCTGTCATGTTTGCCAAAAGAATACGTGCAGTTGTACCTGAATTTTGGGATTTGGTTATATCTTCGATGGCAGAATCCGGCACAGTGGTCAGGGGTTTGTGACACAGCAACCAGTATAAAGGATGAAATTCACAACTCCGTCTGGGTCATCATGGCCAGGAGTTTTGTTTGCGGCATATTGTGTGGTTAAAAAGAGGTTAAGTTACGTTTTTAGTGGTATGGGTCGGTACTGGTCTAGATCCCATCTTTAACTACAAAATGTCAGCAATCACCAAAGCGTATAGACGTGTTGATGGTGCAATTGGGTTCTAAGGAAGATCTGGCGGGGGGAAGGGAAAAATAGCGGATTCGTGGTACCAATCGTGCCCCAGGTGTCGCGCGCCAGACGCCAGATTCATGTTAATAGCGTTGACCAGGCTCAGCCGCGGATGATGACGATGACGACAAACCATGGAAGAATAAAGACGTAATGCCAAGTTTAGTATGGTATGAAATAGTAAGGTCTGATCTCGCTAGGGGAGATATATTGGTGGGGCAGCCAAGGGGACGAAGGTTTGGTGGCGGGGGTGAAAAGATCGGGTCCTTATCTGTTTGGTGTAGTGGTGTTTTTAGTGTGTGTCAGTTGTCACTATGCTAGTAGTTGCTGGTGGTGGCATCTGGCACATTGCTTCACTAACATATGTACATCTGCTAAATAAACTATGGAGCCCATTAAGGAAGAAAAATAATTAAGCGACCTTTAAAAAGTCTAAGTGTAGGGAAGAGTGGCGGAGGCTACGGGACGGGAACTATGGTGAATATGGTAAAGTAATGGTGAGAAATACCGACGTGTTTTGCAGTTACTACGGTGGTAATGGCAGTTGTGGTGGTGGTAGTGATCTGGTGGTTCCAATTGCTGGTGGTGAAATTTTAGCACTGTCGCTAGCGGAACGAGACGGTTGCGAACAAAGCTCATCAGATTGTTAACGAACGTGCTGTGCTGGGACAACGAGCAAGCTTGCGCAAGAACACAAGACCACAAGAGGCACCATTTTGCGCTTGGCAAGCCTAGTAACGTGATAAAAACTGTGATTAGTTAGTATAGTAGATAGTATGTATTGGATATAACTTAATCAAGATCTGGTTTAACCGAATTACTGGTTGGCTTATCGAGTTGGTTGCAGCATTTATGGTTTGTACCAGATCTGAAAATAGTCAGTAACGGAGATCTAGAAATATGAAAAAAATGCAAAAATTGATATTTCAAGAAAACAGTGGGTTCGGAACCGTTGACTGGGTTTTGACAAGCAATTAGCCATATCCTGGTCTGATCTGATAGAGGTTGGTAATTAGAGTTAGCTTAGTGGTACATACAGTAGTAAGTGAAGTATTTGCTACTATTTTCCACTACTGATAGCCGTTACATAACCAAAATTACAATTAATAGTTACGTTTTCTGGGGTCCACAAAGAGTAGTTGGACCAGTATTACATGATCTAGCCTAATCTAGAGCTTTAGTGGTTTACAATTTATTCTCTAAGTCTCTCTTCATTTTTGGGTCTACTTGCTCCTTTGCTTCAGTTAGTAGCACATAATAACCTTATTTTTCCATTGCTCTAATATTTGCCTTATCTGGTACAAATACAATAGTACTGAAAAATCACAAATCAGCCAAATATAGTGGAACCTCAGTTCAGAAGAGACCTAAAGCTGTAAATATAGAACTTGATAATATGGACTGAAAAAGGTTATGTTGACTTGTACTACAATACATTGGTTATATATGAGCATTCTCTATGTTTGTCTAATTTTCTCCATCTTCCCCATTTTCTCCATTTTCTTCATTTTCGTCATTTTCTTCATTTTTCATAGCAATTTCCTCTTATCCTGATTTCTCTTTCACTATTCACTATCTCTTACTTTCCACCAATACTCATAACTGGTCAACTCTAATCATGTCTCTTTCCACACATTGTGTTCTCTCTTTACTTTAATGGTTCTACTTTTTGATAAATACTACAATTTCATAATATTATTGATTCATTTCTGTATGCTATTTACTATCAGAAATTAGACAGTTTCCAAGACAACATCCTTGAAACCAGAAGAAACCTTCTTGCCCTTTTCTTCGGAAGCTTCACCGTGTAAGGATAACAAAGCACCTAAGTCGAACTTTGGTTGCTTCAAGACCTTAACCTTTCTGACGTGGATGTTTTGTAATGGCAAGATGGTTTGAGTGGACTTTTCGATTTCACGGCCAATAACTTCAGGGATCAACTTGGAAGTTAATTGAGCTAAAGTGACGTTGGAGACTTCTCTTTGCATGATTTCGATCATCTTCTTTCTGACTTCTCTCAACTTAGAAGATTGAGCGTAAGTGGTCTTTCTGACTTGGTTTGGTTGTCTCTTGGTGAAAGCAATAGCGAAAACTCTCAAGACGTAATCATCAGCGGTCTTGACAGTGACGTTAGCTTCAACCAAAGATTGCCACTTTCTAACTAAAGATCTTAATTTGTCAGAAGTGAAATCTAAACCGTGGAAGTTGGTCAATAAGTTCTTACCTTGGACTTCATCAACTCTCAACTTAACCTTTCTGTAAGAGTGGTCTTCGGAACCTTGTAAGTCAGCTAAACTAACTTCAACAACACGTCCCTTTAATCCATCGGCGGCATTCTTTAAACCGGTGGACTTGTTGATCAAAGTCTTACCAACGTTTCTGTTTTCAAAGGTGGATGGGGCCTTGATGTCAAACCATTCCTTTCTGGTGAATGGGTCAACGACCTTCTTCTTCAATCCCTTCTTTCCCTTGGATAATCTCTTGTTCTTACCAACAGCCATCTTAGTTGTATTCTGTAAAGAGTCTACTAAAAAGATTTAACAGAGCCAGACAAATTTTTTTCACTTGTCAAATTTTCCCCTACCATAGTTAGTATCGGGTGCGACCCTCAATTGGGAACTGAAGCAGAAATTTGGGGGGAATGTGCAGGAAGCGAGGGTGAGATGAGTGGATAGTGTGTGGGCGAAGCACGTGTATTTTGTTGGAGGCTAGGGCTTGTGCCCTCGTCACGCTGCTATCATCACGTTACCGCCGAATCGGGTAACTGACCTTAAACCTTAACCTTACCCTACCTCACCTCACCTCACCTCATACCTCGTACCTACCAATACACGCCCCCATACACGCCCTTGTGTCATATGATATATACAAACATAAACAATTGATTTAAATCATAAGGAGATCATCAATGGAAGAACAACAAGACCAAAATAACCAGTATGTATAGGAAACATAGCAAATCATTGTATTTGTATTGGTTGAAATTGTCATACTAACTTTCTCTAGAGTTGCCTTGAAGATTGGGTTAATTGGCGATTCTCAAATAGGTAAAACATCGTTAATGGTTAAGTATGTGGAGGGATCATTTGATGAAGATTATATTCAAACATTAGGGGTCAATTTCATGGATAAAAAGATTCAAATCAGAAACAATACTATCACATTTTCAATTTGGGATTTAGGAGGTCAAAAGGAATTTATTAATATGTTACCATTAGTATCCAATGATGCGGTGGCCATTTTATTTATGTTTGATCTTACCCGTAAATCAACTTTAAATTCAATTAAAGAATGGTATCGCCAGGTGCGTGGGTTTAATAAAACCGCCATTCCTTTCTTGGTGGGTACTAAATATGATCAATTCATTGATTTATCTTATTCAGATCAATTAGAAATTACTCAACAAGCTAAAAAATTCGGTCATGTCATGAAAGCTCCTGTCATTTTTTGTTCAACTAGTCATTCCATTAATGTTCAAAAGATCTTTAAAATTATACTATCCAAAGCTTTTGATTTGAGATTGAATCTCGACGAGATAGTCAATGTTGGTGAACCATTGTTGATTTACAAATAAACAAAACAATCAAACGTGACAACGATCCAAAAACAAACGAAATAAATAAATATAGAAAAAAAATATTAATTTACAGTGATCACACCAGCCACCGGAATGAACATATTGAGCATTGAGCAATACATTGATACTATGATGTCAGGATTGTGGCTACCATACCACTAGTGGTGGTACAACCGGCCCTTCCGATCTCAAATATGCTCAAAGAAATATTATAATAGTTAACAAAACTAGTCATTGATTCATTCCACTGTGATTTCCATATACTGAACAGCTTCAACTGCCAACATCCAATTCAGAATGGCCATAACAATCCATATATCTCATAGAATAACTTCTCCTAAGTTACTCTTTGGATTTGTTTATATGGCTGACGGCGTGTACTGATCACTATCTAAAGATAAGCATCACAACCTAGTTAACATAAACTGAACTTAAATGTTCTAGTTGGCCAAAGGTGGTCTCTCTGGTCTCTCTTCCACCCATTGATCTTCAATTCTCCTTCCCTCTTTACCTGTAAGCATTAATAGTGCTCACTTTAATATAGCATATTACGAAAACGTAGTTAATATAACGACCATAGAAAACTAATGGACAAACTGAATGTTTGTTGCAAATTGTAACTAATGAATAGACGATACCTAAGCGTTAACTGTTATATCAGTATTCTGTATATAGATAATAATGATAATGATACTAATGAATTAATTGCCACTCCAGAGCAAGATTAGAAACATTAACTCGTTATAGTGAAACACGCCTTGTTTTAACACCATTCCAGTATGCCTCACAACCTCTATTTGGGCTTTTCCTCTGTGGTTCAGCTTCTATGGCTTGTTTTGGGGTACGGGATGGATTCAAGATTTTCACGTGACCCACATATCAATTATACCAAATTCAATCTCACTAACTTGTTAACCCACTAACCACATTTGCAAGGTACCAAACATGATCAAAGGCTGGCAATACTCCCTTGGAGAGGAACCTGCCTCAAATACACAAGGAACTCCCAGAAGAAGTCGTAGGACCCAACCAATCGCCCAATCCATCACATTAAAGAGAGATTCAGATGGTCTAGATATCAAAGCAGGTGACACGGTCTTGATCCAATCCAAGAATAGCACAGAAACTGCCTTTATTAAAGAGATTAAGTTTGGAAGCAGCAAGTTCATTGATGTGGTAATTATGTGGTTTATAAGAGCCAAAGATATAGATTCGAAACACGTCGATGGACCGGTGGATCCAAATGAATTATTCATCACCCCATACTTGGAAGAGGTCCAATTAGAAGATATTGTTGAAAAATCAAGTGTTGTATCAGAAACCGAATTCAATGGTACTGGTTCAATGTGCAGAAGAGGATGCAATTCCGAAGGAGACATTTTCAGTGAAATATTTAACTTTAGAGAGCTCCTCAAGTTATTTTTAAAGGACCCAAACGAGTTTGTGGAGTATATACGAGAAAAGACCATTCCTGCTGCTTATAAAGCCAGTAGAAAGAGTCCAAAGAAGAGTGTCCAGGAGAAATTAAGACAAGTAGAGTCCAAGCAATCTACTCCTAGAAAACGTCATATTGAATCTGAAGATCTGGGTGATTCTTCTGACGAGTACATGTCAGCCAAGGAGGAAGAAAGCGAAGACGATGATGATGAAGATGACGACGACGATGAAGATGTTGAAGAAGATCCTAAACCCGTGAGTACTCCTAGAAAGAGAGCCAAGAAGGAACAAACTAGCTCACCTGCAAAATCGCCTTCAAAAAGAGTTAAATCACCAGCCAAGTCTCCATCCAAACGGTCCAAGAATAACGGTCAATATCTCGATATCTTGCAAAAAGGGTACAAGGTCAAATCAGACGTCAGTGCTCCGTCATTGTCTCGATTATCACCAAAGAAACCAAGATTAGGTTCCACCAGTTCTCCTGCCAAAGAAATAAAAGCCAAATTACACACATCTGCAAAATTAGATACACTTCCAGGAAGAGAAGAAGAAACAGCACAATTATGGGATAAAATATCCACTGCCATTGAGTCGGAAACAGGATCCTGTATTTATGTCAGTGGTACTCCCGGAGTTGGTAAAACAGCCACAATCAGAGATGTGGTCCGGCAACTTGAAGAGTTCTCTGCCAGTGGTGATGTGAGACCATTTGACTATCTTGAAATCAATGGTCTTACTCTTTTAAGTCCTAGTGTAGCATATGAAATTCTCTGGAAGAAAATATCAGGAGATGCCATTAGTGCTTCCAATGCTTCTATATTGCTTGAAAAGCATTTTGAAAGACAAGACGATTCCCGTCGTCCTTTGGTGGTGTTGATGGATGAATTGGATCAAATTGTATCCAAGAGACAAAATGTGATGTATAACTTTTTCAACTGGCCGACCTACGCCAATTCCAAACTTGTGGTGATTGCTGTTGCCAATACTATGGATCTTCCTGAAAGAGTGTTGGCTAATAAGATTTCTTCAAGATTGGGGTTGAATAGAATCCAATTCGTGGGGTACTCCTTTGATCAATTGGGAGAGATCATCAAGCATAGATTGGATATGTTGACTAAACAGAACAAAAGAAAGGTTATAATGACAGCAGATGCTGTTGGTTTTGCATCCAGAAAAGTTGCCAGTGTTAGTGGTGATGCTAGAAGAGCATTGACTATCTGTCGTAGAGCAGTAGAGATAGCAGAGAAGGAGTATGAAGCTGATAGGGCAAAGGAGACATCGCCAGAGTCTGCAGCCCAAGACCCTGAAGACGAAGACTCGTTGGCATCTGAATCGTTTTCAGTGCTGATTTCCCATATCTCCAAGGCCATCAACGAAACCATTAACTCGCCAATATCACAGTTCTTGTCTGCTCTTCCATTCTCTTCAAAGCTCCTTCTTCAAGCAGTATTGCTTCGGATGAAGAGATCTGGATTGGCTGAGAACTCGTTGGGTGATATCATAGACGAAATGAAGAACTCGCTCCAGTTGCTTACCTCTCAAAAGGGGAACAGTGTGCTTGATCCACTTGGTTCCAACGTCACCCTTCTTGATTTGCTCTACGGTAGCAACCTCATGGACTCTTCCAACAAGTTGAACATCAGATCATGGAAGTTCAAGCAGATTGTAAACGAGTTGACTGAGTACGGTATATTGATGCAACAGAACGTTCCTGGTGAACGTCATAGACTCATTCATCTTAATGTCTCTGAAGAAGAACTTACCATGGCTTTGAGAAGGGACAAAGACATCTTGGGAACCATATAGTTGGGAACCATATAGTAGTGTTTTGCTGATTGGTTCTTGTGACTGGTTAGTTGCGAAATACGACTGGTAACTGTTGATGGTCGCAAACCATTGCTGGTTAGATTCTCATAAAATTACCAGTGCAATTTGGTTACCTTTTTTCAACTGGTAACACACTTTTGGTGATGTTCATAGACTTACACATTATAGAGAAGTAGATAATATAATCATTAATACAACTGATTCTGGGAGTAGTTGCAACATGTGATAACACTATGTGTTCAACAGTTGTTCTGTATACAATACAAGCAAGGTTGTGGCTAAGTAGCATTCGACCATTTTCTGGCACTTTACAATTACCATGTGATGATGTTGATGTGTCCCTCTTACCCTCAGAACCAATCCCATCCAAGATCACCAACTCAGTATTGGTGTACCAAACGGCGCGGTAAAGGCTGCAAAAATTATATCAAGATGGTGAATGTCGCATGTCGCACTAGCACCGATATCTAAAAGCCCAGAACGATGAGATGAGCAAATACTGCAACACATCAAAATGACTTCTATAGATCCAACTGACTACGTGGAGGTCGCCGAAGGTAGCTTAAGATTCGGTGACGAAAAGCAACAAGCCAAGTTCGAACTTGGTGTCTGTATGGCCGTTTACAAATGGGAAGAGCTCAACACTGCTGTTGATAACTCTTGGGGTGGAGCCAATTCTGCTGAAAAGAGAGACTGGATCTCTGGTATAGTGATAGATTTATTTGATGAAAAAGTGGTGGATATCCAGTTGATCGAAGAAACTTTACTTTATGCCATGGTCGATGAGTTTGATACTGAAATCGATAACGATTCTGCCTTGGAAATCGGTGCTTTAGTCTTGAAGTTCTACAAGGATGTCACCAACAAACAATACCAAGATGTTGATAGTTTGTACAATAGATGGTTAGAAAAGCAATCTTCCAAGACCAAGAACAAGGTCACTGTTGAAGCTGATCCAAGTAACCCAGATGTTTCTGATAGTGAAAGCGAAGAAGATGATGATAATCACCACGACCACGATCATCACGACCACGGTGATTCCATGGATGTGGACATGAAGGAACCAACTGGACCAATTGTCGATGACGATGGTTTCGAATTGGTTCAAAGAAGAAGAAGATAGAGGTGTCACCATTTGGTGACAAGATTATGGTGATGATGTTCTTGAAGAAATACACCACGATCAAATAAAATACAACAAAATAGACTAACCTTAATAAAAAGGACATTAATGAGCGTATACTGTAGAGTAGATCATCTAGATATTTATACAATTGAGTGTTTCATGAGGCAGGAAAGGATCATACCAACTCGCCTCTTTCACTAGTAGGCTCATAGGCCACTGAGTTTCTAGGAGTGTTACTTCTTGATCTGTTCAAGGTGTTCAATGAATGAAGGGATGAGATGGAGGCCCTATGGAATTTAGGATATTCCTGTTCTTCAATAGGACTATTCATACCGGAACTGATACTACCAGCTCTGGTATTGACCTTCATATCACTGAACCGTCTTACCAACTGGTTGGCCATTCCACCTCTGAAAAAGCCATCGTTTTGGTTAGCCTCGATTCTGAACAATTTAATAGACGTAGAGGACCAATGATTGATATTTGTAGAAGACTTCTCAACCCATTGATTAACTCTATCTATATCGTTGGTCTGGGCAGCAGGACCTTTGATAAAACTGGTCCATGAAGAAGTGATCTTACTGACCGAAGCAATCGAAGAAGTGATATTTTTCATGATCTTATTACCACCAGTGTAATCCTTGACCAAACTTATGGAGTTATAGATATCTCCATATAATAAAGAAAGGTACCAGCCCAAAGATAAATGGGTCCAATTAAATTTCAAGGTTTCAAATGGTGTTTCAGGTAAAAGATCATAAGGAATTTGGTACTTGTGAGTCTGGAATATTTTATCAAAATCCATTTGTTCAATTTCTCTAACGATCTGCCATGAATCGACCTTGGCTCCAGTCACTGGATGCCATAAATCTTGTAATGCTTCTTTTAAATGGGGTACTACTATTGAAAGTATAACTTTTAATGCGTCTCTTCCACCCCAAGTTCTCTTGAGTGGACTGTTTTTAGGGAGTTTTTCACGGGCTGTCTCTGACATACCCGTAGGAGGTTTTGATCTTAAAGATTCTTCAATGGCCATATAATCGACCAATGGTTGAGGAACTTCTGGAGGAAGACTTGCTACTGATGCTCTTGTCGATTCAACATCAGATTCATTGATCAGTTCTTCGTCATCTCCCTGTTCTGTTCTCTGATCGTCTTGATATTGTTGTTGTTGATACTGCTGTTGATACTGTTGTTGGAATTGTGGTTGTTGTGGTGGTTCTTCTTCTTCTGGTTCTTTCTCTTCTGGGAAATTATCGATGGTGTTCCATACACTTTGATAAATCTTTTCATTTTTTAAGATTGAGTAAAGAAGCATTCTGGATGAAATAGGACTTTTAAAAACTGCATTTGCGATAGCTCTAATCAATAAAGCCAATAAATCGGAGTTGAAAGTCCTTTCTTTCAAAAATTCTTCAGAAGAAAACTTTAAAATCACTTGGATAATAGACCAACAAGTAGAATAACTTAAACCTCCCTTTAGGTTCATATTGCTCATTTTCTTCTTATCATCATTGGTAGCCTTTAAGTCTCTGGTGGAAACAGGAGAAATTAAATTATAAAGAATTTCTACCAAGGTTACTATTAATAAATCTGCCATAGGTTGAGCAGGACCATTGATATTTTCTATCAATAATGAAATCTGGGTGACAATAAAGTCTCTAGTGGTGATTGGTCTTGGGTTTGTTTTGAAGTTTATTGGTAATGAATGGTAAAAGGTTTCTTTAATTGGGGAGAAAATGGTCTCTATTAATTTGGGGTCGGAACTGATGTATAAGATGAGGTAAGAGCATGCTCTCACCAAATTTTTTTGAGGAGGAGAATTATGGAAAGTTACCAAGTAATAGGTAAGCAACATCAATAATTCATCGGAGTATCTTGTGGCCACAAGCAGTCTGAAATTTTTATTACATTGAAGTAATTCCCAGATCAACATGACGGTTTCGATAGCCCATACTGATGGAGTGCTTGTAGATTTTACAAAGGTGAACTTTGCAGTTTCATCAGTTGCCTTTTGGATGGGGAGTTTGAGAATATTAAGTAATGAGTTACAAAGGAATAACAATTCTGGTTCCTTATGAAGTTTTCCGATATAGAGTCTGACCAAGTTGATTGGTCTAGGACTTGAAAGGACCTCGAGATCTGATAAAAAGGTCAAGTTTTCTGAGGATGGTAATGGATAACCAATCATTAAGGTTAATAATTGGGATGAGTATGTAATGCATAAGTATCTTTGTTCTATAAGTTCGGGACTTTGATGGACCAAACCGTTTTCTACGGTTGGTAATTTGGATGATCTACAGAGTAGATTAAATAATGAACAAGTCAAAGTAAGTACTTCTACTCTTGGCATGGCTACCACTAATAAAGTCAAGAATTTCGAACCTGAAGAAATAATTTGAGATGGTAATTGGTAGAATGAATTTGAAACGAGGGTAAGGATAAATTTAAGTACTTCAGCTCTATTAGAATCCACAATTAAATTAGGAGGCATATATTTTGCAGTATTAGAACCAATACCAGGTTCCCAAAGGTTTGAATCTGACTTTTTAAGAGATGCCACATCTTGAGTGAAACCTTTAACAAATAAAAGTCTCATGGCACTTCTTAAGAGGGTGAGACCAAGAATTGTCTTTTGTTCAGGTTCAGGAACATTTGCCAGATTATTAATTCTAGTGATTGGAGTGGTTGTTTGCATGAACTTTTCAGGAACAAAGTTAAGTTCCCAAAAGAGAGGAGTTTCTATTTCATCAACATATTCAGGAATTTCATATAAAAATGGGAGTAATTTAGATAAGAAACGAATGCAATTTAATAATTCTTGAGTCTTTCTAACCACCAAATCTTTTTCAACAATTTCAACCACTTTCTCGGCCAAGATCCGGATCAAAGTCAAGAAGTTGATTCTATTTTGATCTCGAATTGTTCTTATATCAAATGGAGTCAATAATTCATAAATGTCATTGCTATCATCAGGATCTTTCCATAAAACTTGCCAAAATGAAGGATGATATTTTTCAATGATTCTTCCTTGGCCAAGCTTGAAGAAATGGTTCTTGAGCTTGAGCCTTTCCTCGTAGGACTTCATGGACGGGAAATGGTGGCGTTACTTGGTGATGGGTAGTGGTGATATGTGATCGGGTATAGATTAGAGAGATTAGTATTGTTGGGTGCGCACGACTGAGATGAGTGGCCCCAGTATGGGCCCAGTATGGGCCAAGTATGAACAGGAATGTGAAGAGGAATGTGAAGAGAAGCTACGAATTGGTGGACACACTAAGAGTGTTGGTGGTATGGGTTTTTAGTAGTTGGTTCTTTGGTACTGTTTAGTATGCATTGTTCTATAAAACACCAGTGGTGTGGTATTAGTGATAGGCAGCGATAAGTCAGGTGATGCACAATCACATCGTGGTGTTGGGCAAGGTTGGTAATTGCTTAGGTAATTATGACCAACTAGACACTGGACGTTATGCTGATTCGATGCTATATGTTGCTAGTGGGGCCCCTGGTGGTGGGGTATTGGTGGCTATATATTCCAATTAATTGGGTGGATATGTCCACTAGTTCGGTGGTGAACGTGTAACAAGTGAGTGGGTTTAACACCGCGAAAAGTGACACATCAAACATGACCAGAAGTAGTGAAGTGGTGAGATCCAGATTGCCTGATCTAGGTAATAATCGTAGCTTAGAAGGGCCAGAATTTACAAGTCAATTTGACTCTGGTTTCTCTGAAATTATTCTCGTCCTGGTTTCTTGTAAAAAATTCGTTAGGCGTGGAAACCTTCTGTGCCTTTAGCCAAGACTTTTGAGTGCCATCGAATTCTTCTAAATTTTCTTCTTTCTTGGCTCACTTCGTTCGACTAAAGGTCATCTTTTGATCTTTTTTTGGTGGCTCACTTCGTTCGTGTAAATTCCTAGTCTTGATTTTTTTGGTGCCTCATTTCATTCGTGTAAAGCTCTGCTTGGACTTTGATCTCACCTCACCAGTAGCTAGATTTGGCTATTGGATCTAGATCTGTAGTTGTATCACTTGATCTGCCACTGTTTCAAGCCCTTGTTCATTCTCTGTGACATTAATTATTCACCTTATTCTCTTACGGCCTTGTTCATCTTCATCCTCTCTCTTTCTGATACTTCCCACCAAGGAGGAGTATCCCACATCTACATGCATTGAGGCTTCGTGGTCCAAATCTGGGACTTCAGACTCTTCTAAATCGTCGGCATGGCCGCTGGTATCACCCAACGTCTCTTGAAGCCATCCTTCTGGAACATCCAATTCTTGGACTCCATGCATTTGGTTCTGTTCGTCTTCTTCATCGGTATCGAAATGAAGAGCAGAGCATTGGGACAATGCATTATAGACTCCGTTGATAGAGGAGTCGATCTGAGAAAATAACCTGTTGGCTGAACTGTTACCTTGACCTCCCGCTATGATTTCTATTGAAACAGTAGGAGAATATTCAGATTGTTCTGGTGGCACGGCGGTTAAAAGAGGAGAGGAAAACACTTGGAGATAAAGCACTTGGTGCCCTTCATTATCCTTAAGGGCATGGAGTAATATGCTTTGGTATGGTAACTCGATTCCCACGTGTGTGTTAGCCGACCATACGATAAACGAGGTATTAAGAACATATAACGAAAGGTTTGACCAGTCAAAATTGAGTTCTGGTGATACTTGTAAAGTGTGGGTGGGGTCATTGGTGGACACTTGGCCCTTGAATCCTTCACCACCTCCGTAGATCACGAACTGGTCGTCTAAGGAGAACTTTTCAGGTGGTGAAGATACTTGATAGAGCGCTATTGGAATGGTATTTTCAAGGTTGGGGACCTCGGTGGTGATGCGTGGAAGGTGTGGCATGTGACGAGTGTTGGTGGAGGGTATAAAGTGTTAAGGGTGTTTTTGGTGGTGTTTGGGGTGTTTGGTTTTTTAGCTGGTGCTAGTTTTTATTACTGTGGTGTGGGTTTTAAAAGTCTCTCTCGTAATTCGTAGTATTCAGTGTTTCAGACACTGGGTCTATTTCGCTACTTCCTCGATATCACGTGCGATGATTAGAGGCAGGTATAATATATAAAAAGTATGGACAGGTATATACTTTAAAAGAAAAAAAATAATAATAAAAATGGCAACTGACACAAACACCAAAAAGGTCCTAGGATCTTGAGATCTAGTATCTAGGAATTAAGATCTGTGATTTGGGGTCTCTCGGAGATAAGAAACGGATGGTAAGTGTCAGATATGCTCTTATTGTGTGTTAGCACTATTCAGCATTCAGCTAGAACATTTGATAAAATAGATGCAATAATTAACCAGAATAACTGGTGATAATTTTAAATTTAAGAAGAAAAAACCAACCTCTTCATATTCTTCTTTTTCTTTTTCTTCTTCTCCTTCTTCTTTATTTCATTTTATTTTATTAAATTTATTGTCTTGTATCACTTTGAGACAATCTCCTTATGAGTCTTTGGAAAACAGGACTACTGTTCTCAGTATCATCGATTTCTTTCTTTACACGTTCATTTCTTTCGATTTCTCTTTGTTTGATTTCATCTGGAGTAGGTGGTAAGGCTTCATTCTTTAAGTCGGCACGTCTAGCGTCTTCAAAACTATTGATGGTATTTTTCAATCCTTCACTACCATGAAGTAAAGAACCCTTTGGTAAAACACCACTGTTGAGTTGTTTCAAATGAGCAACATTTTCTGATTCTTGTCTTAAAACAGAGTACATTCTAGAAACTCTACCAATGGCAATAATCTTATTTCTTAAAGCAATTCTTTTGGCTTCTAATGAATCTGGATCGCTAACATCCTTAGGCGGCACTGGTGGTGCAGCAGTTGGAGATTCTATGGTTGGAGTGATTGGAACTTCTTCTGCTAATGGAGTTTCTTCATCCAATTCATCTTCAGTACAAATATTCAAGATTGAAACCAACATATCGGTGATTTTTTCACCCACGAATGGAAGTGACCATGAAAAGACATCCATAAAGTGTGGTAACCAATAAGGATGAGGAGATGCATTAAATTGTCTGATATTCATCACATTATTTTCATATTTCAAAACAGCAGCTTTATTGTTGTAAGTATCCAAATAATTTGGAGCACTAAACATGGTTAATAAAGATGGGAAACCCATGGTTTTGGTTTGTTTGTACATTCTATAACCAGCATCTTGAGCTTCGTGAGCTCTAATAATGGAAAGTAAACCTGTTCGTTCAAGGAATTGACAAGATGCTTTATAAGTGAATGCATAAGAACAACCTCTAACGGTATTTCTAATGAAGGTTTGGTCAAGGTTATCTTCATCATAATCTTCTATCGGATCTGCCCATAATAAATCACACATTAATCCTTTGGTTGGAGGTTCTCTGAATCTATTAAGTTTGACCAAATCATCAAGAGTAGTTAAATCTGGAGATAAACCACCATGAACACAGAAGAATTGTTTGTTCATAATAGCTGCTAAAGGTAATGCATTGAATGACTTCAAACATTCTTCATAAACGGTAGGAGAATATTTATGTAAACATTCAGATTTGAAAGTGAAATATTCAGTTAAATGCTTACATTCGTGATTACCTCTTAACATCCAGAAAGTATTTGGGTAGTTTAATTTTAAGGAGTATAAGTAAATCAAACATTCGATGGAAAATGAACCTCTATCAACGTAATCACCAAGGAATAAATAAGAAGTATTAGCAGGCAGACCACCTACTTCAAATAACTTCATTAAATCATAATATTGACCATGGACATCACCACAAATGGTGACTGGAGCCGGTACTTCAAGTAAATTAGGTTCACTGGCAAGTAATGCGGTGGCATCTCTTAAGATCTTAATGGCATGCTCTTCGTGTAATCTTCCTTCACGTTTGAAGTGTTCTTTTAACAATTCACAGTTTGGTAATCCATTTGGAAGAAACAATTCTTCAGCAGTAGGTTTGACGGTGGCAGGAGGTTCCACGGAGGTGACAGCACGGTCTACAGTAGAGACCTTTTCACCATCTTCATTGATATATATGGAGTAATCTTGGTTGGACACATTCTTGGTCTTCATAGCATGAAGAGCATTGTTGATCTGCTTTGTATTTTGGATGGGATTCAGTGACATGGCTTATTCAAAGATGTGTGATAGTTGGTGATTGGTGTTTGTATGGTTTTTGTATGTGGATTGTGTGTGGATTGTGTAGTTGTAGATTTGAGGTGGGTGGGTTTTTTTTTTCTCTTTAATCAGTGGGAAAAAAAAGACGTGATAGTTGTAAAAAAAAAGTATGGGGGAGAGGAAACAAAGGGGTGGCGGCCAGTTGAGGGTTGTGATGATAAAAAGTTCTGGTAAAGTGAACAAGTAGCGTGGCGTGTGGGGGTAAGAATGGAGGTGGTGGAGGGAACAGACGGGATTGGTTCTGTTGTGTGTGGGGGGGGGATCAAGTAGTTTAGGGGGTGGAGGAAAGCAGGTACCAAATACAAAAGGTTTGGTGGCAAGAAAGAGTATAGAGAGAAAAAAAAAAAAGTTCAAGGGCAGGAGGATGCTGATGAGTTTTTTAGCGGTTTATCAAAACTATCATCAGTTTTACGATCGGTGGTGTAGCAACCAGGAAAGTTACCTAAGCGTGTGTGGGTCGGTTATGTAAGGGCGAGTAACGAGGGCCCAGACCGCACCAGGCCACGCGAGCTAGAGTGACGTGACAGTATCAGTCTCTATGATAATGACAACACACTACAACACTAATACTCTAATACTCTAATACTCTGGATCAGTATACGATCTGATTTACGGTATGTTAGTGAGGGTTGCGATACGACGTGATGGGCGTAGAACGGTCCAGAAGGCCAGAATTGTTCAGAATTGTCAGAATGGCGGGGGAACTGTCTCCGGTGTTCACTACGCGGTGGAACGTGGAATTTTCCATATTGCAAATAGAACAGGAATGGAAAACGGTAGAATAAAAAAAATATAATTAGTTGGTAAAAATTGACGGTGGCGGACTCGGCGGTGTTCGGGGAAAGGCGGCTTACGGCTGCGCCTTAGACCACCAAGATTTTAGGGACAACAATCGCTGGGATTGGTGGAGTTTTCTTGGATAGTCTTGGGGGGGATCGGTTATAGTGGGTGTAGGTGTAGAGAGGGTTGAAAAAAAAAATTGGCTTGGAATGAAATTTTGGTTGGCACTAAAATTGTTGCTAAATTAAGAATTTAGGCATTTAATTTAGACGTATTTCTTGGGTCATGTGTGTAAGCCCATGCGACATGTACCAATTACGACTGGCCTGAAATAAGGCCTTCGTGTAGGCACCAGAAAACGGTTATAGCTGCGATATGATAAGATTGGCACCAAGATTAGCACCAAGATAAATACAACTTGGTTTAGGAGAGGTCTCCTCCTATATACCACCCATGTGCTGCTAGCCGAAACTAGCTTACGGTGTGATCCCCCGTAAATGTACCTTTATTACTTGCATCTGGTATGTAGGGTTTGATCTTATTATACCTGAAACTAAGACTAGAATGTCTAAATTCTAAAATTAGTATATTTTTGAAAAAACTGAAAAATTATCAATATTTTAAAAAAAGTAGAAATAATTTAAATACGAACTGGTTTATTCATATATGTAATTTTATAATATTTAATCCGCATGTTAATACGGCAAAAGAATAATTGAATTACGGTACTATTTATATTATGATTACATAATAGATTACGTAATACTGATACCCAGTTATCTCCAAGAATCTCTGCCAAGACTTGCAGGGACCGATTCCAACGGTTTTTTTTCAAGAATGAAATCTACAATCTTATCTCGATTACTAATATATTACTAACCAACATACTTTTATCTATAAAATCACTAATCAATGGAAATAAAAAATACCAAACAAATAACAAAATTAACCAATTAACAAATAACTAAATGCAAACCAAACTTCACTTAGTTCATTTTTTTTCTCTCGTCTTCTTTTCAAGCAATTAATTTCGTCATAAATGGTAAATTGATCTAATAAATTCCTCATCGACTTACTTGGTCAATTGAGGAGAACGGGAATTAACAAATACCACATGGGCATTACCCTTAAAACCATTAAATGAGGTGGTAGAAGTACTAGTGTAAGCACCTAAATTGGAAAAGTATAACCAATCACCGACCTCGACATCGTGCGACAAAGATGAACCGCTCGAAACACAATCTAAACCATCACAAGTTGGTCCCCAGATCGAAAAGTGGTGCTTGCCCATTTCGGCATCATTTTCGATCTCACCTTCTTGATTGGCGGCAGATTGATAATAAAACTTGTTGCCATGTTTTAAAACACGGGCTTGAGGATGCTGATGATCAAATAAAATACAGTTCATGTTACCATAAACTCCATCATTAATATAGACCATAGCTTTAATCTTATCATCCTTGACTTCTCTTCTTGCAATAACATGAGTAGCCAAGGTAAAAGCATTAGAAACCATAAATCTTCCTGGTTCAGCAATAAATCTAATTTGATTTTCTTCAACAAATGAAGCAGGGAAATATTTTTCTAATGAAGAATTGACAGTAAAGGAAGATTCACCAAAAGTTTCTGGTTCAAAACCTCCACCAATATCTAAAATGGACATTTTATGACCATATTCATTGATACCCTTGTCAAAGACTTGACGAGCATCTCTAACGGCTTTGGTGATGGACAGGAAGTCCTTAGCACCAGAACCAACATGGAATGCAACACCATTAACAGATAATCCCAATTGAGTTGCCAAAGGTAATAATTCATTGACAGCAGTATCTAAAGAACAACCGAATTTGGTAGATAATCTACATTGAGCAGCTTCATCATCGGTAACAATTCTAATTAAAATACCACAGTTTGGATGGAATTGTTTTAATTTGTAAAGTTCTTGAGGATTATCAACAGTAGTCAAATTAACTTGAGTGTTTGCAGCATGTCTAATGAAAGAATTGGTTTTACAAGGATTAGCATAAACAATTCTATCTTGAGAAATACCCAAGTTTAAAATGGTATCGATTTCAGTTTTAGAAGCGCAATCGAAGTTGGCACCTAATTTCAGTAATAATTTAATAACTTCAACATTAGGATTACACTTGACAGCGTAAAAAGGATGAACCTGAGGTAAATGACGTTTCCAGGTTTCAAAGGAGTTGATAACTTCACCAAGATCACAGACAAAGAAGGAATCTTCTTCACCGGCTTCACAAACTTCGTGATCGATTTCAGAAATGTGAGCAATCAAAGCATCGTTAATGACTGATTTCTTATCAGCAACATTAAGCAATGGGGCGGAAGAGGAGGTTGAGGATGAGGAATTAATTGTTTCTTCAGGACGGAAATGTTCAACAGGATGAAAATTAGCATCTAATGTTGGAACATGACGGATATCGACGGAAGGAGTCATAACTTGGCAAACAAAAAAACGGGGTTTTCAAGTGCAAAAGTAAAAATGTCTAGGAAATGAAATGGAAATATGGAAATGAATTTGCTTTTTAAAAAATTAATCTGGAGTGTTTCTGATCTTAACAGCAACAGCGGGCGATATATTTTTTTATAGGGCAATTAGTTCAATAGTGTAACTGTTACAACTATTGGGTTCTACTCTCTTCGGGGACTTAAGACAGTAGACACTCAGTAATACTCACTAATTATGTGAGTAGACAACTAATTTGACTTCAGGCGGCAGCTCTCGTTGGGTGAATGGCTAAATCTGGGAAGGCACTTAAATTCGAGTCTAGAGAGACTTTGTTGAATTAATAGAGACTAGCGGGTTGGTTCCTTTTTATGAAATGGATAAAGAAAGATTTGAATCATTGCTGAAAATTTTTTTTTTTTATACTACGAGAGGCGGCAGGGAAAGGCCGCACTGTTAGTGGGATCAGCCTCACTAAAAAAAGTTGCGGGTTGCGACCCTAGCACCAATAGGGGAAGAGGTGAGTAAGACAAGAAAGGAAGACAAAGGGAGAGAAAGGGTGAGGTAAAAAGAGGAAAATCGCTCAGCATAGCCTGGAGAAGGCACGGGGTGAGTACGAGGGTGACTTATGGAGGATTTTTGGGGGCTTATCGTGTGATTTAGGGGCTATTTGGTGGTTGTTTAGTGGTTGTTTGGTGGATGCTGGGGCTGATGTAGAGATAGAGCGATAGAGAGAGGCAACGGTTATTGCCTCAGTGAAACAGGCGGGGTTTGCTTATCCGTCACATGAGCTAGCGAGTAGTTGAGTGCGGAAAAAGCGATTCGTGGGGGGCGCTCGTGAGACCGTTAGCGAGGGCGTTAGTGAGGGAATTATACCACTGCTGAACATTGCTATGGGCATATTACTGGCCATACCATTGCGGGTACAGGGAAAACGGGTACTACGGGCCGTTTACAGTGGCCAGGTAAGTTGTTTAGATTCACTTTCGGCACTTCTGGTCTTTTCCCCGCCTCCAAAACTCCTCCAATCACCGTTTGTCCCATATTTTGCAGTCGAATCAATGGCTGCGAGATTTCGCGATTTGTGCCCAGAAGTATAACGTCCACCAAATGACTCATTATACATGTAAATCGTAGCACCGCAACGCTGGCTGTGAAAAATATGAAAAACACGCATTCGTTGATTTGGTGACTTTTCGCTTCTTTCCTACCTTTGGTGCCTTTCATACCTTTGGTATTGTTTACATCTATAAACCCTTAAAATTACTTCATATTGCAATTTATTAAATACCTCAGTGGCTTCTGATTCTGGGGAAATTCCCGCAGCAATTGTACCAGCCTTGGTTCAATATATAGAGTGTTTTTTTAGTTGTGTAGCAGCCGTTTTGTAAATTGAAATTGCGGCAATTCCATCCAACTGTTTAAGATCTCAATTCTTGAGCTACTTGTTCACCAATCAGATAGAATTGCAACAATAGTCAATTATTTGCGTCAATTCTTTGTAAAATCTTTCAGAACATTCAATTGAGTTATTTTCAATTTTTTTTTTATCACCTGCCAATTTCTTTGATTGCCCCTTCTTACAAGTCAATCAATGGCTCTGGCTCAGACACATACTTCTTTCTCTCTTCTTCCAATTCTGGCAACTCCGGCATCTTTGGTAAATCTTGTGCAGACCGAGGATACTCAGTAGTCTTAGGATATGGAGCTTGTGGATGCTGTTTATCGTAGTCTTTCTCCACATTATCAATGGTTGGGAATCTTGCAGTAGCTTCCTCAACTGCATGTGGTGGTAAGGTTGAAGATTGTCTTCTGATTAAATTATTGTCTGGTTGTTGGTTAGACAAATTAACTGGGAATGATTCTTCAACTTCTCCATCAGTACATTCAGGAGAGTAATCAACTGGTGGATAAGGTCCTTGGCCACCCAGGTACTGTGCTGGAACTTGTCTTTGAGGTTCTGGCTGAGATTGTGGTTCCTGTTCATAAGAAACAGGATATGATAATGAAGGAGTTTGCTTGTCTGTAGGTGGGTAGGAAGAATGCTCTTCAGGTGGAGCAGAAGGACCTGCCTCATTGAATGAAGTAACCGGTGGTGGTTGATAAGATGGTGCTTCTGGTGGGTAAGCTGAGTTAGAGTATTCTTCCCCTTCATCTTCTTCGAAGTTAGGTTCTGATGGTTGATGGTATGCAGCGTTACCAGGATACTCACCAGGTCTAGCTTCGTATCCAGTAGGTTGGTTTGAGAGGCTTTCAAATTGTCTACCTTGGTATGATGGGTAACCAGTACCTTGTTGAGAAATGTATCCTGGAACATTAGAAGCAGGACCTGATGCATTGGTTACACCAGTTCCTTGCTGAGAAATATAACCATTGTTAGACTCAGGAGCTGGTTGAGAATATGAAGGTTGACGACCAGTTCTTTGAGGGGCATTGTAGTTATTTTGTTGATAACCAAAGTATTGACCTTGACCTTGGTCTTGGTGATCACTTATCTTATGGTTTCCGTAAGCCATGTTCAACTTATCTTCCAAGAATTGATCGTAGAGCTTGATGATGGTAGAAATCTTGTTATTCATTTCCAAGAAACCTTCATACTTTTCAATAGATGCTCTTAATGACTTGTTAACCTTTGGCTTCAATCTGATCACTTGAGCATGTAATTCACTTAAGTTGGAATCGTATAAAATATTGGCTCTCTTTTTAGGATCATTCTTAACAGAGTTCATCAAGGTGATAAATAAGTTGATTTGACTTTCTTCTTGTTGGGTCAAATCTTCTACACGAGTTCTTTGTGGAGACAATTGAGCTGGTTGAGGTTGTTGCTGTGGTTGTTGTTGATCATACCCTTGAGAAAATTGAGGTTGAAATTGTTGTTGGCCATATGGATCTTGTTGTGGTGGTTGCGAATATTGAGATTGGTCATTAGCATCGAATGGAAGAATATTGGAATAGAAATCAGATTGTGGAGCTTGTGCTGGAGCTTGTGGTTGGGATTGAGGAGGAGCTTGGCCAGGAACTTGTGCTGGTTGTCTTCCATATAATCTTTCTTGGTTTTCAAATTCCTTCAAACTGGCTGCAATTGCGGCTTTCATTTCTTCATCTTCGTCATCATCATTGGCTTGGCTCTGTGGTTCAGGTTGGGATTGTGGTTTTTGAGGTGGATGTGGAGGAGGACTGTATTGTGTACCTGATTCTTGCAAACTCAATTGGATGGCTCTCTTGAATTCTTCATCTTCATCATCTTCAGGATTAGGATTGTTGTTCATAGATCTACTGGTGGTTCTAGAATGGCGTCCACTTCTTGGTTCTGATCTAGAAGACTTACCCTTGTACTTGGCAAAACAATTATCACAAACTCTAACAGGATCCTTAATACCTAAAGAAACCAAAGGAATAAAATTATTGGAATGGGTTTGACAAAATACTCCCCCACATGCACGACAATGATGCTTTCTATTAATCATAGAAAATGAGTTATAACAAATCATACACAGATCACTATCCACCCAATCAGGAGGTACTTCTGAATCAATGAAAGTACTATTGATATTCTGTTGATTATTATTGACTGGAAAATCATATCCTTCATTAACTAATTGTTTATAGGTCTTCTCCACGTAATTCAATTGTAATTGACCTTCAAATAATTTGGCCCATTCTTGAACAAGAGCCAAAATCTTGTTTCCAACATTCAACTTGGATTCAATGTTTCTAATATTATAATCCTTAACATTGTAATGGATTTTAAGAAGAACATCTACCAAATAATCCATAAACTCCTTAGAAGCGATCTCCACTAAGAAATGATAGCCGCTGTTTTTGACACATAAATCGACCAATTTGAGGGTGGATGTAAGGAGGTTTGGATTGGAATGGACAAGAGTCATTCTCTTCTTTAATGATCTCATACATTGTTTGGCGGGAATCTTCTTGGACCTGATAAGATCAGTGATTTCTAATGCTACGGAAAGTTCGATTTCTCCATTAGGAATTGATTCCGACGTGGCCTCGGAAATCTTGTTATCGAGCTCCAACGTGGAGACGGAACTACCACTAAACCAGGACATGATGTTGTTGGGGGTGTGGGATATGGGGACAGGGATGGTAGGGGCTGATATGTGTTCTGGTTGCCACTATGAGCATGACGGTGTTGGGTCACGTGACCGAGGACGGCTGAGTCTACGATCTTGGGGCACAGATCCTGAGACTGGGGCAGAATAGGAGGGTGAGAATAGGTGGGTTTACGGGTAGAGTAGTGGTAGCGGTAGAGAGAGCATTTAGGGCCACTTGTACGTCCCCATTACTCTTTTTGTAGTGGTGTTGTAGGCTGGGTTAGTGGCCGGAAGTTTGTGGTCACGTGACCAAAACACCCGAAACACTATAGATATATTTAGATAACCACATAGTCATGGTTTAGGGCAGTTTAGCCTTATGCACGTCCTGGTTACCAGCTAGTGCTTTAGCCTTGTCACCTAAACTCGCTTAGACTCGCTTGAAGTTACTGGTAGCAAGGTTATGCTTACATAATATACATAGTATCTATAGTACGTGCATTAAAAACAAGAAGGGTGGAGGCATAAAATGTCAAATTTAGCCCCCAAATATGGAGTCAGAGTCAGAACCAAAAAAGCACAGTGATCTGGTCAGCTGATTTGGCCATACTGCCATTGGGTGGATGGAATCAAAAGATGAAAGTGTGTATGTGTAAAGAATAACGCTCCTTCATGTGTTGTTAGACACCGAGTGGTTATTGAAGAATAACTATGGTAAATATGACAGAACAGGGCAAAAAGCTAGAGACCCGGGCCTCAAGGCTTCTTTTTAGACTTATTTTTCGTATATCTGAATCTGTAAAATTTTAAAGGGTTATTTCACACTTTGCACCTTTTTTTTTGATGTGTTTTATGATTTTTTAACTGTTTCCAAGAACACATTAGCTTTTTTTTTCTTTAATTTTTTGTAAGACTGGTTCATATGTCAACTTAACGAAGGAAAAAGATAGCAGAACTAACACCCAAAACACCAACACTTATCCACCAGTACATATCGTAAGAACCAGTGCTAGTTTCTCTGAAGGCATTTGTTCTATATTGATTTTCCAAAGATCTCTTGACTCTTCTTCTTAAAGAATCCTTGGTTTCAGATGGACCATCAGTAGGATTCAAAGCTTCGGTAGGTAACATCAAAGGTGGCTTGTAAACCAAGTATAAAGGTTGCATTTTAGAACCATCGAATTGGAAGATTTGTAAAGTAGTCTTTCCACTGTATCCATCAAGGTATACTTGGTAAGTTTTGAACCAGGTTGGTTGAACGTATCTGGTATATTGAGATTTATCTGGGAAATCACCACATGGTTCACTCAATAATTGTCTACCATCGACTGCAATAGGGGTTAATACCACGGATCCATTACCTAATATTTCATATTTACCATGTTGATATGTGATAGAAGCAGTAGGACATGAATGGTTTTGAGGGTTGGAAACAACTCTATAAAGAGCTTCTTCATAATGACCATCTTTAGTGAAAGAATATGAAATACCTGGTAAATCAGGTTCAATCAATAATTCATCTACTGGATCATAAAAACCTGGACCAGTGAAAACAGTATTGGATTTGGATGACCAGGTACCTTCTAATTCATCCATAGTAGGATCGGCACTGACTGTAGCCATGATAGTAGATACCACAGCGATAATACTAGCGGAAATGAATTTCATTGTTGCTATTAATCAAAAATAAAAATGTGGATATATGTGGCTGGGAACGAATAGCGGGGCAAGAACGGGGTTGTTATTGGGCTTTGTGACACCAGGAAATTCAGATGTTGGAAATCAGCTCGTGGTCGATGAAGTTGATAACTTAAAAACTCAATCTATCCAGTGGTTACGTGTAATAGATTGTGCCTGGGATGTTTTTTTTTGACATCTTTTGAAGATCCTAAAATAGGTCGCGTGTCACGTGTATTTCACGTTCACGTGATGGGAGTGGGCTATGTTGCGGTTGCAAGGGGGTGATATGTGCCCGGGCCGATCGATCTAGGAACAGAGATGAGCTGAAGGGTATGTCATCCTATGGGGTGGCAGGTGAAGGCAAGACAGGTGAAGTTTTAGGAGGCGTAATAAGGGTCAGGGATTCAAGGAGATTGATGCTACTGAGTATCATCTGAGAATTTTTCTTTATTAGTAAGATATTACGTAATACCACCACTTTCCAACAATTCTGTTGAACTATTGGGATTTGCATCCCAGAGTAGCCTGGGTGGTTATAATGCATCCATATAGGGTACAATGGAGTATTAAATTAAGAGTTAATAGCTTTTTCGGGCTAAATCTCGGAGTTTCACCCTACATTAAAAGTTTTACCAAGAAAATACCCTAATGATCAGCCAAGAGAGCACAATGTGTCCACAAGAGTTCCAGCTTTGAAGCCCTCATGGTGGCTACAATCGCTTTGTTTCCAGTGGTGAAGTAAAGCGTGAAACAGACAGATCAGTTACCTTCTACAGCCGTTCCAGTTTGTTTATGTCTGAGACCAGTACGCGTTCAGCTCATCGCGATGAATTCAAAAAAAGAATACCTTCATCAAGAGAAAGATGAAAAAAAATGACGACAACTGCAGGATTCGAACCTGCGCGGGCAAAGCCCAAAAGATTTCTAATCTTTCTCCTTAACCACTCGGACAAGTTGCCAATTATATAACGAAATTAGAATTCGTGGGGAGCCGGAGCTGCCACCCATATAGAGAGACCATATTGTTATAGTAGGTGAAAAATTGTACTGTGACCATAAGTATACGAATTTAAAGCTACCCTGTATGTTGTTCAATACCAAGGCTCCAACACTTACTGAATTGTATGAACAGTTGGTGTGTTTTCAGTGCTTATTTGTCTCTCCATAGACTCTTCATAGTAAACCTCAAAAACCATTTTTTGAAAAAGAGCGAACCCTTTGATATTTCGAGTGTCTCGGACTGAGGAACTATTGTTTTGATTGCCGAGTTGCCGTAGTAAACGGAGTCATCAAGCGTGTCTTGGATTCGTAGACACCATTAATTGATACTTTGACTTGGTAAAGATACTTTTGAATGGTAATAGAATATTGTATGGGATGGTATTAATTGAGCGGATTCATTCTTATCTGATAAATTTGGGGCTAATTGACCCTAAGCTACCCAATTGAACCCAATACACTCAATTGACATTTTTACCCTTTGACCCGTGGCTCGGCCGTTACGATCTCCACTTCTCGGCTTAAAATTATTTGGAAATCATAAATGGAGCTCAAAAATCGCAGTCCGTTTCGCTGGCTGGCTCTAGACTAAATCTAGCCAAAGGTATGGTCGCAATTATAATTATAAATAGGTATATACAATATACGAATAAGGTGTAGGAGGTGAAATAGGAACCAGCCAGTGTCTCACTTACGAGTTAAGGTTTTCGGAAAGTACCTAATTAGGGGTCCTGAATATTCGTACATCAATTATCAGGATCCTGTTTAGTTAATAACAAATAAATAAATAAAAAAAACGGTGTTGATCTTCACCTACCTTTGCGAAATCGCTATTCCTGGTAAGCGAAACCTGAACGAGGTAGAAGGGGAAAATGCATCCGATGAGGGCGCATCTGTGGTCATCGAAACCTCCCCGATTGAGGTACCCAGCAGACCCAGCATAGGGGAAAATATTAGAGTATATAGAGGATTGGCGATGTTTTAAACTGCTATAATATGACATACCCTCTATACAAGTTTAGGCTTAAGGCTTTATTTTTGGTTAGACGAGGGTCCGGTTAAACCTCCCTCGCTTGTTATCTATAGAAAAAGTACGGTCTAATTGATAACATCTGTGACTACATTCTGTTTCCTAACGCCTTGAATGGGGGTCCCTTCTCTACTGCTTTCTTTCTAGTTGAGGCAGAATATACTGAAAAATTGGTTACGAGCCACACCATCGC
This sequence comes from Suhomyces anneliseae, assembly GCA_030568535.1. NCBI lineage: Eukaryota > Fungi > Ascomycota > Pichiomycetes > Serinales > Debaryomycetaceae > Suhomyces > Suhomyces anneliseae. The sequence continues at coordinate 254,890 of JAJMGB010000008.1, read as the reverse complement.
CAACTAGGCTACCTTCTCGTCTAGCTATATAGAGAAGAAAGAACAAACGAAAAAAAAAAACACCCACACACACACAAGCTATTGCCACCAAGCAACACCTCCTAAAGGTTTCAGAGCTGGTAAGTTTTCGACTTAAGGTGGTATGTAAGTTCGGTTAGTTGGTAAAGGACTTAAGTCAATTGACATTTGGTCCTCAACGCAATACCGTATTGAAACATACCTATTATTTTGTCCGGCCTTATATAGTTTTTGATCGGTTTATCGGATAAATCCGATATTTTTCATAATTTTTCAGATGATCACTCCAGTTACCAAACTTTCTAGATCTTTGAGAATTTACATTCTTGTGCATCAATTGTTATGTAGTTAGAACAATCGCACTATCTATGGAAAATTCGGACTCTAAACGCGACAGCTATTTAGGTGTCCTTTCAAGTTGTAATGTCACTGATGCCACTACGCGACTACAATAAACAACCACTACGACGTGTGCGTTTTTTTTTGTTTTATTTGTTGGTGTAGGCTATGTGAATGTTTTTTTTTTTTTTTTGGTATTTGGTATTCGGTATTTGGCGTTTTTCGTAGTTCGACCACTACATAATATTCATAATATTAGTGATGTAATGATGTAATAAGATCTGCCATTGGATCTCATTGGCCAGTCAATTGGTTGCTACTCTATTCTTTTTTTATTGTAGTTTATTGTATGTTGAAAAATTGTGTAGAGTTGTCTACGGGCGCTTTTGGATATGTGTATGTGTCACTTTTTTTTAGTTAATTGCTTAAGGAGGGTTCAGGATTTTTGGTTTTGATTGCTTGGTTATTATAATTTCTGGAAGGCGTCTTGCGGTGTCGAAGCGTACTTTGTTTTTACGTAATTATGTGGTTAAGTAATGTTGAAAACAATAAGACAAATCCAGATTTTTCTTTTTTAGGACTACAGGTCCAGAATTACTTAACTGGGGTATAGTATCCATAATTAGAGATATTAGAGGGAGATTAGTGACCAAATGCCTTATCCCTATTTTACAAGTGCGTATATGAGAATTGGATGATCGACCCCGTATGAGCTAACTTGGAGATCACATAAGCCCTGTAATTCTCGTTATACAGTAACATCAGCCTACTTTTTTATTTTATTTTTGAGAATTCTTGCACTTATAGGGAAATTTGTCCAACTTTGACTGCAGATAAACGGTGTCTGCTTCATGCAATCATACCGATTGCATTTTACATTTTACATGTTGGTAGATCAATATTACGAAATACTCTATAAATTCCTTAATTAATATGGAACTTGACATGTAATATATTGGTATTATGTGACTAGGGTGAAAAAATAGTATGTTTGGTTCGATATCACCAAAGTAGCCATGCTAGTTTAGATGATTTTTAAGCGATGTTTGTTGTTGTTGTTTTTTTTTTACGTTTTGTACATTTTTTATGTTCTTATATGTTTAATGCAATATGTATATTTATTATTAATTAAATGCACGATGATAGGTTTCATTACTCACTCCAGCCATTGGCGGAGATCACTCGTTAATTGCCATTGTCATATCAATTGGTTACAACCTAGAATTAAAAGTTGTTGATACTCGAGTGACTAAATGTTGTTGTATCTTTTTGACAAAAACTTTTTGTTGTGTTTTTGGTATCTATTTAGCCATTGGGTAAATTGGACTCTCATTTTCACTTAATGGAGTACAAACCCCTCCTTTCCGGGAATAATCAAATTCAAAAATGTCTGCTACTCCAACCCCCCCTTCTTCACCTTTTGAACTAACTGATGAGTTAAGGCTCGCTTGAGAATTATTATGCTGATGCTGATGATTAGTAGTTATGCTCGGTAATTTATATAATGTTCTATTGCTTGGAGAATTTGTATAAAATACAGGTTTGTAGATATTTTTAGTATTTGGTAAAGTTGGAGGGTTTGATGAAGGAATATTAGTTATGGGAGAATTGAAACTTTTATAAGATATTTGATGAGGAGCAGGTATCGAATTAGAGCGAGAAGATGATGATGTAGGAGTATTCATTTGATTATATGGATGATATGATGATGTAGTGGGACTTTTTTTATGTGAATTAAACGAATTGAAGTTATTGTTATGAGGAGAAATATTTAATGAAGAATTGGAAGTGTTGGTTGGTGACATCCTTCTTCTAGGAGTCAAATTAAGGTTGATGCTGGGAGTACCTGGAGTACAAATGCTTGAGCCACCATTTTGTTTATAGGTGGAATGAATTTGTTGATATAAAAATTGACAACCTTTAGAGTTGAATAATTTAAGAATGAATTCAGAAGAATTTAAAACCGACTTGATAATATTCTTCTTAATGAACTTGTATTGATTGATATCAATTTCTGGATGCATATCATCATCAAGTTGTAAAAGGGATTGATAATTGATATTTTCTGATGATAAATTGAAAGTTTCATTGATTAAATCAAGCATTACTTTACCTAAATCAATCAAATTAGTATCAATCAATTCGAATGAATAAAGAGAAACGTAACTTAAAAATTCTTTAATTTTAAACATTTCATTAACATTCAAATTAGTATCAGAAGTAGTTTCTGGAATAATGGAAAATTCATTACTGTTAATAATGAATTCTTCAATAGATGGGTCATTAAGAGACCAATCCAATGTGGTCAACACATGTAACTCCATTTGCTTGAACATTCCTTGATCATATTTGCATTTAGCACCGCATAATTTGACCAATTCATGTAATTTTGGTAATCTGAATCTTTCAGTTGGACCCAAATATTTACCACCAGAACCATAACCCAAATCATTAATGGTTTTGATACTGGTTAACTTGTCAAGATTACTCAAGTTAACAAAGTGGTTATTACCACCTTGCATCTTAGATGCAATCCATAAACAAGTAGTGATAATCAATTGTGATTGGTCCAATAACACAATTCTTTTGGAACAATAGCGATCAAAGATCTTGACAGCCTTGAAAAACACAAATGGTAAGATCTTCAATCTGATAGACATCTTAAGCAAAAAGTCAATAAGCTTCAATCTTATTGAGAATGTCAAGTATGGTTGTTGTTTGTAGAGGTCCAAGTTTGGTTTGTTAGCTTCAAGAAGGTCAACCATGACTTGGTAGATTTCTGTGTCGTATTCATCCAAAGATTGTTGGTGAATGTCCAATTCCTTTTGGTACAATGGAGCAGGGTACTCAAATTGGAAGAACTTTGGAGGAGAAGACATGTTGGTTGGTGGGTTGGTGGAGCAGTTGCGGCTTATGTTTTGGTTTAATTGGTGTGGTGGAGTGTGGAAGGAATTGGGGGTTAATGGGTTGACCCCGGTAGACATCTTCGGTATGTTAAGCATAGCAGCTATTTTGTAAGTATGTTTATATTATGTAACAGTGTAATGATGGTGAAGATATCAATGTGAAGGTTATATAGCTGGCTATATATGATGTTCACAAGGGAAAGATATACCTCAAGGGAGTGTGGTATAGCTGTTTATAAGCTATAGGAAGGGTGGTGGGGTGGGGGAGAATGTAGGGTTAAGTATGTAGCTGGGTGTATGTGTTGTGTCCAGTATGTATAGTTGAAGTTGGTGCAGTTGAATCTAACAGGTGTCTGCAGCCAATATCAGTAGTATAGATTGCAAGGTTGCAACTTGGATGAAAAATATGAAAATCGGAAATTGCAGAGATATGGATGTATAAATATGACCTGACTTTATATTTAGGACACACCAACCTGTTGTGTAGAAGTCTATTCCCATTTTCCATTACAATTTTACAGTGATACTTACAACAATAATGTTTGAAAATGTATGATAATTATTTTTTAGCATTCTCCTTAAAAAATAACTTAAACTTTATTCCGGTTTTTTATTTTTTTGTGCCCTTATTTAAAAAAAAAAATATGGATCGCATCACCTCGTGTAAACATAAAGGCTAATCGAGCCACCATCAATTAAAAAAAAAAAAAAAAAAAACACCTAACCAATATCCACCAGTACAGTACGCTACAGCACTGAGTGGTTACGTATGTAACTGCCTTGTATTGTACATTGTTCAAATTATCACGAATCTACCAATACACCCTTTTCATCAGGATATGCGGAAATGATCCCCCCACCGTATAGTCTGCATCAAAAGGCACTGGTTTGAGTGTTCTAGAGTGTCATACCTCACTAGCGGGAGGTTGATACCCATCGAAACGCAATTGGCGAGGAGGTTGCACTTTTCTTTTTTTCTTGTTTTCTACAATTGTATGGCCAACTCACAAATTAATGATTATTGACAATCAACTATATTGAGTTTTAGTAAAATTCGCCAATTGGCCCCTAAACCACTAAAGTAGTAGTATGTGCTTGATGCTTCTACGTGTGTTCGTCTCCATGTGACTTGGAGGCTGTAAGATTATGTCCTGTTCAAGCATACACCAACATGACTCGAGTAGACTTACTTGTACATGGTAGAAAGAAGGTACTTCCTGGGTTTTTGCATCTATCTAATAATAAAACAAGCAAGTCCAAACGAGAACCACACCAGTAAAGGCGCTTTTTAGTCAGTTTGCCCCCCAATTAATCAAAGAATGTGCCTTATAGAGGTGGTGTGAGAGGAGAGAGGACGAGGGGGACGAGGACGATGGTGCACCCTTTCAAAAGCCCCTAACCCAAGAGAGGAGCGCCAACGTTATGTATTAGGTACGTACCGTTTTACCAGGGCTCATGTATGCGTCGTCTAGAGCGCCGTTTGTTGATAATAGAGGAGGTTTTTTCTCGGTATTTTTGGTACCAGAGGCTCGCTAGTATTCGCTAGTGACAAGTAGTAGTCTTACGCGCGATATCTCGCATATCAGACGCTGATGACGATGATCATTTGTACCCCAACCCCAGAAATGATCGTACCATGTACCATGTTACCACGGGGGGATTTTCAAAATTTTTTGTATTTGCATAAGTAGCCTATTAATATCACATTGCGTCACCTTTTAGCCAATTCATCAATGTAAAAAAATTGATCGGTGTCTGAGACAGACACCAGTCAAGTTGAACCAGAGATCACCGAATTGTACTAATTGGACGAGTTCAATTAATTAGTCTAATTGGATAATCGGACAACTCTGCTGTAAAATCGCCCAATAGGTCTTCTCCATTTTTTGCATATTGAAAAAAAAACTAGCTGCATTTTGGTTTGTTCCAACACCGTTAGATGCCGTTAGGCGCTTCAAGCAACAATAGCGTTACTAACCAATCATTTGGTCTGGTGCTAAAATGCCACTGGAAAAAAAAGACCCATCATCACCGTCATCAGTCCTAGCATCGGAAAAGGGGAGTGGAAACTGCCTAGGGGAACATGTCTTGGAGCAAGGTAATAGTTGCCCGAAAATCTCTATAGTGATATTATTGATATCTTGTGCAACTTGTGGTGCTTGTATTGTGGAGAGAATTGCATGCACACTTTCAGGTCCGGTGCCAGTATAAAAAATACTTCCAACATCACCCTACGTACACCGACGACCGACAGGTATACCACCGGCGGGACCACTTACCACCTACAAAACTACAAGTGTACGGGAATATGTATGGCTAAAAATGTATATCAAATTGACCCATTGGGAAAATATGGAAAATTTGAATAGGGAAAAATATTGACATTGAGCCAGTTGATCGGAATGTTCAATAGATACAGATCTGGTCTAATATCGTTCAGGAACGGAACCCTCTACTACTGTAGTAAATTAGTAAATAGACATTCTGGACGACTTAGTCAGACTAAACAGACGCAGTTGAAGGAATGTCGAGATCTAGATGCGTATCCCATGTCGTGAACATGCCACAATTCTATTGATAATTCACTTAATCTCCGTGGTTTGTTTTCCTTTACCTGTGCCTCCCACTCCTCAAGTTGGAAATAGAGTCTAGTTATCGTCTACTCTGGTAATGATAACACAGGAGGGTGGGAGGTGGTGGTTATTGGGCAATAACGAAGAAGTGAAAAATTGCAAAATAAAAAAAGAAAAAAGAAAATTAAAATTAACTAAAGCAGAATGAATTGATAAAGAAGAATTGAATAATATGAGCCTAAGGCATTGGTGGTTGTGGTACCATAGATTACATGATAAGGCATTCATGACCTTTGGGCTTTGACCATTACGGTTAAGTCTCAAGATCACAAGCCTACAAGGTGTATGTGTGTGTAGGTAATGATTTTTGCGAGAAGCCTGTCTTACCGGGACACATTTTCGGCAAATCTTTAACAATGCAAAGGCGAAGTACTATTGTAGATTTGTCATTTCCGATTCGGATACCATTTGATGGTTTTCCTATTGTTGGCGTTATTATTTTTTAGTTTCGGCTACCCCTGACAGGTGCAAATAGTTATTTCCGGTTATATTTCATGTGACACAAAACCTTAAACAATTAAGGGTATTTTGTCCACTTAATTGGCGATAAAAGGACTATTTTTCTTCAAATTACTCGTCTAATCTTTGGCGGTGGGTGGGGCGATTAAAACATAGGAGGTTGGCCGTTGGATGTTTACTTTAATGTCTGATTAGGTATGAAGGGAACCAATGCCTTCCCCTTCACCTCTCTCTTGACCCATCGGCTCCATCGATACGACTAACCGCGTTATTGGACCTTGTTAGTCTATAGTGCATGTTTCCTATAATTTATATTTTCTAACATACTAAAAGCCTCCCTGGAGACCCCTTACACAGGTCATTTAGTCAGGCAAAAAAATGGGATGAGGGACATATGCAACCGCACCAAGATGCAATACTCCATACTGTATTAACTGCAATAAGTGCAAATACCTGCAATTACTGCAATTACTGCAATTACTGCAAGTACACCTGAACATCAGATAAAGTCAATAGCTTACTATTTAGTTCTCACTGCTTTTTTTTTCTCTATAATGCAAGAGTAGCTGTAAGTTCACCTCCATACTCTAATCTTACAAGATAATTATAGAAGTGCTCCTATTACTCTATTACCAGGCGTAACCTATCATTTGTACATAGGTTCATTGTGTAGTCAACTGGACTGACAGATTATCAGGATAAACCTGATTGTAGTAATGGTTCCAGGCCAATAAGTTAGGTTTAAAATATTGTCGCGACATACCATTGATTTTGTGCATAAATTTTCAAATTGCCCGTTTTGGGACATGTAGATCCAATTATCTCAAGTAATTATCTACTTAATTTATTGTCGCGAACTATACACAATCTATATTGTTGTTAGATCAATAGGTAAGGAATGTACTAGCGTTGATTGCATTCCTCGCTATATCAAGGAATGTTCGAAGTGGTTAGCAATAATCCTAACCTTGAATAGTAGTAGTACTACTACCAGTACTAGTATACTATAGGATTTGAAGTAATGTGATGCGATGTGATGTGATGTGATATGATGATGCGATATGATGATGATAATAATGATCTGTATCTCATGTAATCTAGGGTTTTGTTGTTAAGCTTAAATCACGTCATGTCCTAGTTTGATCTTTCCGGTCTTCGCGTGTTTGAGGCTAGATGTTACATACTCATACTTAGGGTCCATTGTATGTAACATCTAAATTCAAATTCTGGAAGTATGTCCTGGATGAAGTCCGTAATCCTTAGTACAAAGTTTTGTCCCTTGTCTCCACAAACGGCATTCTAAGAGAACGCAACAGGATTAACATTTTTCCCGATTAAGACCTATACAATCCGTTTCAACGGTACTCGTACACCGACAAATGTAAGGACTTTTTATTGTCATGAACAACCTACCAGTTTCACTACGTGACACTACCTGATACTTCAAAGTACACGGTATGTGCCTTCCCATTCAACAAATGCATGGATCAGAAAGGAAAAGCCAAATATACATCAGTGAGTTATTACTGCATCTTGTCTTGTAGGCTTAGGCTTAAAGATGCACCTTTTACTACGTGCCCTATCACCTTGAAGTGCAAACTTGCAAGTAAAATATGGTCAAAAAGTCGTGATTCAGGATTAGAGTTGCACCCTTCAACCAAGACAAATCACCCATTAAAAAAAAAAAAAAAAAAAAACTCTCTGGTTCAAGGCATGGAAATGCACCAGATACAGAAACCTGTGGATTGTACCCACGGAAATGTCAAGTAATGAAAAAAAAAAAATTCTAATCTAATCAGTATACTGGACCAAGATGAAACTGGAAAATTGACATTCTTGGTTTTCTATACTGTGAAATTGGGTTTACTTCACAACCAGTTTATAGGAGAGGTTACCATGAGAGAAGGAGAGAAGGGAGAATTCGCCGCAAGTGAAGGTGGAACTGTAGGACCGTAGAAGATCCAAGTCTTCATGTAATGTAGTGGGTAGTAGCAGCAATTCCTTGCATTATTAGATCAAGGCATGCAAGTGCACCTTTCGATCCAGAACACACCACTTCACCACATCACCACACCACCCACCCTTCCAGTTCCTTCGTTGTAAGTTGGGCATGAAAGTGCACCACGAAAATGGCTGGTGATGTTCGATTGTTAAGCATAGAAGTGCCTGTTATTAGGTAGGTTTTATTCTAGAGGCTTGCCAAATTGCCAAATAATCGTGACATCGATATATTTATCCATTTACGGGCTGTGCAGTTACGGGTGATAATAGTTACTAATCTTTTGATCAAAGAGGTGTGGTGGTGTTGCGCTTTAACTTAATCCATCTCTCTTACACATTACAATATAAAATTTAAGACAATAATCAATTACTTAATACTTAATAAGCTGAGAGTAATGGTCATTAGCCTTTTAGTTTTCTTTTCTTGGTTCTAATGAATTTACCTGAAATCATAAAAATTACGAAAACTGACGAGAACCACGAAATTGTAATAAAATTGTAATAAATATTAATAAAAAAAAAAATCGTGATAATTAAAAAAAAAAATGTAAAAATATATAAATTTTACAAATGGACCGAGGCGATAACCAAGAACCAGTTACGATGAAGGTGATCGTATCGTAAGAACACCCCGAAACCGAAGATATGAGAGAGTAAAAATAGAAGAGGCGGCGGAATAGATGTAAAATAATGATGTTACTGTTCATAGAAGATTATTTCGAAAGATATTTTCAAATAAAACGGTACCAGTTTGTTAAACCCGTTTGAACATGATTGGTTCCAGCGATTTAAATCCGTCCGTCTCTGTATTTCTCGCTCTGGTAAATGGGTGATGTCACTTTAAGATAGCACGAGATACCTATAACTAGGTCGTCCAAGCACGTAGCCGACTCGCTAGACCTATAGGGAGTTGTAAGAATACGAAGTAAAACTGCAGTGGTTCCAAAATCAAAAAAAAAAAAATCATAAAAAAAAAACTCAGACTACCAATAAAGTGAAACGGTGACCCCAAACCAATTTCACTACGCCACCATGTTTCTTCAACCCCTCCCAACCCTCTGGTCAATTGACCATTACCGATTAGTTGATGGTTGGTAGCGTCTTTTCCTCGTCAAAGGAAAGTCGTTAGTTCTTACTCCACATCGAAAAGTCGATGCTCGTAAGCGTTTGAGAGTTCGGGAGTTGAAACTTTTCCCCGTAATTTGCAACCGTTTCACCTCCTGCACACAGTCTATATCTAACCATCATCATTAAACGCGTCATATTCGAAACCAGTACCAATTGCCAGAACATCGAAACCAACGGCCATCGCACGAACAACAGTGAGCTTCAATCGCTTAGTCATCCCCAAGACTGTACCCGCTCACCACGCACCAGAAACCATCCAAAACCATTTCTCCCCACCTCCATCCGTTGGGAAGACAACCTAAACTATCAATTGCACTTTTACAGCCAACTGGTAGAATCAAAACTTTACCACCGCGTATCACCACCAACTGTTCCAAACTTGAGGTTCAGCTAATAGATTGATTTCGGCCAATCCCAGCGCAATATGCTCAGATACTTTTTTGGTGTGGGCGACGATACTGGGTCCCTCCGCAATGAACCCACCATTGACTACAATACTATCCAAAGTCGAGGGTCTACCCGCCAGAGCACTTATTCTGAGCAATCGAGATACAACCAGAGGAGATTTGATAGAGCAGTAATTGACTTTTCAGATGATGAACTCGATTCAGACGAGGAAATGACTCGTGACTTCAATGCCATCATGGATAACTTCACTAGAACCAGCGAGAACTTGAACCGAGTGAATGATCCCACTGGCTATTCGTTACCAAGTGATTATCCTGGAAAATTCCCTAATTCAGGGTCCGATAGACTCAACACAAACTTCAACGATAGAGATAGAATCAACAGAAATGACCAATGGGATCGTAATGCCAGAAGTGACAGAAACCGCATCAATGGATTAAATGAAAGGAATTACAGGGACAAAGCTTATAGAAACGATATCAACGACAGGTGGGACAGAAACGAAAGAAACGAAAGAAACGAAAGGGATAATAGAGACGATAGAAATGATAGAATTGGAAGTAACAGAAGTAAATGGGACAGACCTGATTACACTGTGCCCATGGCAAATGATCCTCTGCTTTATACTGAAAAAATTAATCTGCAAATAAAAGAACTTCAGAAACAGGTAGATAAGGAATTGGAATATGCTGCAGATGCTCCAAAAGATACAACTGTTAAGGATGCTATACGAAAAATCAAGCAACAAAACGAATTTTTGCAACAACTTAATGAATTAGTAGAGATCAATGAATCCTCAGATGTACCAGATAATCTTTTACAAAAGTACAAATCTTTGAGAGCAGACTATGTCAAAGAACTCAATAACTCGCAGGACTTGTACAAAGGCTATTACAAACTCATTTTGAAATACAGACAACTAAGAAAGGATAAGGATACTCCCAAAGCCGAAAAGCCAGCATCAAAGTCTACTTTTACAATAAAGGAAAAGGTCAGATTGATAAAGTCTACTACTACCCAAGAATCTATCAAGTTGATATGCTCCAATATATTGAAAGAGTTGGATTCATTGGACGATCTGGCACTTAGAAAAGAACTTGAAGATGCAAAATTAAGGATCAAAGAATTGGAAGAGCAATTAAAGGCAAAGAAGTAACTAACAAAGTGGACCACATTTAACCGAATTATCAATTGTGAATTTGTATTATTTCGTTTATCTGAAGTACGAATTAAATGTCAATAAAGCATCAACTCCTAAATTTAATAGGGGAAGAATTGTCTCATACAACTTGCTTATAAATTAATAATTCAACTCACGATGTTTGATAGAAAATTAATACATTTGATTTATCAGACAATTAGTTTATTTGATGATAATTTGACTTGCTCTATGCTCTATTAGGGAAAAATATGATTTTTCATCTGCATAAGTGGGTTCATATCTTTACTTTGCAGAATACTTTATTTCTTAAACCCATGAAAGCTCTAGTTGTCGTGTTTGGCAATTTCTATTTATTGCACAACCATTCTCCTTTCCTGGCCAATTACTGTATATTGTCAGTGTTTAAATTGGACTCCTAATTACACACTGATCATTTCTAATCTAAAGGATTTTCGCATTCCCAATCCTGATAGTTGGGGGGTTTTCAGATTTTGGCCCAGATCAATTTCGGAAATAAAATAGATTACGGCCGAATTACTAACCAAATTGTGTGGGAAAAGACCAAATGAGTGACGCGAGGACAAGAAGTAAACCAAGACAAACATGACTAGAAGGGAACGGAATATAGTAAAAACAGAAGAATCCATAAGCTGGAAACAATGCAGGACATTGCCAGAACCTCTTCAATCCTGATGTTCGTAAAACTAATGCCAAAAAAAAAAAACAACATATGCGTAAGCATAGAAAGTGGTACTATCATCATATATCCGGGTATAGGGATTAATATCACAGATGTCTTTAGGGCGAAACTGCACTGATTATGTATATTGGTACCAAAAAACTAGAGATTCGTACCTATTTTTTGTAAACATCTGCACCTTTAAAAAAACTTTATGCAATATGCGGATGAGGCTAAATGTTAGGCGATGCTCAACGGGTAAAATATTTTTTAAAGTAAATGCTTGAGGTAACCTTATCATGTGTTGAATAAATCTTTTTCAGGAATAATTGTGTCAGGGATCGTGTATGGGTGCCTGACTTAAGGGTTTAACTACTTAGTTTAGATAAGTGAAAACAAATCATATATCTTCTATGTAAGAGCCCACACCATTTTTTTCTAAATAAAAAAAAATATAATCAACAAAAATCTTGATAGGGCATCACGTCACGTCAAACGATGAAAAATAAAGGTCTATTATGCTGGTCTAATACGCTTGGGACCCTCCCCAAGATGAGTGCATCTGATCACATAGGTCCTTGTTGGGTCTATGCGTATTAACGCCTCATCTCTAAAACAGCTCCAGAAGCTCTTTATATGCATTGGAACTTTCTTAATCAGGACCAAAACCATCCCATCTTGAGTGTCTTGAAATTGATCTTTCGTGTCTCTTCACCTTATACTCACAACAGATGCACATTTAAAAAAAAAAAATACAGAAGTTCACAAGCCTCTCTCATCAGTAGGAAGCCTCATTAGTGTTTCATTGAGCCCATGCTCCCCCCACCATGACCTTATGACTACATGACCACCGCCTCTCACCCTCGTGCATCAATCATCGCATATGAATCTACCGTGAATCGCATATGATCTCTTGTCTCCGTCAAACCCCTCCAAGACATTTTCAAATGAAAAGTTGTCTGATTTTTTTGCACCCACCCACCTTCCATGGGGGGTCATCGGCTTTAGCGGGATTATGCTCGACCTCATATCTACACCAAATCTTTGGCAAATCGATGGCATAAATTTTGAGTATATCTAAGAGGCTTATAATAATCGATGGAGGCTTATTATCACCTTTCATTCAAACAAAACCTAATCCTTATTAAGTTTTATGTTTAATAGATTTATCTTTATGTTTAGTTTTACATTAGTATATATCAAATCTATAAAAAGAACGCAATCTAGTAAATATGTCAATTTATTCAGCATTATTCTCGTCTAGAATTGCCTCATTGATAGATTGGGTAATAATGTAATCCCAGTCACTTGTAGCAACAAAATAAAACTGTAAAGTTGAGGTAACTAACAACGCTATAATCATTCCCAACCATAACCCAATTAATTCTAATTTGAAGTAAAATGCAAACAAAAATGAACTTGGTAAAGCAATGCAATAATAACTGAATAGGTTCAAATATCCTCCAATTTTTTGTCTTCCTTGACCTCTAAGAACTCCACTACATGAACAATTTAAAAATTCATTAACTTGATAAATTGATGCAACAACAATTACCTTTGCTGCGAAATCAATAACTTGTTGATCATCGGTGTATAATGAGCATAAAGGACGTCTGAAGATATAAAGGAATATTCCTGTAGCCAAACCAAGAGTCAAAGAACATATCACAGAGGATCTGCTAGCTGTGATTGCTGATTTTTTAGATGCAGCTCCGATATACCACGCAATTCTAGTTGATGTTGTGACAGAAAATGCCATTGGAATTTGGTACATCAAGGCACAAGTGGTGGTAACAATTGATTGTGCAGCCAAAACGTCTGTACCAAATGATGCAGCAGTAAATGTAATGATTTCAAAGGCCAACCATTCGGCTTCCACCATCAAAATACCTGGAATAGACAAGTTTATCATCTTTGACCAGTTCTTGAAGAAAACAGAGTTAAAGATTGATTGCTTTGGCCAACATTCATAGCCTTTAACAAAATAAACATAGCTTGCAATCATGAAAAACATTACCCAGTCAGTAATTGCAACCGATAATGGAGCACCAGCAAAACCAATACCATATTTTTTATCCCACACCAAGAAATAGTTTAAGTATGCATTAAGAGGAGCACAGAAAGCAAGAACATAAGTAGAGGCATGGAAAATGTTTTGACATTGCAAATAGTGAGTTGCAACTTCAAAGAGAATATAACCAGGAATACCTGGGGTCAATATCCTCAAATATTGACCTGCCAACTCACATAACTCGGCTTTGTCTTCACCACAAATGGCAATAAGAATCGGAGTTGCACCCCAAATCCACAATGCAATGATTGGTATAAATAAAAGTATCAAAAAGTAACTACATCTGACCGCATGGACTCCCACCATTCTGTAATCTTTTCTTCCATAAGATTGAGCACAAAGGGTATCAAGACAGGTGGAAACACCTTGAATAATAGCATAACCAGTGATGTTGGCGGTCATGGTACTCAAACTGACAGCAGCTAATTCTTTCAGCCCCAAACGACCCACAGAAAATACCGAAGCCACGGTAAATGAATATTTTAATAAAAAGGTAAGAATTAAAGGAAATGAATAACTTAAAAGAGCTTTGGTTTCGGTTTCAAGTGATGTTTCGGGTTCAGGTCTCACAGAACGAGTTGATAAGATTTCTGACACGTCGAGAGTATAAGTAGAAGCATGAGACCTTGTTCTTGTTAAGTCTTGGGGAACAACAGGGTTGGTAGCGGCATAGGTAAAGGAAACATTTTCCTTGGTCATAGAAGCGATAGACGCTCTTCTTCTCAGCACAAAGGACACTATCTCACTCTCATCAATATCGCTAAAGGAGGAGTAGCTCCTACGAGAGCCCAAGAAGGGCGTGTTCTCGTCGTACTTGCCCATAAACAGAGATGTTTGTTAGTAAAAATGTGGATGATGTTTATAAAACGGGTACGGCTGGATGGTTTTATATGTGGAGATTTGCGGCAATTTCGCACAAATCGAGCAGCACTTTTTAAAACAAAGGAGGAGCGGAAATGAAGATCAAGAATATTAGAGAATAACAGAAAAAAGAGAAACAAGTAAAAATATATATAAATTATTTAGGAACAGGGGAAGAAAGGGTAAAATTCTTATCTATTTATACTGCCCCTTCTTATCGTTCAGCCTCGTGCCCCGGTGATATCGCAAATCAGCCAGATCGGGGAGTTCGGAGAAACTGTTGACAGGAGCATTGTTAGGGTTGGTTGCGCTTTCCCTAGGCTTAGTGAAACAGTGGCAGGCGCGCGAATCTGAGACCAATGAAATGCGATTGAGCGATTAATTGAGGGAATATTCCAAGAAATCACCTAGTGTTGTTAGGCTTGTTTATGGGGTTAAAACGGTAGTCGTATCCCGAGACATGACCTTGTGGGGGTTAAAAGTTCTGGGGTACGGAATCTATGTTTTGTGGGGAGACGATGAGATGGGACCCGCCTTGGAATTGTTTGGTTGACAGTGGTTGCGTTTAGCCTGATTTGGATACCGTTGCGAAGAAAATTCCGCACGTGAACAGTCCGGTAAGATTTCGGAAGATTTAGCCCAGAAAAGACTAAGGCTAAACTCCTTAGATAAACCAAGGCAACGTATGGGAGGGGAACTGGACCGATGATTCACTAGAAAATGTATCAAATTTATTTATTCCTGAATCAAGGCAATTCTACTGTGTAGTGAATGGCTTTGATACTATTGATGTCACGAAAAATGGATTGTGGCTTTCAGATGAAATTATGTCATTATTCGGAGTTAAAGAAGCGATAAGACCAATAAATAGTCTTTTAACGATCAAGAGCCTTTATTTATCGAGTTAGGTGTGATTTAATCTAACTCAGATTTGGGCCCGAGGAAGCTTACCTATTTTTGGTTCCTGTTTGGAGCTTCCTACTCTCACTATAACCACTACTGTTGTTTATGTGATGTTCCAAACCTATAAGCCACCGCCAGCCAAAAGAGGTGTTTTGACGTGGTTTCCTAAGCCCTGCAAAGGATTTGCCCAAACTGTCGATTTGACATCAAACAGTGTCCTTGGAGCCTGATCGGATATAATATTTCATGATCTATGGTTGCAAAATTCTCATGCAGTATTCTGCCAGAGATAACACTCACGTGAATAAGCCATGATATACGATAAGAGACATGGAAACCAGAAACCTTGATGGAATGAAACGGTAACCGCCCCTCACTACTTGATAATAGATTCGTTCAACGTGGCTCTCCTGCAATCTGTATTTATCATCTTGAGGCATTTTTTTTCTGTTTCTTTTTACCCTTAAGTTTTTCCACTGTATACTTGCTATAGACACAGATTAAGGTGACACTTTAGGGAATGTTAATTCACAAGAATAGGGAATGAGGAGAAGCGATAAGCTAGATCTACTTTCCGTTTTTATCCCATATCCTCGAGCCAGAACACGTTGGATGTAACATGGAACCCCGTAACATACTGATAGTCTATAAGCCTATTTGCAGAATATCTCGTATTTTCCTGTAATCTCCCAAAATATGCATTGATTCGTAATTATATAACTCACTATAAATAAGGATACCTCGATTACAAGTAAATTGAAGCAAAATAGGGTCGGTAACAGCACCAAGTCAAAGCTATTGGTATTCCACAAAGTGTATGCAACCTAATTATCTTTTTCTTTAATGTTCGCCATTAAGAAAGTATCCAGAAGCTCTTCAGAATCCACCAATTGAGGGATGAAACATCAATTCTAGAACTCGTACAATTTATCAGCCGTAGTCCCTGTAATCTCCGTCTGTGGCATCCGTATACTGAGTCATAACTATACCACTCCGAGTCCGATACCTTAATTTTACGAGTTTATATGTGGGTTATAATTACTAATGCTCCGTATATGTCATTCTATATGTGGCTGTACCTAGAGTATCTGCAAAGGGTGCGGCTATACCTCCCAATAAAGTCCAGCAAGCTAGTCATAATCAGAATAATAAGGCATTTTCAATCACAGTACACTATAATGGAGGTAATGCAACGGCCACGCCCCACATATCTACTCATTAGTCAAACTCCGCCTACCTCCACTCCATTAATAAGCTCTAAAGCCTAAATTGATACTTTGACTCAACTGCTTAGCAATATCTCCGGTTCCTTTCAATTAACTCCGGCATCAACTCCGTGAGTATTGGTAATCAATCTGGTACGCCGCACAAAGATCAACTTACCCCAGATCATTATAAAACAGAGCCGTACCCCAAGCTGTTTTCGACTTACAACACTAACAAATCAACCAATCAAGCCAATTGATCAATCAAGACCAATTGACTACTTAAACAATCGATAGCTCGCACAACAATTGATATTTCAATCTCGATCTATTGTCTATTTCGCTACTATGTCTTTACAAGGTAAATTCTTCAAGCTCGCTAATGGTAACACCATTCCAGCCATTGCCTACGGTACTGGTACTCACTGGTTCAAGCCAGGTGTGGAAAAGGTCAACGAGACCTTAGTTGACACTTTGGCCCGTGCTATCAACCTCGGTGTTACCCATATTGATGGTGCTGAAATTTACAACACTGCCAAAGAAACTGGTTTAGGTATCAAGAAATCTGGTATCAAGAGAGAAAATCTCTTCATCACTGAGAAGCACTTCTCTGGTGATGCCAAATATACTTTGCGCTCTCCATACAACCCATATGACTCCTTAAAGAAGTCTTTGGAACAACTTGAAACCGATTACGTCGACTTGTACTTACTTCACTCTGCTAACATCAAGAAGGAAACCCATGGTTACGATCTCCTTGAAGCCTGGAACTACCTTGAAAAGCTCCAAGATGAAGGTTTGGCCAAGAACATCGGTGTGTCCAACTTTTCTGTTGAAAACTTGGAAGTTATTCTTAACTCTAACCCTAAACACAAGCCAGTTATTAACCAAATTGAATACAGTGCTTACTTGCAAGAAGGATACCCAGGAATCATTGACTTCACCAAGAAGCATGGTATTTTATTGGAAGCTTACAGTCCTCTTGGTCCACTTCACCTGGCTGCTCCTGGTCCTATCGATGATGTTGTTGCTGAATTGTCCAAGAAATACGGTAAAACTGACAGTCAAATTTTGTTAAGATGGGTTCTTCAAAATGGTGTTTTGCCAATCAGTACTTCTACCAAGGATGACAGAATTAAGAGCTACTTGGACATCTTTGACTTTGAATTGAGTGAAGAAGATATGGCTAAGATTACCACTGAAGGTAAGAAGAAGACTTACAGAAAGTACACCACCATGTAAAGAGCAAATTTTTTCTTACTTTCTACTTCTAACTTTACCTCTTGTTTTTATAGGTACTTTCTTTTTGTAACTAGCATGAAGTGCTAAGTTACCTGGATATTGAATATAATGAAAATTATTGATAAGAGTAGTATAAGCATAAAAGAATAAAGCAAACCACTTCAGTTTGGGTGCAAAATTACTAAAGTTTGAAAAATCTATTATTAGGCTTCCTGCCAGAAAATATTATTACCAAACTAATTTGATAATCAATGTAACCTTGATTTCTGCCTGACTCTGATTATCAGGAATTCCACTTTGCTTAATCATATACGTAAATCAAAAACTATTGATTAAGTACTATGGACTTATGCCAAGTCTCTTAAAGTTCTAAAATTAGCAATTCATTAATCATGGAACATCTAATAATTAGATAAAAGACTAAATTATCACTTATAGTTCCTAACCATAGTTTAGTAAAGGTTTACATTCGGAAAATACTCTTCTGCTGTCTTCCCAAATAAGGTACCAAGTCCGGATTGGCCACCCCTAAATGGAAAATATTACACCTCAATAGGAATACTACACAATCATTTGCTTTGATTAGTGCTACTACTACTTTAGATATTCGTAAAAGTATGAAGTAAACCTACTTGCATAAGATCATACTTGCAAAATTTTGTAGGAGCCCATATTTGCTCATCTTTACCACATATAACTCCACATTTACGGTGATATCGTCTAAGGCTAGTCACGAACTAATACTTTCTTTCTTGTCTTAAGTCCTTGACCCATCCTAACCCCGGTAGATGGGTATACTCTCGCTTTATCACCACTTCACATTGCAAAGGTCTCACGCTTAGTTCGCTTTCTTATTATACCTATTATAATATATGTATATAATAAGAACACAGTGTATAGTACTTTGACATTGTCATGTTCGACTAATGATTGTAATGTATCTATAGAAACTACTATGGTATAGCTGTTATGATAACGCCTATATTATTCTTGACAATATCTGTATAATTAATACAGTATTATTAAAATATTCGTTATGAATAATCTACTAAAATCATACGTAACAATCGAAACCGATTACATTAAAATAGATGGTATAATAATAATCAATTGCATCATAAATAATACCCATAGATCTATTGATGTGTCATATTGATGTGTCAATAATTATTTATTGTATATTATTGTGCATTGTGTGTAGGTGCGTACAATACACGAGCCCACACTAAATAAACCAAATATAATATTATAATTATTCTCTTAACTGGAGATTCCTTTTTAACGAATACCGTTTGGTCCCACACAGATGAGTGGACCTCGGTCTATCTAAAGACCCCCTCTTTTCCTATTCAATACTGTTTGTGGGGTTTGATAATTGCGCTCAATTGTCTATAGCTATCACCACAATTGAGAAGACGCACATATACGACCTATGCTCGTCTGTTTTAGCCAAGGTGACGATATGCCAAACTTTCATAGTATAACTCCGAGTCACGAGCCAATCACATCCTACTATGCACTTTAGCGGATTACCGTTATAATAGTCACTAAACAACTCCGTGATGTGGTGCTAAGTATAATGTAAGTCTGAAATTTTTTTTTAGTTAAGAACAAGGCCTTGTCCACAAATTAACCTTTTAGATAGCCAAGCACGGTTACGGTATTAGGCCTGGTTTAGAGACAAGGTCGCTTTGTCTGAAGATAAACACTCTTGTTGAGCAATTTAGTTTTTTAGGCCAATTCTGTGTACTCAAACAAGGTGAAAAATTGAAAACTACTGAAGAAATACAGAAACAAATTAAATAATCTCCATCAGACCGAGTAAAAATAAAGATGATGCCAATAAACAGTAAAAGTGCTTCCAATTGACTTTATTGAGGGCCTGTCATTCCATAGTCTTTCTCTGTGAACACCACAGTCTTCTTTATCCCAATATCACTTCTTTCATAATATGCGCAAAAACATATTGCAAAATTAAATTATATATAGTTTTATGAAGAAGAGACGAAAGTACCTTTTTAAGCCTTCAGCCCACAAATGCTCTGAAAAATTCTTACTTTGAAGACTTCATAGCTTAAGATGATCAAAGTATACACTTCTCATCACTCTTCTTATTTCCTAGGTATCCTAACCTTTCTGCGGAATATTAACCATTTCAGGCCTTATTCCGCATGGTTGCTTACATCCACAACGGTTAATATGAGTAACGTGAAATATCAGAACCACTTTGCTTATAACCATCAACTCAATCCGTAAGCTTATCATATAGTGTAAATTAACTACAAAAGCCCAATAAGAACAAACACAGTCCTCAATTGGTATTATCTCGCTTATCAGTTCTATCTACTAGGATCTAATCACCAAATAAGTTGCAGCCGTAAATGTCCCCAGACACAGAGAGACTGGCATTATACGAGCCTAATGACCTTGAACAGGGTCCTCTATCAAAAAAAGCCGATAAGAAGAAATGGCTAATCCGTATTGCTATCTTTGCTCTTGGAGCCGTTATCTTTCTTGGTCCTCTTAGCCAAACTTTCATAGGCAGCAATGGCCCACGAGAACCAGACTCATTGTGTCCATTGGTTGAAAAGATTAACATTGAAGACCATATCTACAATAAAGATACTATTGCTAAGATCTTACATAACCAATCGTTCAAAGATCAATCCAGAGAAAAGCTTTTGGGTGCCGTAAGAGTTCCTACCGAGTCTCAGGATCAAATGGTTGACCCAGGAGTTACTGATGACTTGGATGAATTATACAAGCTTGAACCAGCTTGGAAGCAATTTGAAAAATTCCATGCCTATTTGAAAAAGACATTCCCTTCTGTTCACAAACACTTGAAAGTTGAAAAGATTAACAAGTTTGCTTTGGTATTCACTTGGGAAGGGTCCACTGATAAGAAGCCTATTTTATTGACAGCCCATCAGGATGTGGTTCCAATTCAAGAGGCTACTCTTCCAGATTGGACTTTCCCTCCTTATGAAGGTGGTTTTGATGGTAAGCTTGTTTATGGTAGAGGTGTTTCTGATTGCAAAAACTTGTTGATTGGATTAATGGAAGCAATTGAATTGTTAGTAGATGAAGGCAAGTTCAAGCCTGAAAGAACTATTGTTTTAGGATTTGGATACGATGAAGAATCCCAAGGTAAAGGTGCCTTGAATATTAATAAACACCTTATGGAAAGATACGGTCCTGATTCTTTTATTCAACTTATTGATGAAGGCGAAGACGGCTTTGTTGAAATTGAAAATACAAAGTTCATTCTTCCTGCTACTGCTGAAAAAGGTCAAGTCAACTCACTTATCGGATTACATACCCCTGGTGGACACTCTTCTGTTCCTCCGGATCATACTTCAATTGGTATTTTATCTAAGCTTATAAGTGCAATTGAAGATGTTAAGTTTGAAAGTATTCTTTCCAATGCTAACCCAGTATTGAACCAACTTCAGTGTGTTGCTGAACACTCTAAAACTGTGGATAAATCTTTAAAGAAGAACATATTGAAAGCCCATTTTGACAAAACAGCAAACAATGAAGTGATTAAATACTTGAGTAAACATCTTGCTACCAAGTATTTGATTACTACCTCGCAAGCCGTGGATATTATTCAGGGTGGAGTCAAATCCAATGCTTTACCTGAATATGTCGAAGTCTTGATAAACAGTAGAATTGCTGTTGAAGAATCCATCGAATCTACAACTGACAAGATCCTCAACCAAATTCACGAAATTGCAGATAGATTTGATCTTGGTATCATTTTTGATGGGAAGGAAATTGTCAAAGCTACTGAAAACGGTTACTTTAATTATTCATTACCCGTCACATTGGAAACTGCCCCAATTACTCCTATCAACAATGAACTTTGGAATGTTTATGGTGGTTCCTTAAGATACTTGTACGAAGAATTACTCTTTCCAGAGAAAGAAGAAACCTTTGTATTTGCACCATATATTTCTACTGGTGGTACTGACACTAGAAGATACTGGGATTTGACTAGAAATATTTACAGATATCTCCCTGGATTAAAACCACTTCCAGCATTTGGTAATATCCATTCTGTCGATGAAAAGTTGGAATTCGATTCTCATCTTACTGTTATTGCCTTCTATTATTACTACTTACAAGTAATGGACAAAATAAAAGACAGCAAGTTAGATTTTTGACCACGAAACTGGAAATTTGCTAGCAGATTAATATGACTAACTACAAGTGATTTAAATGTGTTTTATATAGATTAAATGAATGCAAATCCTTTATTTTAATTGTTGCAACATTTAGGTTGCAACCACTGGTGCGATATATAATTTCAGAGAGTAGACAAGGGAGCTGGTTTTCATAGGGGAAGAACTATTGATGGACTGAAAAATGCTTATACTCCTCAACTTAATTTAGGGACTCTCTAAATTTCTATTTTCTGTAATAAAAGTTCCATTTTTAACGATGTTGGGAATTTCAGAACACTATGAGATTAAGTCACTTAACTTTACTTGGTCTTATCTTATTTATATAATAGCCCAATAGCACAGCTACTGGTATTTTAATTAGTTATTCGCTGTTTTCTCGTGAGCACGTTTCAATTTTTCATAATTATGCACAATCATTAGATAATAGCCCCGATTACAGATGCTTTTTGATCTTGGATGATGTCTTTCTTAGTTAATTTTCCGGCTCGTCGAAGTAAGCTCCACAATTTCGTTGAGAATTCTGGCCACCAGTTTGATCTCTGTATTCACTCCTCTTTCTTCGTTCTTTCCAAATACCAATACGCCCTTTATCTGATCTATCTTACTTCCAAAGGGTAATTTGTTCACCACAATCATTCTCACAAGAATATCTTCCACATCTACCAGCAGAGGAAGATGGAAGATTTTATAGATCTTCTCTATCCTTACACTCTTGTAATATTTTGACAACAGCAATAAGTTATTCTCCATCCAGTTCTCCAATATTCTATCATGATCTAATGTTTCAAACACTTTTCCGTAGCCATACAGACACGATCTGTCTTTGAGAAACCCTTCTAGCAAATCAATTGGGACCAATCTTTGCTTGGCCACTAACTCGTAAATTTGTCTTGTCTTTTCATCAATATCTGGTAAGTTCTGGTTCAAATAAACCAATACGTTGTACCTTCTGAAGTCCAGACTCGATATAAGGAGCAATTGCACGATTTTATAGTTTAGACCACGTCCCAATTCGGCATGTTCCTCAGGAATGCTATTGAAGAGAAGTATCTTTTTGTTTATAAGGTCTCCAAACTTGTTATAGTCTATATTCTGGACCAAGTATACCCAGTCAAAGTATAAATCATAGAATTTCACTCGGATCGGCAAGTACTCTGGTGAATTGGCACCGATGGTCGACTTGTACTTGACATGGCTCTGTATGTTCTTGAATTTTGCAGCCAATGTATGATATTCTGTTGGTGTTTCTAGGGTTGTTTCTATGCCTTGGAGGAGTTCATCAAGTTCTGTGATGTTGTTGCGGACTTGATCCGGCCGCGGAGATGCTGACATGGTGTGCTAACAATGTGGTGCGGTATGGATGTTAGATGAACGGTTTTAGGTGGTGTTAAGTGGAGGTATGGAGCTAGATAGTGGTGTAGAGTTGATTATGGGATGTTAGGTATTGATAGTTCTATGTGCAGGACATTAGTGGTAAGATAACAGAATATCAAAAGAGGAGGGTATAACACAGTGGGGAAAAAGGTTACGCACAGAATAGTGCTGGAAAATTAGCTCTGTGGCTATAAAGTGATACTGGGATTATTGGAATAATTTTTTTCAAAGTGTGGGTATGTCAAATATCGTTTACCAATCAATTATAGCTACTCCATAGGCACTAATTGATGCATATAATGCTTTAACGTGCCATCTACTGTTCATGAGATTTCTCTTGTAGTTTTTAGAGCTCTAAAAATACCATATCCTGCGTTCGTTTAATTTCTGTCACTGTTATGTCAAGTTTATCGCATTACCGGATTCATTCAAGATGACACACATAGTGAAAAACTAAATAACAAAGACAAATGGGCCAAACAATATTTCCACATATTTCACTCTGGTTTAAACGAAACAATTCTGGAATTTAACAACTAATTATCCCCTTTATTCACTTGTTACAGCCTCCTTTCATATTCTCAACTTATTAAAAATTATTAATAGCTCTACAACCACACATCACAATTTCAAGACAATTCTGGTTTAAATATAACTCGTACCTCTCTCAAATACTACACTTAAGTTACTCGTAAAAATTTCACTACAACCACATTATGGTTCTCCTTTTCGTTTAGTAGTCGTATAACTAATTTCATCTTCTTGGCTTGCACCCATAATTCTTCTGCCCCTGCACCTCTCCACCTTCCTTCGTTTACAACAAGGACGTCGTTCCCATACAGTCCCTTCTTTCGACCCCTTACGCTATTCCTTACTTAATCTACTACTACTAGGTTCTTTGGCTAAACGAGGTACGACAGTAGTATCACGTGACTTATATACGATGAAAAACATTTAAATCGCCAAAACACGCTACTACTTTCCAGACACCAACCATGAAGCTCTTCTACTACGCCGTCATCCCTGTGGTCTTGTACACCTTGTTCAACCACCTCTTCAACACCTGGCTCCCATCCCACTACACCTTCGACAAAGATGTTTTAGCCGAACTTTCCAGAGAAGTTATTGCAAATCATCCAGATGGTAATGCTACTGCGATCATGATTGAATTAACTCCAAAGATCCAAGCTGCTTACCCAGATCTCCGTATCAATGACCTCAATTTCGACGACTGGGTCATGAACAACGCTGGTGGTGCTATGGGTACCATGTTCATCATGCATGCTTCTATTACTGAATATTTGATCTTTTTCGCTACTCCAGTTGGTACTGAAGGTCACACTGGTATTCACTTTGCTGACGATTACTTCACCATTTTAACCGGTGAACAAACTGCTGCTCTTGCCGGATCTGTTGTTCCAGAAATCTACTACCCAGGTGACCAACATCACTTGACCAAGGGTACTCTTAAGCAATACAGTATGCCAAGAGGTGCTGTTGCCTTAGAATTGGCGCAAGGTTGGATTCCTGCCATGTTACCATTCGGTTTCGCTGACAGTGTTTTCTCCACCATGGATTACATTTCCTTGACTAAGACCATCTGGTTAACTGCCAGAGATATGGTCTTGAACTTGGTTGAAGGTAAGCTTTAAGCATCACCAAAACCTTCACCAAAACCTTCACCGAGAAACTTCATAAACAACTCATAACCACTAACTAATTGTACACAGTCCCAGAGATCAGAGATCGGCGATGCCCCTGC
Source organism: Suhomyces anneliseae (assembly GCA_030568535.1). NCBI lineage: Eukaryota > Fungi > Ascomycota > Pichiomycetes > Serinales > Debaryomycetaceae > Suhomyces > Suhomyces anneliseae. The sequence goes on along the minus strand of JAJMGB010000008.1, from coordinate 229,552 downwards.
CCTTACAATAGAATTATATATACCGAGCTGGATCCTCCATCTGTTCACCTTCGACGTGTATTACTAATTTATTATTCATCAGCTTGCTGATTTATTGTGATAGATTTGTTTAGAATTATAATTGATTTATAGTAGATATATTCTGGCTATTGTAGGATCGAGTTACCGTATTGGGTGCGAAAACTGGTTATGAAAAATTAGTATTTTGGTTATGCGAAAACGGAAGCGAAATAACAGACAAGAACACACCTATATCCGCTATGTTCCGTCTAATTACATAGAAAGGGAAGCGAGATCCGATGTGTGGGGACGAGTCATTACTGATCCTATTTAAAAGTGCATTTGATATTGATTTGACGCGTGTAACTGCCCCAAATACGCTACTGTAGTCGCGGTCAATATAACAATAAGAAGAGCTACTTTAGCGATGGGAGACTGGTCAAGTGTTCCCGAGGGTTTTGTTGGGGTATCAATGTAATCAAGGCTTCGCAGGGTCAGCGATGTTTGCTCTTGTTTGCGGACAAATGCTTAATTTTGGCAATTTTTCACCACTTGTTTCTTTGGGTGCAAATTTATAGACACTCACCAAGAACAAATACAGATCAATGAAAACACACAATAAATGCGTGAATGAACCTCAGTCATCTTCATATTCGGCTTTAGCGGTGAAAAATCGTCTCCTCCAAAAAGATATTAACATTTAGCCACGCTAATTAGCCACTTTCACACTCTAATAACTCTAATAAACCTCGTGTTTACAAAAGGTATACACTTAGTTAGTCAAAGAATGATCCGATTGGCTCGCGTCAAACTTAATCACTACACGGTTAATCTACGTCTTTTCTATCATGCTATATTACATCTATAAGAATACTTATGTGAGCCTTGAAAAAGGTCTATGCTAAGCTTCATTCGTTTCATAGTAGCCTCCCAATTGAAGCAAAGATTTTGCTACACTGAAGCTATTTGGAGTGCCAAAACTTCCGATTGGCGAGGAAGTAAGGATACAACTGCCCTTTCTTTCTTTTTCTTTGATAGTAGTATTACAAATCGTAGCATCGTTATCCTCGTCAATAGTAGTGTCATCGGTAGTGACGGTAGCCGAATTCACATTGAGGGAAGGAATTAAATGGCGGGTAGAATTGGCATTTTTAATGGGAGTCTTTAATATTTTATTAATTGGTGGGAGATTAGTTTTGGATGATTTGAGAGAATCGATCCGAGGAAGTCCAGATTCATTTTTAGGTTGTTGTACAGGTTGTTGGTGGATTTGTTGTTGTTGTGGGTGTTGTTGTTGATGTTGTTGAGGCAATTCTTGTTTTTCCCGTATAGAATTAGCCAATGAAGTCAACATTGGTTTTGGAAGTTTTATGTGGTTAATTGATAATGGTAAAGGTCTATTTGCAGGAGCAGCCGAATAAAAAATTGACTTTTTCTTTATTTTAAAGAGTCTAAGCTTTTGAACCTTAGAACTGTTGTCATTACAGGCTATGTTTGAAAGTGAAGGGAATGTTTTGGTTTTGGAAAGAAGGTTTGTTTTGGTTTTGAGATTAATATTAACGGATGATGAATATGCTCGCGTCTTTGGTGAGCTAAGAATGTATGGTAATGTAGATTTGCGTTTCAAGGCTGGGACCTTGAGGGATGAAATAGGTGTAGAAGATGCGGTAGTTGCAGATGTGGAAATGGTGGTGGTTGGAGAAGTTTTGAGCGAGGTAATTGGAGAGAGACTACTACTTCCAGAACCAGTACCAGAACCAGAACCTGTGGTGGCTGCAGCAGCGGCAGCATTTTTGGTTTGGTGTTGAATCTTGTACAAAGCCAATTGTAACTTAAGCTTCAACTTAGTGGCAGCCAAACCGGCAGTATCATTTTTCCCCTTAAGTGTAGGAGAGGAAGAAGAAGAGCGAGTGCCTGAAAAACTAAGTGATTTGATAGGCGTGTGGCGAGAGCTGCTATGAAGATAGCTTGAACTGGAGCTAGATCCAGAGCCAGAGCCCGATCCTGAGCCTCCAGTTGGTGTACCAATTATATAGCTGGTAGTTCTAGAGAGACCATTAGCAGTGGTTGTAGTAGTGGTGGAAGTAGAGGTAGCGCTGGTTCTACCATTGGCAGAGCCCAGGCCGAAAATGCCACCATGAGAACCCCCAGTGCTGGTGGTGGAGGCAAGAGGACCAATTCGTTTACCCTTTCTCATAGGAGTCCCATCGCGTGACCCTGGTTTATTCAAGCACGAATCTTTGATAGGAGCCAAAGCCACTCTGTTAGTTACTGACATAGTGCGATTAAGAAGGACAGGAGTGGAAGGTGAGGGTGAACAAAGTATTAAAGGAAGGAAAGAAAGGAAGGGGAGGGTAATTAGGGAATTGGTGGGTGTTGGCAATGGTGTTGATAGATTTGAGGCAGTGGGACGAGAGGGTTGGTATAAGTATATAAACCGCGTAGTAGGCGAAGGAGACAAGATCTGGAGCGTGCCCCTCGGATCTGTGACTGGTTGGGCCAAGTTATAAACATAATACCAACAATGGACGTGTTGTTTGTTTGTGTTTTTCGGAGCGAGCGAGCGAGCGAGCAGCGAGCAGCGACAACTGCGCACACCCCAACACACACACCAGCGAACCAGCGAGCGAGTATGCGTACGCACTAAGAGGACGTGATGCGAAGACTTCAGTAGCGCACAGTCATAAACACAAAATAACCAAAAAAACCAAACAGTGCGACTAAATAAAAAAAAAAAATTATGTTGTGAGATTACCGGTTTAGATATGTTTGCATTCTAGTCTACGGCAACAGAAGGCCAAAATAGCCCAGAAGATGTCCCAATGCGTAACCGATGAGGTTGTGTGTTTTGGGGGGTTGTACCGCCTGTACAGCTAGTACATGGTTCTACATCATCAACATCATCAACATCAAATCGTCATCACACATATAAGATAGGCGATGTGCACCATCAGAATCAAAAGCGTAGCCACCAATGGGTATACAAAAATACCAAAATTGGTACTACAAGCGAAAAGCGTAGGGAAACGACACAAAGTTTTCAAACTTCCAAAACATCCATAATTTTACATAGTAGCTCGCAAATTGACCAAAGTGTACACCAATTATAAGCGCAAAAAAAAAAGTCTAATTTTATATAGTTAAAGGGCCGCGTACCTAATCCAGCTATAAACTTCGATCGTCAATGCCAATTTAAGAAAAAGTGGGTTGGTAGAGGTGGTACGGTTTACCCTTTCAGACATTTTTTAATATAAACTAGAAAAAAGCTTATAGACCATAACCTATTTTAGCCAAAAATCGTGCTATTTGGGAATAACCTGTTTTTGCAATTTGGTGTCATATTCTCCCAAATAACATAGATAATAACCTAAAAATAATAAAAATAAAAATAACAAAATTAAAAGCGGTAAGTCTGAGAGTCTGAAAGCGAAAGTGTGAGAGTTTTCTTAACTCCAAAAACGCCCTTTGCAATATGGTCCCACGCCATAATCAGATCCATTATCAGGAACCAAAACAAGTGACATTGAAAGCAAAAATAAAAAAAGAAAAAGAAGAATAAGAAGAAAGAAAAAGTGAAACACTTCAAATAAAGAAATAAAGGGTAACAGATGGAAATGATACATTTTCCAGGCTTTGAAACATGGAACTCTATTATATTTGAGGCTGCAATTGACTAAAAACTGGCTTTGTTATGATGGCTGCTACATTATGTTTCAATCTCGTATAACTGCATCCCGCAGAAACTTAAAGCAGGTGAGATTTTTCAGCCTTAAATTCATAACAATGTTATTCTGGATTATAACACAACACGCCCTTTTTAGGGAGGAACAACAGACAATATTCACAATAGTTACCAAACGGCATGGAAGTGTGTGGGTGTGTATGTATATTATTTGTGGTGTTATATATTATGTATCCTCCACGGTTGGGAGTGGGAAGAGGGACCCTACCAAAAGTTCCTATTTAGTAATGATCATCAACTGTAGCGCGCTCTTGTATTGATATTAGTATTATTGCGCAGCATGATGTAAGTCGCAAGAAAATACTAGCTATTTTTGGTGGGAGCGTGATGCACCAGTGCGTGTAACCAAACAACAGCTCACGCGACATGCCACGACGACAAACAGAATCATCGCCATGAGTCGTGTCACATGAGTCGCGGTCAGGTGGAATTACCAAGGAGTTGTAGGAGTAGGAGTAGGTAGTTGTGATGGCGAACCTGATTGTCATGTGAGTGCACGTGTAACTGCACGTGCAGTATGGGGACCTATTATTAAGTCACTCATTCTTATCTTATCGCTACAACTAAAACCCGCCATGTTAAGATCCAAGCTATCCTCATTAAGAGAGTATCTCACGCCAATCAACCACTCATCGAACTTCTCCAAGACCGGAGAAATCAGTCCTGAAGAATTTGTCCAGGCTGGTGATTATCTTGTCTATAAATTCCCTACGTGGGAGTGGGCCACATGTCCGAAGCCCCTTCAGAAGTCGTTCTTGCCTCCCGATAAACAGTTCTTGATCACCAGACACGTTCCTAGTTACCAAAGAGCGTCTAATTATCTCACTGGTGAAGGTGGAATTGACTTTGAAGACGATGAAGATGAAGATGGATGGGTCACATCAGAAGGTCCAAAGGAAGGATCTACCGAGAAGACCAAGCAAGCTGAACCTGAACCAGAAGCTATAAATGATATTGATGACTTTGTTGATGATAATGCACAAGAAGATGATGATGACGATATGGATGATCTTCAAATGATCAGCAATTCCAATTCAGGTCTTCGTAAATATGATCTTTATATCACCTATTCTACTTCCTATAGAGTGCCAAAGATGTACTTGGTAGGATTCAATTCAGGAGGAATTCCTCTTTTGCCTGATCAAATGTTTGAAGATATCAATGCCGATTATAAAGATAAAACCGCTACCATAGAAACCTTACCAGTCACTTATAACACCACCCTGGTGTCAATTCACCCCTGTAAGCATGCCAGTGTGATGAAAGTGCTCATGAAACACGCCAAGGCAAGCAAAGCAGACCCACCACAAGAAGAACAGCCAAAGACTGAAACAGAAGGTGGTGAACCACAAGAAGAAACTGGTATCAGAGTAGACCAGTACCTTGTGATTTTCCTTAAATTCATTGCAAGTGTGACCCCAGGTGTAGAGTATGACTATACCATGGATGCCTTGTGAGGCAAATCTGGAAAAATAATGGATAGAGACTTGAAGAAATGACGAATAAGTTAAGAAAATCAAAGATAATATGAATTAAGAGATTTTCAGCAATTCCTATTAAGATTACATATTTCACTAAGCTACCACATGAATGCGTTCTTGGTTTTTATGAATCTTATTTCAACAGAAACCTATCATTTGCTTTTAATCTGTTTCTATTGGGTTGTCTCTTCCATTTCCTCATCACTCTACGAGCCAGTCTCGGGAGTGGACCAGCTACGGCTGGTGTAGCTTCATTTAGGTCATCAGTGTTGGCCAAAACAAGTTTATAGCGTATAGAATAATTACAAGTTAACGGATACAGTGTAGATTGAAGAGTATGATATTTAGTGCTAGTTAGTTGTGTTGGTTCGGTTAATGGCTGCGAAAAGTAAACGAAATAGAGCCATAACCAGAGAAAATATAATAGAACAAACGTGATATAAACGAAATAAAGCAGAAACAGGGTAAAGCCTTACTTAATCCTTTGACCAAGAGAATTTAAAGGTTTCTAGATGTTTGTCATTCCATATCTCTAATTTGAACTTCCTACAACTCCAAATATCGTATTCTGTGGTATATAACCAGATTGGATCAATAGAAACTACACCATTGCTGTGTAAGACGCCGTCTGTGACAAACTCACCAGGATCAATGCTACAGTCACATACTTATTGTTTTAATTAGGATGGTTCATCAATAAGTTACATTATAGCCGAATTCACGTAACTAGCAAAGTCGTCCACTATGGTGTCTGGGATTCAGAGGTTTGACACATTTTTAAGCACCCATTTGGAGCGATGGCCCGCTAGGTTAACTCTACGAACAATTGCAACCACCACCACCATTAGATGTCTAAATGATATAACAACACACTAACCAGATCAGCCACATCGTCTAGCTCGAATAGATAGCCCCACTATAATGCCAACCATAATAGTGTAGCTCTACTTTGGCCATAACACATATCTATGCATACCCGTAACTTTAGCAAGTATACATGACAGAAAACCTTAATTACGAAAGTAACTATCGATATCGCTAGCAAGAGCTTGTTTAAACGTGTACGTTCCCGTTCACATTCAAGCGTTCACTTTCATGTTCACATTCACACTCTCCACCGGGACTCCGCTATTGCCGTGTCTCCAGCTCGTTGCTCCTACCACCATCACCACAACTCTGTTTCGCACTGTTGCTGTTGCTGCCATCTCACCGTATTTACCTCTCGCTACCTCGCTAACGTCGCGCGACCCATCGCTATAACCATCCTCCATAAACCTGTGCTAGTCACCACAGCAACATCCTTGGGTTCCAAGACTTTAGACCACGGTAATACCCCTAAATGCCCCCAATTCCCCCCGTACCGGCCACCTTGAACCACCCCAATCCAACGCTCCCCCACCTCTCGTAGCCTCCACCGCCAAAACCGGCCCGGTGCTTCCGTTGTACCCTTAAAAAAAAACTCCCATACACCTCACCGCCACCTTCTTCGCTTCTTTACCCCTGTCACTCTCACTTTTCCACCATTAGTCCCTGCGTATCTACTTAGTGAAGTCTTCGCTGTGCAATTTTCACGTGCATTTTTTAGACCCTCTCTGCTCTCTACTCTGCACTGTACACTATATATATATATATACTCACTCACTCACCATACTTAAGGCGTAACTCATCCATCACATCACCCACTTTTATCCAACAACCATCCCCATAATGGCTAAGAAGAAGGCTGCCCATTCGGCATCAAAGTCCTCAGAGGATACCGCCATCACTTCCGGTAGTTCCGTCACCACAATTCCTAAAAAGGACCTTGTTGATGGTGTTACTGAGTTAGTTCATAATAACAAAAAGAACAAGGACGAAGTTCCTAAGAAGAAGCTTAGAGAATCCAGAAGAACCTTCTTCGTCCTTGGTACCCTTTTGGGTCTTGTATTTGCTGTCTTTTGCACCACTTACTCCCATCCTCATTTCAAGAACGAATTGGATAAATATGTCAATCTTGACTCCATGACCCTTTTTGAAGATTGGAGAGATTGGAAAGATATCTTACCTACCAGTCTTCAATCATATTTGGCCGATATCGATAATCATGAAGATCCATTGTCTGGATCAGCTGAATCCTTTTCTGTTGGTAAAAGAATGGCTCTTCTTCAGAACTTGACTGCCGCTCACAACGTGGTGATGGTTCCTGGGGTAATCTCCACCGGAATTGAGTCCTGGGGGGTTACTGAAGAAGGTGAATGTCCTTCCATGAACCATTTCAGAAAGAGATTGTGGGGTTCCTTCTATATGCTTAGAACCATGGTTCTTGATAAAGCATGTTGGTTGAAACATATCATGTTGGACCCTGAAACCGGACTTGATCCGCCAAATATCCGACTTAGAGCAGCTCAAGGGTTCGAAGCTGCCGATTTCTTCATGGCTGGGTACTGGATTTGGAATAAAATCCTTCAAAACCTTGCCGTTATTGGTTATGGCCCTAACAACATGATCAGTGCTGCCTACGATTGGAGATTAGCATACTTAGATTTAGAAAAGAGAGATGGTTACTTCAGTAAACTTAAGCAACAAATCGAATTGACCAAAAAATTATCCGGTGAAAAGTCTATTCTTGTGGGTCACTCAATGGGAAGTCAAGTCATTTTCTACTTCTTGAAATGGGTCGAAGCTCAAGGTGAATTCTACGGTAATGGTGGTTCCAATTGGTGTAACACTTATATTGAAGCATTTGTCGATATTAGTGGTTCTTCATTGGGTGCTCCTAAATCCATTCCTGCTTTAATTTCTGGTGAAATGAAGGATACTGTTCAATTAAATGCTTTGGCCGTTTACGGTTTAGAAAAGTTTTTCAGTAGAAGAGAAAGAGTTGATATGCTTAGAACCTTCGGTGGTGTTGCCAGTATGTTTCCAAAGGGAGGTGACTTAATTTGGGGTAACTTGACTCATGCTCCAGATGATCCAACCAACACCTTAGAAACCAATTCAAGTCACGTTGAAATTGACGGTCCAAAGAACGACAGTTTTGGTACTTTCATTAGACACTATAAGAAGAACAATGAAGTTGAATACCTTACTATTCAACAAACCCTTGAAAGAGTTCTTGAAGAAGCTCCAGAATGGTACACCAAGAGAGTTAAAGAACACTACTCCTTTGGTATTGCTAAGACCGAAAAGGAATTAAAACAAAATGATAATGATCACCTGAAATGGTCCAACCCATTGGAAGCTTCTTTACCTAATGCCCCAGACATGAAGGTCTACTGTTTCTATGGTGTTGGTAAACCTACCGAAAGAGCATACACATATACTGATGCTGACGAATCAACCAAGCTTAATATTGTCATTGATTCAGAGCTGGAAAACCCAGTGTTTTTAGGTGATGGTGATGGTACCGTTTCTCTTTTAACTCACAGTATGTGTCACGAATGGAAGAAGGAACAAAGTAGATTCAATCCAGCTAAAATCCCAGTTTCTATTGTGGAAATCATGGATGAACCTGACAGATTTGATATTAGAGGAGGTGCTAAGACTGCCGATCATGTTGACATCTTAGGATCCGCTGAATTAAACGAATTGATTTTGAAAGTTGCTGCTGGGAAGGGACACACTATTGAGGATCGTTTTATGAGTAATTTGCATGAAATTGTTGAGAAATTAGATATCTAGACTTCTGTTATTAATGAACTTTTGTCTCTTTCTCTGTTTCTCATATATTTATCCACTTAAAAATCTTAATTGAATCTTAACCTTAAAAAAAAAAAATTAAAAACCATAATCTAATCTTCCTCGGTTCCTTAATTTAGTCTTTATTATTTTTGTTTCTTTATTTAAAATGTCCTGTTGTACTTTAACAGCTTAATTATTAAGGACCCATACAAATCCATAGTGTCGATTTGATGGAACATGGGGTAATAATCTCTAGCCCAATGCGGCTACTATCGCCAGAGGTATATAAAATTGAATACACATAATATCTAGTAATAGAAGAGAAGTTGTAGTGATCCCTCTAAAAGTATCTAAACACGTCTAGCTAGTAATTAATTGGTATATTGGTTATACTCAATATTGTGCTGCGCTACCAACTAGTCTTCATATACTGCACCTAATTAATACGAATGGAACTAGAAGTTCCTATTTTTCTGAAATTTCACCATTTTCAGATCTAAAGATTCTTCCGTAAACTTTCCACATCGGAAGTTCAACTCATATTATTATGGTGTAGTTCGTAAACAGGCATTGGGTCTCGTAAACATCTCTAGTACTGTTTCCTGATTGGTAACGACCAGTTCTACAAGGTCTAGACCTTCGTTTTTGTCATGTCTTAGTCGCAAATGAGTCGCAGTCAGAAATGGTCAATCGCGGAGCTGGCCCCCGCGAACCTGTCGCTGTCCCACTTGGTCTAATTCGCACACGTCATATCGGTTTCTAACATCAACAATCACCAAACATGAGGTATGTAACTACGGAGTGACGTAACCAATTGAGTGGGAAAGGTTCCAGAGGGTTCCATGATGTTCTGCGGCCAGAGAAATACCTGTCCCTTTGGACCGAGGTTCAAGTTCAATTTCAAACATCCCCAAACTGGCCAAGACCACCATGAACAACCATAAGGAGATGGTGAAAGATTGAACCAAAACCATCAAAGGGACCAAATCGAACCAAACAGTCCAAGCGCGGACTCACCAGAGTGGATAATCAACACGATTGACACTGTGCGCGACATTCCGAGCCCAATTAGAACCCATTTCCACCCAAATAGGCCAAATAGGACTCCTATCAGACCCAAAAGGATCCCTCAACAGATCCCTGTTTAGTCTATCAATGAGGAAGCCAATTTCCTCCATTCTATCATCTTCGTACTGACATCTAGCGGTAAATTCGTCAGAGCCTCCAAGTACCGTCACGTCTTTGGACAGGCCGCCAAAAAAGAACTCAACTATGAAAACCTTAAGATCACCAAAAATGCTTGGGATTCCAATATCATTGCCAGTAACGGTAAGTACTTATCTGTAAACTGGGATGCTTCCGGTGGTGGTGCCTTTGCCATTATTCCTCTTAACGAAGTCGGTAAGGCTCCAGATCAAGTTCCACTTTTCAGAGGTCACAAGGGTCCAGTCTTAGATACCGTTTTCAACCCTTTCAACTTGCAACAAGTAGTCAGTTGTTCTGATGATGGTAAGATCTTAGTTTGGGAAATTCCTGAAGATTTCTCTTTCCACAAGTACCTTGATGAAAACGACAACATTAAAGACATCACCGAACCTTTAAAGGTCCTAACTGGTCACACCAGAAAGGTTGGTCATGTTGAATTCCACCCATGTGCTGAAAACGTCTTAGCTTCTTGTTCTATGGATTACACTGTCAAGATCTGGAACTTGGAAACTGGTAAGGATGAAATCACCTTAGAACACAAGGACTTGGTCACTTCCTTTGCTTTCAACTACAACGGTTCTTTAATGGCCACTACTTCCAGAGACAAGAAATTGAGAATCTGGGATGTCAGATCCGGTAAGATCCTTAGTGAAGGTGCTGGTCATACTGGTGCTAAGCCTTCCAGAGTCACCTGGTTGGGTAACACCGATAGAATTCTTACCACCGGTTTCTCCAGACTTTCTGACCGTCAAGTCGGTCTCTGGGACGTCAAGAATATCGAAAAGGGTCCAATTGACGGTTTCATGGTCATTGACTCTTCTTCCGGTGTCTTGATCCCATTCTACGATGAATCTACTTCTATCTTATACATAGCCGGTAAGGGTGACGGTAACATTCGTTACTACGAATACGAAGATGACTACTTACACGAATTGTCTCAATACTCTTCTACTGATGCTCAAAGAGGTTTTGCAGCTTGTCCAAAGCGTGCTGTCAATGTCAAAGAAAATGAAATTTTAAAGGCTTTCAAGACTGTCAATGACCTGTCTATTGAACCAATTTCTTTCATTGTCCCAAGAAGATCTGAATTGTTCCAACAAGATATCTACCCAGATGCTCCATCTGACGAACCAGCTTTGAGTGCTTCTGAATGGTTCGGTGGTAAGGACGTCAATGGTCCATTGTTGATGAGTATGGACTCTATCTACGAAGGTACCAAGCCTTCTATCAGAGAATCTGCTCCAGCCACTAGTGTTTCTGAAGTTAAGGAAGAAAAGGAAAAGAAGAAGGCTGAAGAAAGAGAAGTCAAGGAAAAGAAGATCGAAGAAGCTAAGGCTGCTACTCCAGCTAAGACTCCTGAACCTGTCAGAGCTCCAAAGGAACCATCTCCACCAAAGAATGTGGATGAAGCCTTAAAGGGAGACTCTAACGTCAACAACTTACTTAACAAGGTTAACGATCAATCTGATGATGAAGACAGCCATTTGGCTGATGACAAGGATGGTGACTGGGAAGAAGTTGCCAAGCCAAAGGAATTAGAACAAAAGAAGGCCGAAGAAAAGAAGATTGAACCAAAGAAGGAAGAACCAAAGAAGGTTGAAGAAAAGAAGGTCGAACCAAAGGTTGAACCAAAGAAGGAAGAACCAAAGGCCGAACCAAAGGCTGAACCAAAGGAATTGAAGAAGGAAGAACCTGTCAAGGATGTTACTCCAGCTTCCCCATCTCCAGCCAAGGCAGGTGCTGGTGCTCCAACTTTAAAGGCTACTGTTGAAAAGTTGGCTACTATTGTTACTCAATTAGAAACTCAAGTACAAACATTAACCCAAGCGGGACTTGAAAAGGACGAGAGATTATTATCATTGGAAAAGAAAATTGATGAGCTTTTGAAAAGATAGTTACAACAACGGTGATCCGTACCCAAGTAGAAATGAAACCACTTGATGTACTACTAACAGTCGAAATGAAATATTGATTTATCCATAGCAAATAAACGATTTAAGTGGACAATCCACAATACAGAAAGAAATAATGATGTGAAAGTGTTAATATGAGAAGAATCATATTTACAATTGTAGAATAGCGACAGTTATTAAGGACAATGGAAACCTTACAATATATCTTTACGGGTATTACGTGTATTCATTATAAAAAATCTAAGAGATATTATCTCGAAGTTATAGTGGATAAAATTAACTATAACTATTTTGGTTATTATTCAGTGGATATCATAGAATTTTCTGAAGATGAATGCAATCAAGTTTTCACTGTTGAACACCATCTTCATATCATCAAACATTTCAATCTTTTCCTTTCCTTCATATTGTAAATTCAATAATTGGTCTAAGGTAATGACATTATGGGCACCAGGAATAGTGACTGAGCCACCACCACTAGCAACTTCAATAATGAACTTACCGACTTCATTACAACTGAACATGAAGTCCAATTTACTAGAACCAAAGTGGACTCCACCGAAATCGATCAAGATACCTTGTTCCATTAACTTCTTGGCGGAATATTTATAGGAACCAAACTTTGGTAATCTATTTCTCTTTCTTAATTCTCTTTGGTAGAAGTATTGCTTACTGAACACAGGAATAATCTTTAAGATCTTTCTATCCTTTGGTTTGGATTGTAATTGAGCTAAGATCTTTTCAATATGGTTATTATAATCAGACAATTGTTTCTTTAAGAATTTCTGCTTCTCACTCAATTTTTCAACAGTCTTTAATGAGATTTCCAATTGTGATTTTCTACCTCCTCTTTGAGAATCCTTGGTCTTAATATCAATGGCAATATTGTTAAGAATTTCTTGGTAAGAGTTCTTTCTGGTGACATATCCCATTGTTTCCAATTGAATAATCAAATTCAATGCCATTTTCTTTAATTCATGATAAGTAATCAATGACAAATCACCAAGAGAGGTTCTGTAGTATGGGTTCTTCTTTTCATTCTTTCTAGATTCTTGGATTTCCTTTTGTTCAGTGCTGACAATTTCCTTGAATTTGATTTCATGTTCTTCCTTAATACCAGAAATAAGAAGTTCCAATAAATTAGAACCTTCTTGGATTCTGATAATGTAAAGCACACATCTTTTAACTTGGGTAAGTAAAGATTTAGACTTGGAATCTGCCAATGAATCTTCCTTGGTGGTTGGGTTAAGATTCAATGTAAGGGTACCAAACTCAGTAAGTGACATGTAATCATCAATGGAGTTCAAAGTGTTATTCAACTTAACAATGTTGTTGAATAATTGGTCATCAGATGATGGAGCCATGATATCGATTCTTTCACTGACGAACTTTTCAATTTCAATCATCTTGGAAATGTTCATGGTCAAAGAAGGACGAGTGTGGTTGATAATATCATTGTAATCGTTCATTTGGTATTCCTTTTCAAGACTTTCAACGTCGATCAAACGAGTAATAATCAGCTTGGTGGTTTCAGTAGAGCTGACCAAATAATCATTCAATGGCTTAAGGAAATTGTCATTGAATGGCTTAAGAGAGAAAAGTTGTAACAAAACTCTAGCCAATGACTTCAAGTTCTTTCCACACTTGATAGAGTTGATGATAGTTGGGTTGAATGGATCCTTGATAAGATAACCAAAGTTTTCTGGGTACTGTAAAAGATTAGAGATGTAGTGTTTGATGAACACAACACCAGCAACTGCCAAGTGTTGTTGGTTAGGCTTGCTTGGGAATTGAATCTTAGACAGTCTGTAACATTCAGCACAAATCAATCTTACATGTAATGGAATCTTATCAACGGATTGATCAATAAGGTTAAGGAAATCAGTGGAGATTTCTCTTAAATTCATCAAGTTTTCAATGAATCTAGCAGAAACTTCTGGAACCTTAATGGCAGATTGTGGAGTAATATCTTTTTCATTCTTATCGGTGTGACCATTGACCTTAACTTCTTGACTAGCAATTTCACCATAAATTTCACAAGGATTAGATTCGAAACTAAGCTCTTCATTTTCAACAATATGATCAATAATTCCTCCCATCAAAGACTTCAAGTGTTGTCTTTGATAAGTGTGGTTGTTGAAGTTTAAGAAGTAATCGATCCAGTAACAAGATTGGGACTTGGTGATGTCGGTAATCAAGTGACAGTTTTGTTCAATATCATTCTTCATCAATTCAAGGATGAACTTAATGAAAAAGTATTCTTCTCTGGAGTGTTCAGTAACTGATAAGTCACGGATTGGGAAAATCAGTAAAACAAATGATTGGATATCATGAACAGTCTTTGGATCTTCACGTTCAGCTTGAGCTGGGCTTCCTAAACTTCTGTAGAGTCTCACGAAGTAAACTGGTTTGGTTTGAAGGAAATAGAACATAGATTGGTATAATTCAATTCTTTCTCTGGAGTTCTTATTGAGCTTATCCAAGTTCTTACCAAGGTCAGCACCAGAAGAAGGATCACCAATTGGTTTCTTTTTGTTCTTAATAAATTCTTCAATGGTGATCTTGTTCTTATCAAGCAATCCAAGTTTGATATCCAAACTTTCAATTTGATTTTCAAAATCTTCATTGGTCTTAGAGCTTTCAATAATTTTATCTTTAAGATCAGATAATTCCATTTCTTCTTGGTAATCGATATCATTATCAGTCAATAAGTAGGCGAACTTAGAAATGGTAGCCAATGATGGGTTCTTCAGGTTGATCAAAGAGTGGTAGGCTTGTTGGGTAAGTTTAGATCTGATAATAGCTTGAGCTCTAATGACCTTATCAACATTATAGTGGTAATAAATGATCATTTCACGGTACTTATATCTGGTTCTGTTACCTCTGATTATCGATTGGAATTGAATAAGAGCATCTACTTCTTGGTACATATCATCAAGCATAATTTCTCTCTTGAATCTGGCCAAAACACCTCTGAAAGTGGTTTGAATTGGTACAATGGCTCTATTTTCATAGAATTCTAAGGCAAACTTGGTACGTTGGACATTCTTTCTGACCTTGTTACCTCTGACTTTGGCATATAATTCATTCAAGACTTGATCTTCATATAATAATCCCAAAAGGACATTATTACATAATCTGGATCTAGAAATACCACCTCTTGAAATACTTTGAAGTTCGTGGATTCCTCCAACATGACAATTGATAGACTTTCTTACCTTTCGTATCCAGTCTCTTACTGCACAACCACGAAGAAGAGATTGTAATTGAATAATTTCATGGTCTTGTGAGAGAGAAGATCCAATCTTTCTGGTATTACCTTGAGCCAAGAATCCTCTGCACAAAGCTTGGAAGTTTATCACAGAGTCTTCAATACGTCCGAGATTAGGTAAGACGATCATGGAGTATTTGGAGATGTGGTTTCTTCTAGAAATAGACTGGAGAGCGGTAATCTCGTCAGACAGATTCAAAAGACCCAATTTCATTTGTTTCACAGAGTGTCTTATCATGTAACCTCTGGTGATACTTTGTAATTCCACAACATCACGGTCTTCAATATCCACAGCTTGTTTGTTCTTGGCCAATTTAGATCTGATCAATGATTGTAAAGTAACAACATCTTCCTTGTAGAAAATAAGTTCATCTCTGTGTTTATGAATGGTCTTCTTTCTAGATAAATTACCTCTGATAATACAGATAAGGAAAGATAATTCATCAGAGAATGATTTCAACATAATTTTATTAACAAACATCTTGTATCTGAAATTAGCACCACGAGCCAAGGATTGAAGCTTGATAATATGAGAAGTATGAGAGTCAATGCTGGAAAGACTTGGGTAATTGGTGGTTGTGGTTGTGGTTTCAATTCTTCTTTCATATCTGTCCCATGGCCTGTCCACAGGCTCATCAAAGGTATATGATGGAGCAGGAACTGGATCTGGAGCGAAAACTCTTTCTTCAATGATATGAGGTCTTAATTTCTCGGTCATAGTACTGGTTCCCACATTGTTACGGGTAGATTGGGTGTTTAACTCCACTCTAAATGGATTAACATCATCAGTTTGAATAGCACTGGATACGAAAACTTTAGGAAATGATGGAGGAGGAGATTGGGTTCTGTCCACTTGAATATCAATCAGTTTAGTTTGCTTTTCCACTGGTGGGAGTACTGGTTTTGTAGGTGAAAAGGTAATCTTTTCCATATAAGAGTTATCTGGTTGTTTAGAATCACCAGTATCAGCACTGGCAAAGTTTGGTAAACCAGAACCAACCAAGGCACGGTTGGCCAGTCTGATATCGGAGTCAGTGAATTCAAGTTGTCCTACCAAGTTCTCAATACGAGGGTAACTTGGGTCCATTTTATTGAGCATATAACTCATGGCATGTAAACAGAACCATACTTTAGGAACGTTCTTAGCATCGTACAAATCAGTCAATTCGAAACGGAATAAATCTGGAACGTTCATGTAGTCCAAAAGACTGAAAAAACGGTTGATATTTTCAGTATGTCTGAATTGTAATTTTGAATCGTTTAAGAACACATTTCTTTTGCTTGGAAGGATAACATTGGCAAGTTTGGCAAGAAGAATACCGTTTCTGATGTAGGAGATCAATTCCACTGGTTCTTGAGGAATATCTTCTTGAAGCACTTGTTGTAACCATTCTTTAATTGCTTGAATACGACAAAGGTACTCATAACCAGGAGAGTCTTTGGAAGTACTGTTGCTTGGAGATTGAAGGAAAGGACGAGATTTTGGAGTTGCTTCTGGGGTATCAATTTTTTGTTTTAATGGAGAGAGCGAAGCACCTGATCCAGCAGCTGTAGGGGTTCTACCAGGAGTACCATAGGTTCTAGCAGGAGTTCTGGCGGTAGAAGTAGGGGTATCTGAAGCTGAAGGGGTATTGAGGATTGTGTATCTAGATCTGGCAGTAGTGCTAGGGGTATCTGAGTTGGCTCCACTTCTTGGGGTCTTTGTAGGGGAACCATTTAAGATCTCTCTATAGTTCTTATTGGCCCAACTTGGTTCCAAGTCGTCGAATTTCTTAGCTTTCGATTCTGGTTCCAATTGAGGCTTATTTTGAAGGATTTTAGAAGTTTCATCGGAGTCCAAGTTTCCTCTTTTGACTGGAGACCCGTTTCTACTGGAAGTAGAGGACTTATTCAGAGGAGTCTTGAAAGAGGAAACAGTGACAGAAGGAGATTCGAATCTGGTTCTGAGCAACGCAGTCTTGGAAGGACTGGCTGAGGAAGGGGTGATGTTGAGCTGTTTGGCAAGAGCATCCAAGTCTTCATCTTTTCTAGCAGGAGAATTGAACTTCTGGGTCGGTTGAAGCGGCATTCTACCAGGAGACTCATCATTGAGAGACTCAAGGTACCGAAGGGCCACTTTCCGAGGAGAGCTCATCTTTAGTTAGTGATCACCTTGATTGTACTGGTATTGTATCAATGACTATGAAGACCAAAAAGAATCTAACGATCAATAATTATCAGTAATTAATAGTGTGTTTAGCGGCTAATGAATCTCACTTAACGATTGAATGGTGGTCAATATACTGGTGACTAAACGGGGGAGCGATGGGCGCTTTGGTGAAGCTGGCGATACTTTGGCGGGTACTTTTACAGGTACTTTGGAGTGGCCGGGATGGAGGAGTTCTTTATCGTTAGATGACGTACTTTCATCTGTTTATAGATTTGTATGGGTGTAAAATGTTACAGCCGATTCGCGTCCTAATCGGGAAAACCAAAACATAAATATTAAACACTATAAACATGTAATGAGGGATGAGACTGAGACCTAACCATGGGGGAATTGGCTTACGTAACGGTACTAGGTGTTTCATCGGTAGTCACGACAACCCAGGATAAGATCTGAAAGTAGTCACCGAGGAACAGACTACAATAAGCTTATTATGGCTAGGTTATTGTAGGTATTTGGTTACTGTTATTATACAGTACTTAGTAGCTATTAGTGTTGGGGTCTACATTGGGAGTGTATAATGTATACAGGGCGTCCTGTATATGGCAATTGAATTGAACTAGTCACCAGTGACTAGGATCTATATGCTGTGTATGCAATGGGTTAGGAGAATGGAGGTTGTGCAGCTTGGCCAGGTATAGTGAAATACTTGAAATTCTGGCCAATAAGGATAGACTTGGTGAATTATTGAATAATTGGATAATTTTGGTGGGATATAGAGAGGTTGGCTTTTGTATGGCGGTCTATGCACAAATGGGCTGCGAAATCTATGTGCATTGAGCTTGAGACGGCTGTACCTGACCTAAATTCGGAGTGAAAAATCTCATTTGATGAGTTTAAAAAGGTAATTTAAAGCCAAAGCAGCATTTAATTGGAAAAAATGTGACCTAAAGAGCCTTGAAAATACGAGAATACTCTATTTAGACTGTTATCGTGTCTTTACTGACTGTAGCTGTATTTTCTGGTTCACCACTTTGCATCCAACGAGAGAGCTGAATTTTCACAGGAAAACATGAAAATAGCCGTCCGCTATTTTATATCTGTTTTCAGCTCGAATTCACCTATGAGAGATCCATTTGAGAAATGTTATTATTAGCTAAATGCTTCTCATATCTGATCTGCTGCTTCTCTCTTATTTGTTTGACCTGCAATTTTAATGTATTCAATTGGAATAAAATGACATCCTCACTTTTCTGTCTCATCCTTTTCTTCATTTATATCATTAGCAGTCTTTTGGTAATCCATCTCTTCTTGCTGCTCTCTATATGCTTCCTCCAAAAACCCTATTTCGTCATCATACTTGTCCAACTCGGCTTTTCTCTCGGGTATCGACTTCTTCAACTCGTTGAGCATTATTACGTGTTTTTCATAATCACTAGAAATATCCTTAATGTTCTTTATATCCACATCCATGTCTTCTTCCTCATCTTGTTCTTGTTCCAATTCACCTAAAATAGCAGAAACTTCTCCATCAGTACGCTTTACAAGCTCCTCATAAGCTCCACGAGCCTGTGAAGGCAATTCACGCCTCAATCGCGTCAATTCCACTGTTTCTTGTTCCACTTGTAATAACACTTCACGTAATTTACTATTGATTGTAAGGTCAAATGGCTCCACTTTCTCCTTTCTTTTCAACAATAACATCTCCAGAACCAGCGTTCTTTCGTCAATCAGGTGACCATCCACTACCAATCCATTTTTGGCTAGTTCAAATGCTCCTATAAGAAAATCATCAAGAACAGCTGCAACTTTGTTCTTAAGTGGATCATTGTCAGAGGTGGGCAAATGGAGATCGAGCTTGGCGGTCGTGCTCTGGAGAACTTGCCCGTACACGTGCCGCAAGTCCTGTTTCGAGAGGGCGATTTTCTCGTAGTCGTTTCCAGGCATCGGGTGCTGTTGTTGGTAGACTAAGACTAGGTAATTGGTGATTGTTTATGTAATGTTTTTGTTTAACTAGTAGAAAAAAGAGAAATGGTGACTTCGCGATACACACGTGCACAATCACGTGACTCAACAATCAAACATTTGAACGACAATTTCCTCCTTTGATAACTCTTTACCGCCATGTCAGACGTTTTGGGACCCGAATTCACCCCAGCTTTCGCCCCTTTCCTTGGGTTTGCAGGCTGTGCTGCCGCCATGATCTTCTCCTCTGCCGGTGCTGCCATTGGTACCGCCAAATCTGGTATTGGTATCGCCGGTATCGGTACCTATAAACCAGAATTGATTATGAAATCGCTTATTCCAGTTGTTATGTCGGGTATTTTATCGGTTTATGGATTGGTAGTCTCGGTATTGATTGCTGGAGGTTTGGATCCTTCCAAGGAATATTCTCTTTTCAATGGATTTATGCATTTAGCTTGTGGATTGGCCGTTGGTCTTTCTTGTTTGGCTTCTGGTTATGCCATTGGTATTGTTGGTGATGAAGGTATTCGTCAATATATGCATCAACCAAGATTATTTGTGGGAATTGTGTTGATCTTGATTTTTGCTGAAGTTTTGGGATTATATGGTATGATTATTGCCTTAATATTGAATACTAAGGGAAGTGATTAATCAAATTTTAGTGGAAGTATCGTATCGATAACTCTCTAACCAATCCAATAGAACCAACCAATATAACAAAACGGAGAATTCAAAATCCAAATTGAAAAAAAAAAGAATAAACATTAATTATATCAGAAAAGTCTTATCTGGCCATGTGTTGCCGGGGATTGTTTACTTCTGCATTATCTAGTATAATAAATAACGTTGATTAGAACAACCAGTCACCAGTACCAAATACGAAGTATTTGGTGCTAAGAAAGTGTAGATATCAAAGAAGAGAAAGACATGAAAGTGCTTCTTTCAGTTATGTGTAGTTTGAAGTAGATGAGATGAGATAAGAACCAGATAAGAAGTATCAAGAAGAAAAGAAGAACATATAAAGGAAGAAAAGAACGAAAAAGAACAATATAAAGACCAGAACAGCAAATCACAATAGAATAGAACTAAGTGGCAATGGTTTAGACTATCCCATTCGATGGAAATCCATCAAATAGAAACCAGCATCTGGGTATAATAAGACGAAGAAATAGCTATGATAAAGCATGATATCTGATGAAGTTCACCAATTGCCACTATTCAAAGCAGTAGTTCATCAAGAAAGCCAATTAATAAAACCAATAAAGAAAACTAGCCGAAGAAAGTGTTCAATTGTGTATTTTACTTACTAATAATTGCCAGTATTGAGTTCCTTATCAACCTTTATATTCATGAATATGGCCACATGTTCCACTTTATACCTTCGCTTTGTACCAAAGGCCAGTCCATTATCCAAAAGTCACAGTCCTATCCTTCTCTTCATATTTCTTACATTAATAATTTATCTCTTCTTCTTCTACTTTATCTCTTCAAAAGGTACAATTCATTATTTTATACTATACAGTTCTACAAAGTCATACTTGGTCCTATTATCATTAACAATGATATTTCTCTTATGGTATGAATTTTGAAAGAAACTCTCGTTTCTCTTTAATTTAATCAGTTTCCATCTTATCATCAGTCTTACCTTCACCGAGGGTAACTTGACCATTATCATCAATAAATTGAGAAGAAAATTCTTCAACATATTGTACGGATCTATCAGAATCCAAGAATAACATATAAGCTCTCTTGATATCAGCAAGATCAACAGTATTACTTCTTCTCTTTAAAGCAATTTGTTGTGATACAGAAATCAAGTTAGAAGCATATCTTAAACTAGTTTCTTGACCAATCTTGGTTAATAAAGCAAGTGCATCAGTAGATAATTCAATTTCTTCTTCACTGGCTCTAATAGAAAGAATGGTTCTGATTTCATCTTGACTATAAGAAGAAGTATGAATAATAATAGATCTATCCAATAAATCTAATGGTAATCCATGAGGAGATTTATAATTGGTACCACGAGTTCTAGAAATACCTCTATTAGTAGCCATTATCACAATAGGAGCAAAATCATCTTCTAAAGCTCTATTTATAAATGAAAAACTTTCAATATCTAACATGTGAACTTCATCAATAAATAAAACACCAGGAATAATTTCAGCTTTACCTTCTTCTTTCCATTCAGCAACCTTAGTATTGATTTGATCACGAACTTCAGCTCTAATTTCACCAGTATCACCAGAGAATAAAGCTAAGAAACCTTGTTGTCTTGAATTTATAACATCTATTTCATGTAAAGAAACAGTATGAACAGCTTCTTTTCTTTTTTGTAATTCACCTTCTGGAGTTTGAACAAATTTAGTTTCTGGTCCCATAGCATCATAATCTCTGGCTCTAGTAAAAGATTTACCTAATTTAGTAATTTTACCAGATGCTTTATCAATAGAAATAACATCACCTGCTAATACTTTTTCTTTGGTTAATCCTTCAATCATCTTATTACCTAATTCATAAATGGTTTCCATATCAGTGGTTTTAATGGTTAATTTACCTTGTTTATGACCACCAGTGATAGATCTATCGATTTGAATTTCAACAACTTCACCTTCAATGATTTCAGTTTCTTCTTTAATTCTAATACCAATAGATTTTCTGAAAACTTGAGTTAAAGCTTCAGTTTTAGATAATTCTAATGAAAAGATTTCAGATCCTGCAATAGCAGTAAATGGTACTTCAGATCCTAAACTTTGTGATAATCCCATTGCAATGGCAGTCTTACCGGTGGATGGTGGACCTGCAACCAAAACGGCTCTACCAGCGATTTTTCCTGCTTGAATCATTTTTAAAATCACTCCTGCTGCCTTTCTGGCTTTAATTTGTCCAACCATTCCTTGGGCGGATTCTTTTGGTTGAAGGTTATCATCGAGCCCTAAACCGGAGATATGTGAATGGGCGGCAATTAATGATAAACCGTTCAAGTCTTTGGTTTCGACTTTGGTGGTGATGGACTAGAAAACAAACGTTAGAACTCGGATTGGAACCGGGAAACCGGGGAAAACCGGGGAATGGGTTGGTTCCTCATCGAAAGAACCGTACTGCAGTACTTAGGTGATGATTAACCAACTCATTGGCTTGCGATTGGTACTTACCATTTTGATGTTGTTGATGTTAGTTGTTGAAAGAATGAAAAAATGGTGATGAAGGCGAGTAAGGTCACGTGGACCACCAGATGTGTATATGAGATAACCAAACACCCGAAGGGAAGAGATGGAAAGAGTGAGGGCAAAGAGTGCGGGAAAATATGATTGGAGATAAAGAGAAAATTGAGAGATTATGGTGAGTTTCTTTTTGGGCGAAAAATGGGCATTTTTGGACAATTTGCCTCTTTTGGCTGATGTGATGCTTTTTGCAATCAACCAGTGGATAAGGAAGAGCAAGAGGAGAGATAAAAGCGGATAAAAAGTGACCCAAAAGGTACAAGACTGAATATACGTAAATAGATGATTATTAGCAATTAGACAAAGCTTTTTAAAATGATATAGAGTAAATATTAGGTGATATCTTTATTAGGTAACTATACATACTAACTAGTGTACGAACAGTACAAGAAAATGACATACAAAATTACGATATGTCTCTTATTTGGAACGAAGTAGTTTAAGGGCTTATTTATGTGAACTTGTAATATGATGAGTTCCAGTAATATAAATATATTTGTTACTTCTCATGTTTGCTTGTCGTTGTCAGTAACATCCAATAGAAGTCGCACCTACAATATGGATACAATTTATAAGTATAAAGCGCTAGATAAGACAGAATTCTTAAGATAATTAGGGGAATTGTTTCTTACTAGCTAGTTATTGGACGGAATTGAAAAAATCAAGTTTCTAATGGATTTTAAGCTTTTAATGGGCTTTCGTCAACGACTACTGTGCTGGGCCCATAATTGGGTGCAAAATATACAAACTAGTGGAGTTTCACATGTTTCAATAATTCAACTAACATAAACTAAGATGCTTATATTTCCGAATATCACTCATACCTGAAAATTCAATAATATACTAATTTTCATTGGGTAAGAATCCCCAGTTTCTACAATTTGTCAATTTCAAATAAATATGATTCATCTATACGCATCTAATAAATCACTATCAAAGTGAGACAATGAACGAAGATATTTATAAATCACAAATTACAACGTTCCGTCTTTTGTCCGTTGGGGTAATTCATTGTTTTGTTATAATTAGCTTACAACTTGACGTCATTAAGTAATGAACCTTCGACATTGTACAAGTTATCAAGTTGTTCTCTGAAGAACTTAGCAGCAATAGGTCTCTTGATCTTGATGGTTGGAGTAACAACGTTTCTTTCAACAGTCAATGGTTCTTGTTCAATATAAATATTATGCAATCTTTCGAAACCTTGCAATTTAGACTTAACATCTTTACTCAATTGAACCAATAAAGCCTTCTTATGTTCGACCTTGTTAATTTCCTTCAAAATGCTTTCAGTAGAAGCGAAAACAGAGGTTGGAACACCTCTTTCCTTCAAGAACTTGGTGGCTAATGGAATATCAACACCAACAACACCGACCAAGAAGTTTCTGGTAGATTCACCATAAGCGAAACATTGAGAAAGAATTGGGTTAGAAGAAAGGTATGCATTTTCAATTCTTTCTGGAGTGACGTATTCACCTTGACTCAACTTGAAGAAGTTCTTAACTCTGTCAATAATCTTAATTTGACCAGTAGTAGAGTTAATTTGAGCAACATCACCAGTGTAGAACCAACCTTCCTTGTCAACAGTCTTCTTGGTTTCTTCATCGTTCTTGTAGTAACCAGAGAAAACTTGAGGACCTCTTAATAAAAGTTCACCTCTTGGACCACCTTGATCATCTAAACCGTAACCCATTTCTGGTAATTGTCTAACTCTAATTTCACAGTTAATGGATGGAGCACCACAACTACCTGGTTCAGCTTCATAAGGACTGGTGATAGAAATACCAGCGAAAGATTCAGTTAAACCATAACCTTGAGCAAAACCAGCATTTAAAGCAGCTCTCAAGAACTTAATGGAAGAAACACCAATTGGAGCAGAACCAGTAACCAAATAACGGATATCATCAAGACCTAAAGCAGCTCTTAACTTTGGAATAATGATTTTATCATAAAGGAAGTGATCACCTTTATCATTGTTAGATCTAGATTGAAGTTCTTCCTTGGTGTTGAAAACTCTACTGAAAATAGCCTTCTTAACACTGGAATCAGATTCAACTGTAGCAGCTTTTAAAGCAGATTCAAACTTGGTATAAACTCTTGGAACATTACTAAGAACTTGAGGCTTGAAAAATTTCAAATCATCAATTAAAGTCAAAGGAGAACCATTTAATTGAGGGAAATGAACAGTAATACCATAAGATAAACCAGATAAGGTCATTTGACGTTCATAAATATGGGCCAAAGGTAAGAAACAGAATCCCTTGGTAATATCATGCTCACTTCCCATTAATACCAAACTACAGCCAGCCACAGCGGTTCTTTGAGTTAACATAACACCCTTTGGATTGGAACCAGTAGTACCAGAAGTAAAACTAATGGTATATAAGGTTTCAGGAGAAGGTAATAATTCTTCTCTTGGGAAAATTTGACCAATTTTAATGACTTGATCTAAAGTAACCAAAACAATATTTTGTTGTTTAGCACGTTCAACTAAATCAGCATCTTTTTCAGTTAAAGGATCAAAAGAAATAATTAAAACCAAAGCACCTAATTTTTCAGGATTAGCAGCTTTAGATTGAAGAAGAGTATCAATATGATTTTTAGAAGAAGCCACCACAGGAGATTCAGTTAAAGCCAAAATATACTCAGAAGTTTGAGGACCTAAAGTGGCATATAAAGCAGTATTAGTGATAGAAAAAGAAGTAGTCATCAAATCAGTTAAAACCCATTCATGTCTATTGGCGGAATAAATGGTCATAATAAAAGATTGATTATCAGCATTGAAATTTTTATATTCAGCTTCATGAGTATCAATTTTTCTATGACTTTCATATTTATCAGAATTCTTATATGGATTAGAACCAAGTAAATATAATAAACCAGAACCATAATCTTTTTTCATTTGATTAACTTCTTTATAGGTGTAATAAGATTTAACATCAGTAGTCTTATCATTAACATAATCATGTTCTCTGAAACAAAAGACATTACGATCTCCATAATATTTGGTAGTATTAGCAAAAAGTTCATGAACAGTAGTAATACTTGGAAACATGGATCTTTTTAAATGATCTGGACTGGCAGCATTTCTATAGATTTCAGAAAATTCACCCTTTCTTGAATCTTTAACAGCAATGGCTCTATCTGATACTTCACTTGGAAATGGAAGATACTTTTCAACCAATTCTGGGAAACTATAATTTTCATCGAAAAAGTATGGAGATTCTGGTGGGGCAATACCAGCACCTTTTGGAGGAGGAAGAATAGACATTTTGTAAATTAGCTGTTTTTTTCCTTGATTTACTTAATCGATTAAAAGAATTAAAATCAATAGAGCTTTAACTAACAAAGGAGAAAAAACTTGAATA
This sequence comes from Suhomyces anneliseae, assembly GCA_030568535.1. Taxonomy (NCBI): domain Eukaryota; kingdom Fungi; phylum Ascomycota; class Pichiomycetes; order Serinales; family Debaryomycetaceae; genus Suhomyces; species Suhomyces anneliseae. The sequence continues at coordinate 203,579 of JAJMGB010000008.1, read as the reverse complement.
GGACTAGATCGCGGGAGGTTCTGGGCTTATATTTAAATCGGATATAGGGATGTGCATGTAACGGAAAACCCGAAAGGTGGGGAAGGTCCGAGAGTGGGGCACGCTATTTTTTCTCTCACTAATTACAAAGAAAGAATTACGAATCAGTCCAGTGATGAGTTCAACGGTATAGTAGAGAATATACGATTAGTAGATAGTAAAATAGGTCTGTTGTTACTGGTGGATAGTGTTCTAATGGGCTAGCTGAAGGGGGGGGATTATGACTTGGTTCTGGTTTCGGATTATGCGCTTTGGTACGGCCCCCTACGTCTCGCTTCGGTACTTAACTGGTACTGTGTGGTGGTAGGTCTCCCTCGGCAACTAGGGGGGTTGACACCTCACGTGACATGTTCCTCGGGAACTTCCTAAATAGATTTGCCCAAGTGCCCAGTTGCCCAGGCGCTGACCCGGCGCTTGGTGGTGAAGTTTACCGATAAACTTTTAGATCGAAATAGAGAACAATTCCCAGATGTTCTTAATTTTTTTTTGCTATTTAACATTGGGTCTTCGGTTTAGAGTTTCGGTCCATTTTTCACTGGTCACTACTTAGCGAGAAATCCAGTGCGGTACCGACTTTCGCAGTCACTCCACCATCATCATCTAGACAGACTTCACCCGAAGCCTGGTCACCTTTAAGACCTGATTTACTGGCTGTGGAGTGTCGGGGTTGATAAAAATAAAAAAAAAAAGAAAATTAAAGGCCATCTCCGAATCCTGCTTTTTTGATTTTTCTTTTTCTGACTCTCCCCCCAAACGTCCCCCAAAAGTCCCCAAAGTTTATGTGGTGGTGTACCTCCTTGCTTAGTAACCAGAGTTTCCCGAACGGCTCGCTAACGGTACTCGGCAAAAGTTTCGCAGATTGTGTTCGGTAGCTTCGAAATTTGTGAAATGTGGGGTAACTCCATTAACTTTTGCGCGATTCTCTGTCCGAACCCCATCTTATCGGATTTGTCTATTGTTTATAGTTAAATTTTTCACTATTCTAACCGCCGAAATTCTCCTTTATAAAGTTTAGTTAGGTCTAATTTACTTTAAGGAAAAACCCGGGTCAAAAACCTCTGTCTAGTTATTTTATTTAAATTTTTTGTGTTTTTTCAACTGGTGGATTTCTGGTTATCTCCGCTTAGTTTTCCTCCTTTTTGCTAATTTTTGCTCAGTTTCCGATGTTTCAAAACCTGTCTCATTATTGGAGATCAGTCTATTACTAATCGTCTTTAACCAAGTCCGCTATTATGAAAATTCCCCGTAAACGTGTGTTTCGGGGATCGGTTCGGTTATCTCTGATAACATTTATCAACTAGCAGACGATCGGCACTTGAAATGTGGTCTTAACCTGAATTTTTCACTCTTTACTTCTATTTTAGTGTCTTCGATTGGCTAAGATTTGCTATCACCTTGCATAATGACTTGTGATGTCAGCCTTTCATCCCCTTGTGGTTGGCCACACAGCAACAATTGTTCAATTGGCCAAACGTGTAGTGATTAATAGATCGGACTAATGGGAGTTTATTTATGTGGTATGGTTATTGCTACCAGAATCACCAATGGTCATTGGAAGATAACAGTGTAAATCTCCAAAGATTGATCGAGTGGTGTGTTGAACGTAGAAAATCAACGATGTCTCATCAATGAAGTATCTGAGTAATCCGATCGAAAATCCTTTTATCTAATTAGACACAATTTCGAGATCAGTTACGGAAATGAAGTCATGGAACAGTTTCCAAATACAGCAAAGATTATTAAGCCAGATTTAACTATTGCATTTATTAAACTATAAACTCTATTAACTATCAGGGTTGCTCTATCACAACTAAATTTTTGCACCCAAATCAAATTATTTACTTAGGCCAAATAAAACATCTTTCAATTAGTTTAATACTCATATTTAATTCTATGCTTTACCCATAAACCTATTTAGCTTGGTAAGAACGTCATATTTCCCCATTAATAGTTCTACCAACTCTAATTTCTCTCCAGTTTGTTCTCTTTCAGAGTATTCGTCCAATTCTTTATCGTTACCAACAGTAATTGCCCTGTGAACATCACCAGCTCTATCCCCAAATACCTTCATCATATCTGTCCAGCTCCAACGTGGTGCAATGTCATTGTAGGATCTATCTGGGCCTTTAATGGCTCTTTCAATAGTGTATCCTTCATTGTTCATGATGAATACTTGTGGCTTCACCTTTAATACATCTGAGTATCTAACAAATGCAGAGAGTTCTTGAATGACCATTTGGGCAGAACCATCTCCTTCAAGAACAAGAATCCTACGCTTCTGTCCTAAGTCATTCACAGCGAAAGTCACTCCAACAGATGCTGGCAATGTGTAACCAATAGACGCATAAAATGCTTGTGCAACCATTTCGCAGCCATTCGGTAACTTTATATCAGCAGCCCCAAAGAAGAACGCACAAGTTTCAATCATAATGATATCCCCAGGTTGGAGATAGCTGTTGACAAAATCAAGAAGCTTGTTCTGAGAAACATAGTTGTTGTTGACTTCGGTACTTATTTTTTGTGGGAAATACTTATAGGTGATATTATTTGGGAGAATATCATGGGTATACTTTGAGAAATCGAATTTTTCAATTAGCCTAGTAAGAAGATCATCCAAGGTAAACTCTCTATTATTTTCCTTCTTAAAGATATAGGTTTTTCCATTAATAGACACATAATCGTTATTGATTTCAATATAATTTTTAATATTGGAAAAGTCATTGGAGTAAGTAGCAGTATTGGTTTCTACATTAATATGACCAAATATGAACAATGTATCTGTGTGTTTCTCCAACTGATCAATTACTTGTTGAGAAGATGAAACTTTTCCGTAATAACACCCAATTAAATTTGGCAAGGATTCATCCAAATTACGTGCCATATTAGTATTGAAGAGTTTGACGAAGGAATGGTTTGGATCAATCTGGTCAATGAATTTAGTAAATTTCTTGGTCAATCCATATCTAGATATAAGTAAATCCGAAAAAATAGATGGTGATTCGGATGAATATAATTTATCAAGAATATTATTGGTAACATCTTCCAAGAGGGTAGATTTCTCACCGTTAAGTCCACCATGGAAATTGAAAGGACGCAATAATCTGGAGCTATCTACTTCCAAGTCTGGCAAATCAGCTGGAATATATAAGTAGCCTGGTCTCGAAGCCTGGATAATTGTAGATAAAACTCTATCTATTTGGTCTAAAGCGTATTCATCATTGGAATTAAGTGTCTCTTGAATTTCACTGATATGAGCACTCATTTCTTGATATACATGGTGATTTGGTGGTTCTAACTGGTTGCGATTTTGCACCAAATGATGGAAATTCTTCACTGGGTTTTGAGGGTCTTCAGCATAAGCTCTTTGTGCTCTAGAAGATACACCTACAATATGTAAAGTAGGAACAAATTCACTGAAGGAAGAAGCCACTCCATTTATAGCCGAAAGTTCACCTACACCAAACGTAGTGAATAAAACACCGAGACCACCAATAACCCGACTATAACCGTTGGCAGCATAGGCAGCATTCAACTCGTTACAAAGACCAACAAACCTTATACCTTTTTGATTCAACACAGAATCAGCATACAAATGTTCTAATAAATTTAAACTGTAGTCACCAGCTACACCAAAAATGGATTTAAGACTAGGATTCGCTTGGGATATTCTTAAGAAGAGATATTCTCCTAAAGGAATTTTTTGAGGTATAGATAAATCAATAGTCATTTTTCATAGGTATTTGAGATAATATTCTTTCGATCTAGAAATATACTTTGGGATCATGGGGTCTATATATAACCTAAAAATGGTGTGAATCAGGCTGAATCAAGATCGAGGTTCCTAACTGTAATTACTGCGAATAAATTAAGTACAGTAGCGACGGGAAATCGGAGGGGCCGAAGGGAAGAAGAAATGACAGCACAATCAGGGTTTGTGTTCCTACTCCAGTATAATAATTAATATTACCTGGTAGGTTATGACCCTTTTTTTTCTGGATCCACATATGTTCTTCAACAGTAGTCCACATATACCAACGGATCATTGCTGTGTAGAATTATGGAAGTATAACCGAAGCTGATGTGGGACATAAGATACGGCAAAATATTCATGCTGCAACCCAATTAAGAAAAAGAAGTCAGGTAATTCAAGAACCCCATAAGCCACAGCAAATTACAGGTAAAGTATGAGGAAGAGAGTGTGAAATTTGACATATTATTCACACTAGTAATTGCCTAATTACATGGCTAGTCTGACTCTGTCAACTAGTGGATCTAGCCAGAACCCTCTTTCTCGTTGATCTAACGGTCGACGCAGCCTGGCTCCTCAAACCCCAACGGCACTAAAAAGTTTTTGTAATTAGCTTTTAGTGGTTACGATCTCCGTACACCTTTATAGACCACACCACGAGCAATTAGTGAAACATTAATAATGTACGAAAGCTGCGCATTCGAAGGCCTGGTTCCTGTGCTTTACTTGAGATGAGTCAGTCTCCTATTTTTCACCAGTTTTAAGCCAGGTTTTATTAACCGCTTTGCTTATCAATTCATGCTGATGTACCACTAAACTATAATTTTGCGAGAATCATGGAACTGACAGAACCCTGTAGATGTGGTACTTTGGCAAAGGACCTCAAAGGTATCTGACACCGAATGAACGGCTCTCTGTCACGTTGCTAGCAACGGTATAATAATTTAATAGGTGGTAGTAGCTTAGACCTGTTGATCCAGATTGTTTGTCTGAAATTAGCCCCACCTTGCAATTAACAATAGTAGCGAATAGAACTATTTTATGCAACACAAACCACACCAAATCACAGGTACGAGGCTCAATTGGCACAATTTGAACCGGAACGATACCCAACAAACACGAACCGATAAATGTATAATTTAAAGGCACCATTGGGTGGAATTGTTCACTTGAATTAGAGGTTTTGTCTTGATTTGCCAAATCGGAGTTTCGGAGTTGTAGAACTGTTCATTTTCTTCTCTAACACTATTGTCTGGGAAAGAACAATCCGGTGGGTTTTGAGAGCGTATAGAAGGTGATTCGTGGGATTACTGGACCAAGAAATGGAACGTGTGGCCCAAAGCGTGGGCGAAATACCCCAGATTTTACGGGTAATCTTAGTCAATACCAAGAAAATTTGTTCAACTTGATCTACTTTAATCGGAGTTGTTTTTGTCTTAGGTTCTGTAAATAAATTCAATTTATATTCCTTGAAGTTTTGGTAGACCGTATTTCTTCTATATACTTTTGGTATTTATCCGATTTATTTGAACAACCGTTGGTTTCCAATGTTAGGGTAACATGATATTCGTTCTTGGTTCAAGCTAACAGTCCAGATGTAGCTTTTGTTTCCAATTCGCTTATTTTTTTAAATTTTGAAGTGGGCCAATAACGTGTGGCATCCTCCATAGGAAAGTGGTCCAATGCAACATAGACATCTTCTATTTATAGGGCGTAACTGACATCTTCTGTTTCTACCCCCCACTTGTATGGGTGAGAGAAAATCAAGCCAATGTCTCATTGATTAAATCTGGTCAATTATCCACAATGATTTTTCAGACTTTCTAAAACTCATAACTCATTCAAGTTGTAGGGTCCATTCACTCAACCAGCTCATTTCGTTTCCGTTTGTTGGTTCATATGTGGAGTACTCGAAATGGGGGTTCGTGACCTCCTTGTTGGGCCAGTCAAAATCGTCAACTTCGATTTTTCCGCTTCCCAACTTGCCTACTTTTAGTCCTCGACAGTTCTCTATAATTATGGTATCATTACCCACTGTATGTATCCAAACTTCGCAGTTTTGTAAGTTGTGTAGACGCAATTGATGACATTTGATGAAAAACTTGGACTCGTTCACGTCATGAACGAATACTGGCCCGTTAGCTGCAATTGCAAACATGCTACCTTCAGCTCCTTTGATGTGGACTGAAGATGGCACTTCTTTGGAGGTAGCCAAGGCACTTTCCTTGATATTTCTGATCAAGACATGGCCACCACCATCTATAGTCTCGTTGGCTTCAACAAGATCTTGGTATACTCTTGAAGATTCTGGCTCAAATACCTCCTTTTTGGTTTGTCTCACTCTTATTGTGGTAGCTGGTGGCACCGGATCACCCTCGAAATGGAACTCTCTGGTATCAAGTTCAGAGCTCTGAGCCTCTACAAGTCTGAACAACGTTTCTATAGTCTCTCCGATCCTCTTTTGCTCATAAGTAGGTAAACTTTCAAGGTCTCCTTCCACGAATCTGTTTAGATCAATCACCTGTGATTTGACGACCAGAAGGTGTTCTGGAGAATTGGGGGAATTGAGGATCTCATCGTGGATCTCTAAAGGGTTAGTAAAGACGTTTGGTGACTGGATGGTAAGTACATACGCCGAGACCGAGCATTGAACTCGTCAATGATGTTGGTCTTCATGGGATGGGGAGATGATGATGGTTGGTATTGATGTGAGTCGCGACACCAAAACAAGTCGCGGATCAAGTCGCAGACGAGTCGCAACAGTTGCGAAAAGTGATGAAATGAAGTTGCAAAAAGGTATAAATGGGATACCAAATGATCAGAAGAATTATGGGCTAGATCGTCAAGAGATTCAACGAGTAAGTGCATACGCTGTATGGGTTTTACTGGGGGGTTTCTGAAGAAAAATCATGACTGTTTCTCTATACTAAAGTCATCTATACCAACACTTGATCTACAAGTACTTCAACAAACCAAAAGATAATAGGTCCGATAAAGGTATTGAAATAGAAGGCTCTTCATTGAGTATCTACAATTATTACTCATATACTTATAACTTATGCATTTAACAATCATATATACTTGGGATCCACCAGCATGCTCACCATCTGGACCCATAAACTTCATCTCTTCTCATTCCCACAACCTTCACTGTGGGATAACTTGACCTTCTGAACAATTAGCATTCAAACTTTTATTTTTATTTTTTAATACTTTGATAATTGTTGTTTATGCCGCAGTTGGTCTTGTTATTCTGGTTCTTCCAACTAATTGATCCACCACATCTCTAATTTGAGCCCAGTGAATCTTCTTTGGCATTCTTCTACCCAATTCAGTCTTGAAATCGTACAAGTTTCTGATGGAGCTGAATCTCAAGTGAGATGACTTGATACCTAGGACAGCAGCAGTCTTTTGTAATTCTCTATCATCACTAGGATAATCGAGAGCATATTTGAGGTCCTTTAATACATCGAAGTTTTCTTCAATAAATTGAACTGCTTTGACCGCAAATCTAGCAGCTCTAGTTCTATCAATTGGGGATGGTAATCCACCTTGTTGGACGTGACCTGGAATGGCAGTCTTGGTATCGAAATCGTTACCGGATTCGTACTTTATTATATCAGCCAAAACTTGAGTAGTTAAGACTTCAGAAGCATTGGTACTCTTGATAATCAATTTACCAGATTTGGTTTCACCCTTTTCAGTAGCAAAAGATTCCTTAAGGGAACGAATATCCAATTCCAATTGATCTAAGGAAATACCTTCTTCTGGGACATAAGATGCTTGAGCACCACTGATTAAAGATGCATAAGTAGCAATGTAACCAGAGTTACCACCTTGGACTTCAACAACGAAGGCACGGTCTCTACTGGAAGATGCAGATTGTTTCACAATATCACAGTATTCCATTAATGAGTTCAAACAAGTATCGGAACCTAAAGAATATTCGGAACCTGGAACATTATTAGAAATGGTAGCTGGGGCTAAAACCATTGGGATTCTGAATGCTGGGTACATTGGTCTGGCTCTTTCCAATTGTTCTAAGGAAACAAAGGCTTCGAAACCACCAACAATAATCAAACCATCGAACTTATACTTTTCGAAGTAGTAAGCAATCATACCAAGATCAGTATCTTCTGGAGTTTGTCTGTTGGTACCAATTTCAGAACCACCAATGGTGTTCCAACCTTCGATATCTAACCATTCAATGGATCTAACGGATTCATGTCTGGCCAAACCAGAGAACCCGTTGTGAATAGCATAAGGCTTGTGTCCTCTAGACATACAGTAAGTGGCCATTGAGTAGACGGCACTGTTCATACCACCAGCTGGAGCACCAACATTGACAATGGCGATTTTCAATCTCTTATCCACAGGTAAAGTTGGTTCATTATGGTTGGCGGAGTTAATGGCCATATAATTGGTTAAATGTTCACTGAATTCATGATCTCTTAAACTCATGGCTTTCTTGAAATCTTTAGCTTCAATGGCAGCAGCAACAGACTTGGTGATCTTGACGGCTTCAACCAATGGCTTTCTAATGATTTTGTTTTCATCAATGGCAATCAATGGAGATGGGGTATCAGGAGTAGAGTCCAAAACGGCCTTAACAGCTTCAACACCTTGTAAGGTGGCCAAGAATCTGTCGTAAGCAACAGCGTTACCACCTCTTTGGACATGACCTAAGGTAGTGACTCTGGTATCTAAGCCTAATCTGTTAACCAAGACGTCCTTGACATCGTTTGGAGAAATATGTTGCAAGTCAGAAGTAATAGCACCTTCAGCCACAATGACAATGGTCTTTCTTCTACCTTTAGCTCTGTGCTTGGCGACAATTCCACACATATGATCTTGCCAGTCCTTAGAGGAAGAAGGCATTTCAGGAATTAAAATATAATCGGCACTGGTAGCGATACCAGCCATTAAAGCTAACCAACCACAATGTCTTCCCATAACTTCAACAACGAAAGCTCTGGAGTGAGAATTGGCAGTGGCATCAATATAATCAATGGCCTTACAAATTCTGTCCAAGGAAGAGTAAGCACCAATGGTGGCATCGGTGGTGGCCATATCGTTATCAATAGAACCCACGGTACCACAGATATTTAAATGTTTATGCTTATCGAATTGTTCTTGAGTAATCGAACCATTACTTTTCAATTCTTCAATTAATGATGGCCATTCAGCTCTGAATAAATCAGCACCGGTCAAAGAACCATCACCACCACAGACAATCAAGGCATCGATACCAGCATCGATTAAATGTTTACAACCTCTCAATCTTCCGCCTCTTTGTTTGAAGTCCATACATCTTGCAGTACCGATCTTGGTACCACCTTCAGCAAGGAACCCTTTAACATCATGCCAAGTCATTTCTTTGATATATTCAGGTCCACCTCTGACCAAACCTTCATAACCTTCTTTGACGGCAAAAGCTTTACAACCTCTGAAGATGGCAGCTCTAACAACAGCACGAACACAAGCGTTCATACCAGGAGCATCACCACCAGAAGTCATGACAGCAATATTTCTACGAGGTCTGGAGATTTCATCACCTCTAGAAAGTTGGGAAACAGAAGCAGAAATGGTGGAAGCTTCGACCATAGGATCGTATTTCTCGACTGGAGGAACCATGGTCAATGGGTTTTCACTGGCAGTGAAACCAATTAAGTTACCCACAGGATCAATGGTATACACTTCATTAGGATACAATTCATTAGGACTGAATTGAATAGGTAATCCACTAAGTTGGAACAAACCAATCAAGTGGTTTAAGTTGGAGGCCTTGAGAGTAATGGAAGATTCCAAAGTTCTCCAATCGTTAACATTAAGTTCTTTAACAAGGAATTCAGTCTTTGCAGCGACTTGATCAGGAGATAAACCAGCACCAACCACGATCTTCACGGTAAGTTTCTCATCGTTGTTGGCAAGGAAAATGGCCGATTCAGACTCGGAGTGTAATGATAATCCGAGCACATTGGAGTAAAAGTTGATAGCCGCTTCAACAAGCTCTCTGGTAGACGCTTCTACCGTAAGACTGGCAGAACCGTTGACAATAGGAACCGTCATTGTAGTAGTTTAATCCGCCGCTATGATATTGAATGGAGGGGGAAGGTAACGGATAAGGAGTACACTAAAGGGGGGTAGAACTCCAAGCGGGTTTTAAATCAGGCGAATTGGTGTTGTCTGGTGATAAAGACGGAGAAGAGCAAAGATATATATCAATCTTCGGACATCATCCGAGGGTCACGTGACCCAGCCCTCTCGATTGATGATTACTCGGGTGAGAGTAGTGCGAAATACGTCATAGTACTGGGCGAGATGGTTACGCCGTCCTATATGGTTAGGGTGGTACAGAAGGTCAATTGGAGAGTAGGTAAGAGTGTGGGAGGGTGAAGGTAACTGGTCGAGGCGGCACGGGTGTTTTGGCGGCAGGATGTTTATTCTGTGAATGTTTGGGTCTTTTGTTTGTGGTGTGTTTCTCTAATTTGGATCTAATTTGTGAGTGATTAAGATCTCACTAAAGTCCGCAGCCACGTTGGTTGTTCCCAACAGAAAATCCGAGCCAAGACAAGAAAGAGAAACAGGTGATACAAAGAAGTGGAGTGGGGAGATGTAGTTAATGTATTGGGGCAAAGGAATAGAGGGAATAGAGGTGGGATAGAAATTGGTGTCTATTTTTACTGGTGGGTTGAGGTTGGTGTGGTTCTATTGGTACTGGTGGTATTGTAATTGTTCTGCTGAAAATTGGGCCTATTATGGTTAAATATCAAATATTGGTTGTTTAGTATGGCCATTTTGTTTGTAGTGTATTTGGACCGATACTGATGTTACAGGTTGTCTCGAATGGGATTAGTCTAGTTAAACTTTTATACTTTGGGTTGATGTAGTCATTGCAACCATTGTTGCAGCATTACGCACTGGAATAGGTGGTTAGCTATTGGCGAAAAAAGCGTTAGTACCACTGGTCGTTTTAAAGTTAACATAAGTAGTTACTAAACGAGAGTATGGGTAGTCGTAGATTGACATGATACTAAGGATTGAGATGTAATAATTAATGAGACTCGAGCTTGTGATTTAGGTAAGCTTATATAAGTAATTTCATTGGACTCCACAGATCAATTCTGATATTTCCCTTTATTTCAAATTTTGTTACTATAGTTGCTATTCTATGTCTTTATGGCTTTTACAGCTCTTACTACATATACTTGATTCTGTTGCTTTCGATAAGTCAATTTTATTCTATTTTCTTCAAAGCCTATCGTCATTTTTTGGATGGTAGCCACCTGACATTACAATTGTTGCATTTTCTCCTTATTTTCACCCTACAATCAACTCAGATTTTAAAAAAGGGAGATAAAAATAAGAGGACGTTCTTTGAGTGAGGAGCCTTCATCTTCTTCCTTCTGCAATTAATATCGGAGATCTGTGTAAATTTAGTAGAGTATTAACTTGTTACAACTGGCCCGACACTTCACTCATTTAAATAGTGGCAAAAATATATCGACCCCATAAATACCGAAATTCTTTGAATCTAAATACCTTTTCTTAAGTGACCATACCCTTTGGATTCCTGTATTCTTTGGTCGTCTTGTTGGACTTGTTGCAAGTCAGTGTTCACAATTTTTTTGATTGGTAATATATTACATAATCAACATTTCCACCCTACCCGAAGCACCCCAAACTCGGCGAAAACTATATTAAAGCCAGTGAAACTTCAGCAAGTAGTTCAATTGACCCCAATAGCTATAAATACCTTATTGTATATTGCTTACTTCCCCTCCTTGGCCATATTGTTGCTATTTTTCGTAAATTGCCATCCAAACCAGAACAAAGCCCGATCCAAGAAACAAAAAAAGAACAAACCCAAATTGCCAGTCCTAGCCTTACAAGTGCCTTATTTATAATACTGGTATTTTCTTCCCCTTCTCTGTACTCCCTTTTTTCGCTATACTTAACCCTATACTCCCTCTCTCTGTCACTCCTCTATACAAATAGTGAGCCTGGTGAGCTCACGTGCCAGGACCTCTCCTCAAAAAATTTTCACTCTCGACAACTACAACTAACTATACCACCAATGTCACAATCCGCCCCATCATCGTCCCCAGTTGCATTGGGAGACTTGACCAAGTTGAACATCCCATCCCTCCCACCAGTCACCCCTCAACCTCCAAAGCCAAACGGTTTTTGGTCATCCAACCCAGTCTTTTCTTACTTGAATGATGCTTACACCACCATTAGTGAACACCGTAAATCTTTAGGACTTGTTAACCCAGGTACTGTTGAAAACTTAAACAAGGAAGTCACTAGAGATGTCTTCTTGAACCAATACTTCTTCACTGGTTTAAGAGCTGATTTAAACAAGGTTTTCTCCTTCGCACCAGTCTTCCAAACCTCTCATACTTTAAGTATTGGATCCAATGTTTTACCAGCTTATGCTTTCTCTGCTGTTTATGCTAGTGATGATTACATGCTTCAAGCCAACATGGATAACGATTACTCTTTCAGTGGTAGAGTTAACTATGGTTGGGATAAGCATAACATCTCCAAGTTGACCTTACAATTGGCCAACTCTCAACCATCTATGGTTCAATTAGAACAAGATTACCAAGGTTCTGATTTCTCCATTAACTTGAAGGCTTTGAACCCATCTTTCATCTCTGGTGGTTTCACCGGTGTTGCCGTTGGTTCTTTATTACAATCTTTAACTCCTGCTTTCGCTGTTGGTTTAGAAACTATGTACTCTAGACAAGCCATGGTTGCTCCTCCAGATGCTGCTGTTAACTACTTTGCTCGTTACAACGCTGGTAACTGGATTGCTTCTGCTCAATTACAAGCTCAAGGTGCTTTAGTTGCTTCTTTCTGGAGAAAGGTTTCTGATAAGGTTGAAGCTGGTATTGAAACTCAAATTGCTGCCAGTGTTAAGCCAGTTGCTGATCCATTAATGAGTGCTCCAATTGGTTACGAATCTGTCATTGAAGGTTTAACCACCATTGGTGCCAAGTACGAATACCGTAGTGCTGTTTTCAGAGGTCAAGTTGACTCCACCGGTAAGGTTAGTGCTTTCATTGAAAAGAGAGTCTTACCAACCATCTCTTTGTTGTTCTCTGGTGAAATCGACCACCTCAAGAACTCTTCCAGACTCGGTGTTGGTTTACAAGTTGAAGCTGCTGGTAACGAACAAGTTTGGATGATGCAACAAGGTTTGGTTGACCAAAACGGTAACCCAGTTCCAGGTGCTCCACAAATCTAAGCCAACGAACGAACAAAAACAACGAATGAAGTGAGATGAAGAAAAATAAGTTATCAAAAAATTAGTATTTGATAAATTAAAAGTAATTGGTGATATTTCTTGATTGATCCTTGATCCTTGATCCTTGATGCTTTTGATTTTTCACTTGCTTTTTTTTTAAAAAATTGCCTTCTCACTGGTCTTTGGTTCATAATGTTGATCAATGATAATGATGTTTCATATGATGATGGACTGGAGATCTTATTGTTCGTTTACGACGAAAATCAAACGTTTGGGCCTAAGTCCCTTTGGTTTGTTATAGAATGCTCTAGCGCTCACACGATCAAGCTCTCTTTTTGTGACTGTGATTCATGTCGAATTCCTTTGTATATATATCATACGTATAACTGCTCTAGAGCTGTTAATCAATAAATTCATATAAAAAAAAATTAAGAAGTAGATATATGTGGTTCATAAATATTATACAATGTTTATTAACTGTGTATAAAGCCAAGGCTAATAAATACGATCGTATCTTACATAAATAAATCAATAAGCAACTGGAAGTTGCTACTATAGTTGCCGGTGAAGACTAGAACTATAGTGTAATATGTGAATATATTGTCTAGTATTAATACTAGGATTTTAGTGGGGTATTGGAAGATTATTTCAGGTGAAATGATCATTTTGTGGGGTTTTGTATTGAGACTAGTATGACTTCATGAGATCAAAGATCCATAGCCATTGCTCTTATTTTGGTGATTTACCATCCGAATATTCTTGATGTGATACTCTTGCCCTTTGGTTTCTTCGATATTATCTTGTAAACTTCAGAAGAGTCCAACTTCATGTCAATTTGTGGCTCTCTTTCATTTCGTACACTCAAGGATTCCATTCTTGGACTTCTGTGGAACTCAGTGCGTGAATTGGCTCTGATGGTCGATAATCTCTGTGGTTGGTACGATTTGGTGGATCTAGTATCGTCATAGTTCAAGTTTCTCTGAGTGATCGATCTGTAGATATTCTTATATGTACTGTTCAAGTCAGCATGAGGATTCACTCCATTCATACTATAACTTGATCTTGACTTTGGAATTCTCGACTTATCTTCGTGAAGTGTAGGCTCCATCCAATTGCTCTCAGATACGTATAAATCACTTCTGGAAGATCTTCTTGATCTAGATAAATTGTGGGCCTTGTTGTATTCACTCAATGATGTACTTGGGAAGTCTTCCAAGTGGTGCTTAGGGAATTGTGGGGCTGAGATTACAGAGTGTTGTCTTGATGGAGGTCTGGATGGGTGTCTTGAAGGCATTCTTGAAGGATTATTTGACTGGATGATGTTTTCTTCATATTCGTCTAAAAGAGAGTCCATTGAAGAGTCGGACTTTTCGTCATATTTACGGTGTTGATAGTTTTTATAAGCCATTAATTCGTTATGACGCCTTGGACGTGGTTGGTGGATTTTTGGTTTCTTTTCCTTGACATCAAGACATGCCATAGCAGTGGAAATCGATTGTGTAGATGGCTTTTTGCTGAGCCATTCTTGTTTTTTGTTCCATTCAAGTTTGGAAATTGGTTTCATTGAAAATTCATGAGGAATTGGTGATATTCTTGCAGAAGGTGGAGACTCTGGAATGTCTCCTTCCAAAGGAAACTCGAAGTTCATGGTTGGACCACTATTGGACTCTGTTTCGTCAATTATCGAAAGTGACTTGAGCTCATTTGGTTGGTCATTAATATGAAGTGGTGGCTGAAATTGGTCGACTTGTGGGAACTGATCAAGTTGGTTCGCAAACTGGTTATGCTGGATTTGATTTTGGTGTGGATGCTGGTGTTGATTTTGAAGATGATGTTGGTTTTGGTGTTGATGTTGATGGGTTTGGTGCGGTTGAAGATGTTGGTGTTGTTGGTGTTGGTTATGCAGATTGTTTAGGTCGTTGTGGATGTGACTTTGACCATTTTGTTGATGATGTTGTGGTGGAGGAGGAGGAGTTTCTTCCTCTTCAATCTTTTCATAAGGATATCCAGATATCCCTAATGGTTGATGTTGTGGTATGCTTTCCAAACCGCTCTTTTTCTGGGGTGGGGATCCAAAGAATAAGTTTCTATATTTTACCAATCTTTCTAAGGTATTTTCTAATACTTGGATAACGTTTGGTTCGTCTGAATTGATAAATATTTTCCAGTATCTTTCAGGATTTACCAAAGGTAATATGAATTGGTTGAAGCTTATTCTTAGTATTTTGAGTTTAGGAAGAAGTGGGTAGATGAAAGAAGTACCACATGAAAGGTAGGTAACATCACCATTATGCAATTGAAAGATTTCAAATTCTCCATGGCCCAAAAGTCTACCTGAAGAACTGGTATGGGTCTTTCCGTCGGTCAATTGTTCATGATAAACAAAGATTCTCGAGGATTTGAATTTGAATAACGTTACTCTTTCGTCAAGGTCTACTTTCTCGTCGAATACAGGTAAGGACTCTTCTTCAGGTACTTGTTTACTCTTGAGATTATCTTTAACTTCATTGATATACGACCTTCCATTGATACTTTCGTCGCTTTTCTTGTATCTCATAATTGCTTGTTTTCTAGGACTCATTGGAACTTTTCCAGGAACAGGAAGCTTTGGTTGTTCATAATGTTGATCGTTCCTCGGTCCATCTTTTTGATCTGGTTTGTCTTCTTCTTTAGGATCCAATTGATCTTCCAGTTTTGATTTGGTCTTTTTGTTTCTGCGCTTCTTCTTCTTGGCAGAGCTCTTGAGTTTATCGTCTTTTTCCTTTTCCATTATCTTTGAATCTGGTTTATTAATATTGTTGTTATTATTATTATGATGATGATTCCCATTCTCGGTAGATTTGGCGGTAGAAGAAGCCGAGGACTTGGCGGCTAATGGCGCTGAGGTCAGTGGTGCCAGTGGGGGATGATTCCCAGACGCTTGTGGCCTGTGGACTTGGGTATCCAGTTCACTCATCAGATCCGTCATGGTTTTTGGTTCATAAAGAAGTCGTGGTATTAGAGAGACAGAGGTTGTTTAGACTGCGGGGGGGTACAGGGAAAGGGTGCAGGACGGATAGAAGGATGGTAGGACTTGAGCCGCACCGCGGTAGCTCTCGCTAGAGAAAAAGAAAAGACTTCGATGATTGGTGAGGGAGCGAGACACAAGAGCTTTTGGATTTGTCATCTGGTAGATCAGATACCTGTCAGTGATACAGGTGGAATTGACTCCTATTGATCTATTATATGGTTATTTCTGTTGGGTAAACTCTTGTAGTGGTTTTGGGTCCTTTTAGGGTAGTAGGTGGGGTGTTTTGGTTGCTGGCTATATCGGGATTAGTGTATACTCTATTTACTCTATTACTATACCTTAATGGGTATGGGCTAGTGGCTGCTCCCCACAGAGATAAGATTCTAGGGCGTTCGCGGTAGATGATCTAAGCACAGGCGTTCTGGGGTGTGGGTGCGATATCCACCGGGGTTTCAATATAGAATGGATAGTAGAACAGTAGACACTCCACCAGAACCACCAAAAGGTTACAATAGTGGCAAGAGTGGCCAGAGTCAGTTTCACTAACACGGTTTGGAGTTGGGGTGTACTCGCGTGCCCCCTATCCCTTAGACCACTCCTCTCTTGTGAGCCAACCATAGGGGTGGTCCTATTGTCTCGCGAGAGAACAATTAGGGTAGTTAGTGAGAGGACCGCACTACAGGTACAGAAAAAGCACACTATTTAGTGAGCACCTTGCGAAAAAGCTCACCCTACGTGCACAAATCCGTTGCCCTAGAACATATACAAACCATAATCTCCAGAGCACAGCATTGACGTATCGGGGGTACTAGCAGCGATTCTTGGGGGGTATATGGCGTCCTGATACAGCAAAGGTGCAAAAATCCAGTAGTTGGAGAACCCCGGCGATGGTGGGGATAAACAGCTGTTTTAAGCGGTTTAAGCGAATACGTTGCTAGTCACAAGAACTTTATTATGGGTATGGTAGTGAGGGCTGTCATGGGAATGGGTAGCACATGTCACTAATCTAAATGAGCAAAAAAGGCCGAAATTACTGTTTGAGGATATTAACTGGCAGGGGATACGGGGAGAATATGGTGTATCATTAGAGAAGCCTAATTACTAAGACACAATAGGAATTAGGAGGTTTTCCCCACTAGGTCCAGTATTTCATCCTGGGAAAGACACAATATCGTAAATCATGGGGTACATTTGGGGTTAATTAATTTATTTGGTGTGGGCTTTGATAACCACTGAAAAATCTCCACTATTTTTCATTTACTGATAAGCCTATAACCACTCTTTGGAGGGTGTTTTAGCCCAGTAGTCTCGGGCCATGTCGTGTAATGATTACTAATAGTATCTCTACTTTCCTCTACCATGGCCAGAACCAGTAATTTTCCAACTCAGCCGTATTTTTCTGGGGTACATGGTTGATGTCTCAGTAGAGCAATAACCGCATTTTCCTCACTGGAAAAGGGAAACTGGTGCAAATTCCACCACATTACCATTTTCTCCCTTTATTGCCAAGGTCCGTTGGTTTCTTCGGTAATAGCTTTAAAACAGTACCTCTCTCGGTAAAAGTATCGTTGTTTGTTCTGGAAAGGGTCCATAATCCCAGGTAGTCGCTTGCTATGTGTGTAAAGAGTAAAACCGTTGGAGGGGCTTATTTTATCAGGTGATAATTAACAACCGAGCGTTTTTAACCTATAGTAGTAGTTTTGGGGTGCTGGACTTTGTTTAGTAGAAATCAGTACACTAGTGACATCAGCTTTATCCTTGGGCCAAATTGGGTGTGTGTGTTAATTATAGAACGTGGTGATATTAATAGACTATTGTTAATGCATGTACTAATTGCTGCGAAATTTATAAAGTCTGGGTTAATAGTGTAAAGGAATCGGGGTATATTGTGAAAAGTAGGGTGTTTTGGCTGTTGATGGGTCTCTTCCTTGGTTGTGATGTTACGGATGTTTTCTGTCTTTTTGTAAATACTTTTTTTGGTAATTTTTCTAGTTTCTTCTTGATATTTTCAATTTTAGCAGTAATTTATCATTTATGAAAATTTTCATAAAGTACAATATTCTGAAACTGTATCTAAAAACTAACAATCTCTAAACAATATCCATAGAAATAATCAATATTTATCTCATCAGTATGCTTCTATTATTTCAAGTACTTTGTTACTATCTACATTGACGATAATTATTTATATACTTTATTAATTAGTTCTATAAATTAACTTAATATTTGTGCCAATATCCATCCAATTGCCAATATGATTCATTATTATTGTTATATATTACTGAATCATATCCTATGGGGTCCACAAAATATATTATGGACAAAAATCTATCCCATTATTTGACCATTATTTGACCATTTTAAGATCACAAGACTGTAAGTTTAGGTACGCTGTATTAGCAATGATTAGCTAAAGATTGAAAAATTCAAACTCACCTCAATGTTTAACTAAGACTGTGTCCTTCTCCCCTGAAAGGAGAATCAGTAGTAGTAGAAGTGGCATTTGGTGAAACAGCTTCAACATCGTTGGTCCACATAGGAGCGTATGGAACACCTCTAGCATCAATACTGTCTTGTTCCTTGTAGAAGATGACTAAACCATCTAATTTAGAGATTGGACCTTCGAGCTTGTTTTCAATCCACAAAATAACTTTCAGTGGTGGATACAAAACTTTCAAGTAACCCTTGGCTAAAAGGAAACCGGCAGAAATAGCAGCCAAGTGACCAAAGAATGAAGATGATGGGAAAATCAATGCACTAAGAACCAACATGATGAATGGAATGTAAAGAGTAGGAATCACAACGTTTCTGTTCATGATATTGTAGTTCATGTTTGGAGTATGTTGGTGCTCGTTGTAGGCGTAATAAGTCAAGAAACTGAAAACATAACCGGAAAGACCGACAACGTGAACACCTGGGTAAAGCAACAATCCTGGAATACAGAATTGTAATCCGGTGACAACTGCAAGTAAATTCAAAGTGACACCGGTGTGAACAGTACCGTGAGCCTTTTCGAATTTAGCCATGGTTCCAACCAAAGCAACAATATTGAAGGCCCAGTGAAAGAAACCAACATGAAACAATGGATAGAATGATAAACGGTTCAAATCAAACTCAAATGGAGCTTTAGGGTACAACGAGAACTTTATAGATAACCATCCACTGAAGTTAATCAAGAAAAGGAAAAATGTGAAGATGGTAAACCCGACGGTCAAGGCCGGGTAATGAGTGTGATGAGATAACTCGAAATGGATAGGACCTGCTGACATGATGGCCTTGATGAAATATCTGTTGTTGATATTTAGAGCTTGATTCATAAGATGGCTTATCACGTGATGCACGCGAGCATTAAGGTTTATGTGTTCTGAATGTGAATTTGCGGGCTATGTGCAGGTGGTGTTGCAAACAGGCCAAGAGACACTGGTAGAGGTCAAGAGACTGTAGATACAGGTTGGATAGAAGATGATTGTAGTTTGACCAGTGCAGTCAGTGTCCAGTTTAACTGGGTAATCTAGTTGTCGAATTTCTGGAAAAAAGCGGCAAAAAGCGGCAAATAAACAATAAGTAAGTGTTGATTTACAGCCAAAATATAGAACGAAAGGCACCAAAAAGCTTTAGAAGTGCCATTTGACTTCAATTATCGTTCGCCTGTATTCCAGAATGATCATCTTCATTTTGTATCAAAAAAGCCCGAGCTTGTTCTCATTTAGAACTTCAAATGTTGGTGACCTATCAACTGTGAGGTGTATTCACGACACTTGATACCAGTCATTGATATCAAAGACGATGTGATCAGTCAGCGGGAACAGTACCGTCAAAAGTGGTTTATTTCTAATATTCCATGGCCCTTGATTTCCCTCGCATCGTCTGTTTTGGCAATCCTATAGCCTTAATTGTCACAGCGGTTGTTGTTACCAATATAATACTGTTATTGGTTTCCCCACCAAATGGTTCACACTATGATCAAAGCACTAATTGAGGGTAGGCAGCTCGTTCTCCACTCTGGCCTTGACTCTTCCCAAAAACTCCCTTTTACGGTCATTGCTACCAGTCAACAGCTCAATCTTATTCTTTCTTTCTGCTATGGTTTCGTTGATACCTTCTACTTCTTGCAAGTACTGTTTCAAAGTGGCCAATTTGAGCTTGATACTACCAGAGTTCTTGTCGAAGTCTCTGGCCAGCAAAGTGCCGGAATCCAAGTCATGGAGTAAATTGAACAAGTCTGGAAGAACTTCCAAATCACGTAATTTCTGGATTACATCTTCATCATCATCGTCGTCGGATCCAACTTCCGGATTAGGGGATGCCATTTCGACATCTTGTGGCTTGACAGAATCGACGTCCATGGCGTCGCTGGCAATTGCAGCCTGAGGATCGGGTGTAACAGAAGACATGTTGGTGCTATTTGTTGGTTATCAGTCACTCAACCTCAAATGGCCTTGGTCTGTTTTAGAGTGAGAAACGGTCGAGTCACGTGACCACATGACCGGGTCCCCATACACGTATAACCCATGCCATTCTCAATATAATCACACTAATCATTAGTTGCTACTATGGACATCCAATCGATTCTAAGCACGCTCTTGCCGTGTCTTCCATGCTTCCTGTCGCCGTATGTGGCAATAAGCAACAGCAAGTACAAAATCATAAGGCTCCTCGGAGAAGGAGGGTTTTCATACGTTTATCTTGTGGCTGATAGGTCTAATAATAATGCATACTATGCTCTTAAGAAGATCAGATGTCCATTTGGATCCAATGATGAGCTGTTCCGGAATGCGGTACGAGAAATCCGTAACTATCACCGTTTTGCCAATTCCAGAACTCCATATATTATTCAATCAATTGAAGAATCTATAGTGGATGAAAGTGATGGATCCAAGAGTATTTATATTGTGATGCCATATTTTGAAAAGTCACTTCAAGATGTGATTAATGAACTTGTTTTAAATGATAAGAAAATGGACGAAGCAGAGATTATTAAGATTTTTGTGGGGGTATGTCGTGGATTGAAGGTAATGCATACTTATAAAAAGAGACTGTCATCATCATCAGGAGGCCCAGCAGAAGGTAGTGGAGAAGCAGACTTCCTTATTGCTGATAGTGCTGACGAAGACGAAGAAGATGGTGGTGAAATGGGCACTCAATTACTGGAATTGGTTCCTTATGCGCATCATGATATTAAACCTGCGAACGTAATGCTTTCTGCAGAAGGGTTACCAGTGTTGGTGGATTTAGGGTCATGTTCTCCAGCTAGAATACAGGTCAGAACAAGACAACAAGCATTGACATTGACTGACTTTGCCCAAGAGCACTGTACTTTACCATATAGAGCACCTGAGCTTCTTGATGTTGCTACAAATTCTGAAATCACTGAAAAGACAGATATTTGGTCTTTGGGATGTCTTCTTTACTGCTGTTGTTTCGGATTTTCTCCATTTGAAAAATTGGAAATTGAACAAGGTGCCAATTTGACTGTGGTGATTTCTCAAGGTAATTATATCATACCTGACGGAAGAAGAGGATACTCCGAAGAATTAATGGATTTGATCAAAGAGTGTTTGGTATTGGATCCAAAGAAGAGACCAGAAATTGGAGAAGTTCTTGATAAAGCATTGGAATTAGCAAGAAACCATTAAAATGGGAGGAGATGCAAATTGCGAGTTCCCTTCGATAGGGAATTTTTATAAGCAGACTAGATTGAGCAGATCGAGCAGATGTATAACTTTAAAGAGGAAATTGACTGGTTAGTTCTTGTCAGTTCCTGAAGTGTCGTGTCATTGAAAAGTTATAAATCAATGCTTTTATAGCTGCAAAACACGGTCGCTTGTTCTTGCTCATTTTGGTACATTTGTAAGTTTTATGGGTTCGCATCAAGTACTCAAAAGAAGTTGCAAAAAGTGGAAAGGAGGTGCTTAATAAGGACCATAAGCGACTCTGTTTAATCAATGGTCCTCGGTAAACCCAATCAAGCTGTCTTTATGCCGATGTCATATCAATAACTTCACTTACAGCAGATCGAATTATCGGTGGTAGATTATGCATGCATCATTTACTACATTCTTGAAATTTGGTGCAGACAAAAGTAGTCAAAATAATTAATTGTCACAAATGTCTCAGATAACATACCAATTGTACATCGACCAAACATACTAGATCATTACCGGGTAACCACCAGGGTAGATCGAAAACATTCATACTACACCAAATAGATAATGTCCGATGGCTTACCTGTAGAAACCCCGAGCGAGATGAGCTGCGATAGTTTCATCTTGTTTCAGTAGTAGGCGATGGGGTCCTCAAAACTAGATTTTTTTATATCGAGACCCGGGCTCACAACGCACCATTTTAAGACCGTTGGTAGTTAACAGACAGTTGACAATTGACAAATGACAGATCAAAGAGGATCAACAACAGGCCCCCTTTCATTAATTAGTTCCCTGCTTAAATTGTCATGACTACGCTCGCCAAACGGCTCTAAATGTAGGTGCATACAGCAGACCAAATAAATTTGTCATGTAGATTATTGAATCAGACAAATCTATGTTATGGCAGTTTTGGGACCGTAGATCTATTAGATAATCGAATCGGCCAAAAAGTACATACGGTAAACTGCAACCAACCAAGAACGTCAATCCTTAATTACATTCCATAGATACATATACATGGAGAAAGGCGGTTGCAGTTACTTTGCCACAACATTCCTATGGATCAGAGTTCTTTTGCAATTTAAGTGTTCGGGTCGGGATTATTACGTGGGAGCCCAGTGGCTGGCATAGACTAATTGGTTAATGACTTACAGACAATGCCCGGTTTATAGCACTCCGAGAAAGCCAACGGTTTTGTTTCGGTAATGGCTGTGATTTCATAACATCATTCAGGCTTATTTCACTTTTAATTGAACGGTTGTGAACATACAAAGAAAATGAAGGTGGCTTTTAGTATGAGGTGAAAAAAAAAATAAAAAAAAAAATTACATAGAATAAAATATAATGTCAGACAGTAAAATGTTGAAATCCATCGATCTCGTACGTTACCAACAAGTACAAGGAGTGCGGGAATAAGCAAATATGAAGTAGGAGGATACAGATCAACAGTAATACCGTAATAATAAACAGGGGCCTTAATAAACGGGGCCCTAATAATTAGGGCTTAATACATAATAGTGCATTTTGACGGTTTAGGGGGTTGTTTATGTTCAAAGTAAGACACGTAACGAATATCTCTATTGTTCTTTTTTGGGATAAATAGTACCTGATTCTGGACTTAGATATGGATTTTTTTGCTGGACTAAGTCAGACAGAAATCCATGCTGGGCCTCAGATCTTGCAGTGAAGGTTACGCAAGGGGAGTTGTGTGCGTGCTTACATAACCAACGCATAGGAAATTCTCCGATGGTCGACCGATACGGAGCGGCTGAAATTGGTAACTAGCCAGAAATAGACAATTGCTGTCATAAAGATCTTCAAGTGTAGTATACGACACCAACAAATTGTCTAAGGCGGGTTGGTGTGTGTAGGTGTGGTGGGCCAGGATATCACGTGGTGCCGTGCCTAAAACACCCGATCTTCTTTTTTGAGTGGGGATTTTTAGAGGGTCGTGTTCTGGCCCCGTGGGAATTTTTTAGATTTTACAGTAAGAAGGAAAGGATTCGTGTCAAGTTCTAGGTTATGAAAAGTAGGCGCCACACGACCCACATACTGGACTATGCATAAAATGCATAAAATTGTCTGGCAGCCACCACAAAAGGAAGCTACCAGCGATTACTAGAGGGTAAGTAAAGAAAATAATAATACTGGATTAGTCCCTGGAAGTAGTAGGACCAGTAGACCCTACATTTTCCAAGGTTACTCGGGCGGTTTGGTTGCATTAGCTCTGCTGGTTACCTTCTTTTTTTTTTTTTTCTTATTTATTTCACCTTATGTTATATGTGATGTGACGAAAATAAATGCTCCAAATATATTCCAAATAAACATGCAGACAAATTTATGAGCCGCAGCGACTCACAGACATACACGATGCGCGTAAACCACCACCTATTAATGGGACCATAGTATTAAAAAAAACAAAAAAAAAAAAAATAAACGTGTTTTACATAACATGTGTACCCCAAAACAAAAACGTAGCTAATAGCTACAGCCCCGAGAATATACCAGACCCTTCATCACCTACAGTAGACCGTACCTATGTAACTTCTATCAACTAATAGTTAGTTTATCCCCACGCTATTCACCTCTAATATGTAACGCACTTATTACTGTGCTCATGTCTGTTCCACGCTCACGCTCACGCTCGGACTATTTGTTCTATTTGTAGTCGCGCACTCCAGACAATTATCGTGTCGTTGTCGACAAACATTTACTGCCACCTTCTGTTACTATATAAAGACAGGAATCCGTCACCCCATTTCCAACTTCTTTGAAATTTGAATATCCATCTTACACACACTACATCTAAGCAATAATGAAGGGATTGATTTTAGTCGGAGGTTACGGTACTCGTTTGAGACCACTTACCCTTACCTTACCAAAGCCATTGGTTGAATTTGGTAACCGTCCAATGATTTTACATCAAATTGAAGCTCTTGCTAACGCTGGTGTTACTGACATTGTTTTAGCTGTCAACTACCGTCCAGAAGTTATGGTTTCTACCTTGAAGCAATACGAAGCTATCTACGGTGTTAACATTACTTTCTCTGTTGAAGAAGAACCTCTTGGTACTGCTGGTCCATTGAAGTTGGCCGAAAAGGTTTTAAAGAAGGATAACTCTCCATTCTTTGTCTTGAACTCCGATGTCATTTGTGAATACCCATTCAAGGAGTTGGCTGCTTTCCACAAGGCTCACGGTGCTGCTGGTACCATTGTTGCTACCAAGGTTGATGAACCATCTAAATACGGTGTTATTGTGCATGACAGAGACACTCCAAACTTGATCGATAGATTCGTTGAAAAGCCAGTTGAATTCGTTGGTAACAGAATTAACGCTGGTTTATATATCTTAAACCCAGATGTCATTGATTTGATTGACATGAAGCCAACCTCTATTGAAAAGGAAACTTTCCCACAATTGGTTGAAAAGAAACAATTATACTCTTTTGACCTTGAAGGTTTCTGGATGGATGTTGGTCAACCAAAGGATTTCTTATCTGGTACTGTCTTATATTTGACTTCTTTAGCCAAGAAGTCTCCAGAAAAGTTATCTAAGGAACCATTCGTTCACGGTGGTAATGTCTTAATTGACCCATCTGCCAAGATTCACCCATCTGCTTTAATTGGTCCAAATGTTACTATTGGTCCAAACGTTGTTGTTGGTGAAGGTGCTAGAATTCAAAGATCTGTTTTATTAGCTAACTCCGAAGTTAAGGACCACGCTTGGGTTAAGTCTACCATTGTTGGATGGAACTCCAGAATTGGTAAGTGGGCTAGAACTGAAGGTGTTACCGTTTTAGGTGACGATGTCGAAATCAGAAACGAAATTTACGTCAACGGTGCTAAGGTCTTACCTCACAAATGTATTTCTTCTAATGTTGAACATGAAGCTATTATTATGTGAGAGTCATAAAGTTATATACGTTCATCTGTGTATTTTTAATGGTAATTGTTAGCTATGCTAACTCATAGAAAAAAGAAAAAGAATCTAAGAAAATATTAAAAAAAGAAAACTTCAATTTGTAGTCAATTAATTAAATCAAGTAAACGAATCCAATTTAAGGTTTCGAAACTTGTGTCAAAATACTTTGATAGATTTTTCAGTGTTTCAGAATCGGGTTTTTGAAACAATAACGCCCATACAATCAATTAACTTGAAACTATAGTCATAGATTTATTCTAGTATTTAAGGTTTTTATATACAGATAAGAAAGAAAGAAAGAAGTGGAACGTGCCCATGAGCTAGCTCATTAATTATTGGCCCCATTCGACCAACTTTTCAACACAACTCTTTCTTAATGGTTCACTCAATGGCTTTTTACCACTTAAGTATTGCAAGAACAAGACTTGACCCACCATTTTCTCTTCAACTTGACCCATTACAGCAGTGTTGTTCTTGGCAGGGTCCACGTAGGTGACTTCCAAAGCACCATTGTTCAAGGTTTCCAAGTATAACAAATGGTTCTTTGGAACAGATCCCTTACGTCCTTGGAACACTTGTCTTAATTGTTCAATACCCTTACCAATGATTTCTCTAGTATCCTTTTCCTTACTTAATGGATGAGCTAAAACAGACTTGACTAATCCATCCTTCAAATGGTTGAAATCGGTGTTTCTAACAGGACTCAATCTCACCATAAACTTAACTCCTTCATCCAATAACTTGGCAATGATAACAGTAGAATCTTCAGGAAGTTCGAGCAATTCCTTCAAATTATGGTTTTCGGTTTCCAAAGTAGCTAAGAATTTTTGATCACGTAAAACAGCTTTGGCTTTGGCAATATCTTCGTTAGCGATATAGATACCAATTCCATAGACCTTGAAACCCACAAATGTCACTGATCTGACACCATGACCCACCATAGTGTAGTCAGTATGGAGGTGGTTACCACGAGACAGGATCTTGGTTGGAAATGGGTCAATTGAAGAGTCAACATCCACGGATTCTTCTGGTGATAATTGGCCCTTGTTGGCGTCTAAAGCCAATGGGGAGCTACTGTAAGCGAGGGCAGCTGAAAAGAGACCTCCAATGAGAAGGGGAGTTCTGAAAGAAGTACGTTGGGCGCGAGCTCCGGTGGAGAAGGACCTCACACCAGCAGTTCTGAACCCTCTTAATGCTTGTTTGGTGGCTAATCTGAACATTGGTGGGTTGCTAAAGCTGGTTGGAGAAATTATCATGCCATAGTTGGGTCACGTGGAAGTGAACGTGACTAGCATACAAATAAGTTTGGCTTTATTAGTGTTAGAATGAGTTTTGATTCTACAGGTTGTGTAGCGTAACCGAAGCTTGGCGTATTAATTATCCTTTCGGATAAACTTTCATTTTATGGTATTTTTGGTAATTACTTACGGTGGTGTAAGGGAGCTGTTGCTGGATACAACGTGCTTTAAGCTTTAAGGTTACGAAGCAACCAACTGATTAAAGAACTAACATGACCTACCAATATGAAATTATAAGCAAAGTCCGAGTTTGTGCTACTTTTAATGCTTTCATGATTTCCTTGGCGTCTTACATAAGTTCTGGAGCCTATCAGTGTATTGGCTGCGAAAACCATAACTTGCAGCCACCATTATCGATTTGACTGTTCTATTAATTATTAATATATTCTATATGAGCCAGTACTGGCTTTAGATAACGAAGCACCACGAAGATGCATTCAATTAGGTTAATTTGGTATGATTATTGGTCAATTTCCAGAATCTTTTCACTAATGGCAGCTTCACTGGTCAAAGAGAGTCCAGATGCAAGTTGAGCTTTGTAGACACTTTCCCATTTGCCCCACTCTTGTTCAACAGATTGAAGTTCTGGTTGAAGCCAGTTCTCCTCTGATTCCAGTAATCTAGAGACCAAGAACCCGAGGAATGAATCACCGGCTCCAGTAACGTTTTTAATGACCAAGTCGTGATTTTCTTGTGGAATTGGGAAGTGCTGAACAACAATACCCAAAGTAGACCCAGTTTCCAATACTCTTCCCTCAGATCTAAGCATGAAAGATGGCTTGTATGGAGAGGTAGTTGGAATGGATTTGTAGTCATTAACATTGGTGGAAATGCTTACTGAGACCAATCCGTGTTTACCCATTTTAATCATTAAGTTAGGAATAAATGGTAAAATTTGGAAAGCTTGCTGAAGAGTGCCTCTTTCTAACAAAGTCTTCAAGATAAAGTGTTCCTTCTTGAGAGACATGGCATTAATCTTTTCTCTGAAAGTAGCAGTGATTCCCAAAGCATCGATAAGAGGAAACCAATGATCGAAGTCGTCAAACTTTCCTTCGTTATGGAAAGAAGAATAGATAGATTCCATTTCAGCAGCAGTTGGTGTTGCCAAGTGAACTGAGTTGTTAGGGAATACTCCAACATTAAACTTGGATATTCTGGCTGCTTTAGCATGTGAAGTAGGCTCCACAATGACATTGCTTTCTGGTAACTGTCTTTGGACGTAATAAAGCACTTTGTTAACAACAGAAGGTGATAAGTTGCAATCAATGACTATATTTTTTGGGTTAGCTCTGGAAAGCTCACTGATGATGTGGTCAGCAAAGTCTTGTTCTATAATTTGCATGTCAGCACATGCCACAATCAATTCTCCGTCAGCAGAATGTGTGCTTGAGTATTGAGCAGTAGAATGTGTTGGTGAGACCTTGATACCTGAAGAGTCAACGTTTTGCTTCTTCAAAGAGGTGATAATGGAGTTTCCTGAGAAGTCATTACCAACGATAGAGATCAATCTGCAATTGGCACCGTTTTGAAGTCCTTTCATGGCATAGTGACAAGCCAAACTGACGTTGTGACCAACTCCTCCCACAGAGGACTTGATGGAGCCAGGGTTGGAGTCACCTAAGCGAGTTGTTCCAGCAATAGTTGAGATGGTGTCTAAAGCAACTGATCCTACGATAACAGCATCGGCAGTGTTGGCCACTTGCACTGGCTTGACCTCGATGGTTTGTTCTTTGATTGGTTCAGGTTCTTGCTTGATTTGCTTTACTGGGCTCTCGGATGTTCTCTCGATGACTGGAGTGAAACCTACGCTTTGTTGTTCCTATTGTTAGTACTGTGTGTTGATACATAGTGAGTGGTGAAGATTGGGTGTCGTCAGTTCGCGCTAAATTTGCAGCCAAGTTGACCCTCGTTCATTTGCAACATTTGCTGCTCCTATAGACTCTTTTACAACCGTTTGCAACACCGCCGCGATGTATAGCTTTTTTCTCTAATCCTTGTCTGTTCCGGGACCTTTGATTCTCTCACCAAATGGGTGATACTCAACATCACCACATTTGTGCAAATCTCACGTTGGTCGACTGGACACCAGCCAATCTTCATATACAGCTCACTTTATAGTGTTATGCTCTCTGGTGGCTCAACTCTCACCAGTATGGCTAATTGGTACTTACCTCTTTTAACAAGTTGACTGCGATTTGGGAACCAACCTTGGCGTTGTTCAAGACGAACTTGATGTTGGCTTCCACGGACTTGCCCTCAGTATCCTTGGCGATCTTGCTCAACAAGAACGGAGTCAATTCTTTACCTCTGATACCCAATTGCTTGGCTTCGTGGTTGGCTCTGTCAATGATCTCATTGATGAATTCTGATGATAAGGCAACATCAACAGGTGGTGGAACACAGATCACATTACCGGATTGGAGTCCCATCACGTTGTTGTGTTGATAAATGATCTTAGCAGCTTGTTCAAAGGAGCTGAAAGAGTATGGGGATTGGACTCCTGATTCTCTACAGTAGAAACCAGGGATCTCTACCTTTTTTCTGTCATTGTCGTTGTAAGTACCCACGAAAACACCTTGGGTCTCCAAGAACTCCATGGTGAGTCCAATATCCAAAATAGACTTAGGTCCAGAACACACAACGGTCACTGGGGTTCTACCAAGTTCAGTCAAATCGGCGGAAACATCAAAGGTCTCTTGACCATCCTTGTGGACACCTCCAAGACCACCGGTAGCAAACACTTGAATACCCGCCATGTGAGACATGATCATGGTCAGCGCAATGGTGGTACCACCGTTCAACTTATTGGCCATAGTGTATCCAATATCACGACGGGACACCTTGTTGATGCTGCCTCTGCTGGATGCTTCGGCCAAGAACTCCAATTGGGCTGGTTCAAGACCAACATATGGAATACCATCTACAAACGCACAAGTGGCAGGAATGGCTCCGTTGTCTCTTACCACTTTCTCCACATCTTGTGCCATACCAAGATTGTTAGGGTATGGTAACCCATGGGTTATAATGGTGGATTCTAATGATACCACTGGTTTGGTCTTGTCATTGAGAGCTTGTTGGATTTCTGGTGAAATTCTCAATGGAAATGCTTTGCCCAGTAACGCTCTGGATGCTGATGAGAAGAGTCTCTTGGAAATCATTGATTCTGGTGGGTGAAGACCTGCTCTAACTAGATTAATTAAGAAAAGATTGGAAGTTTACGAGGCTAAAGTAAAGCTCTATGGAATATTCTAGAAGGTAATGCTGGTGGACAGTGGGGAATGTCTTCTTTTGTTGGTGGTGGCCTCAGTGAATAAATTGTCCAATGATTTGTGGGGTTTGGTTGATTTTCTCAGCATTTTGGGGCCAGTAGTTTGGGTGTGTGGGAGCTGTATGGGTTTTTCATTTGATCCGGTAGCGCTCACGTGTACACCCTATTTCCGACCGTTCACTAGGTAAACTAAATAAGCTCGGTATCATTCACCCTAATCATATCATAAACCTAGGTTTATGCTTCTTCGATACCTTAACCGATACTGTGAAAATGATCGCCTCTAAACCCCAGCGCTAATAATCCAAGTTGGCTGGCTTATTTAAGAAAATAGCAATTGCTATCATTTTAGGTCACGTGACGGATCAAGGTTCTTTTACTTCTAGTTAAGAAGTCCAGGATGGTTTTTAGTAGCTAAACCACCATAATGTCTCCTTCTTGGGTTCCTTCAAGCGGGATGAGCGAACAGGACGTGAGCTACGAGTCACTCGGCTCGGAACGCGTTCTGGATGTTGCACTATCCCGATCTGGTGCCATCATATCTGATAATAACCTTACGGTGCCACTCATTATAGAGCAATTGGAGAATGATCAACTTATACAAACAAGCACCAATAATGGGTACTTGGTACTCGAGGCATACGTTATACGGCACGAATTAAATACCCTGGAAATCACAGAAATAGCACAACACCTTCGCAAAGCATTAAGAATCCCATCCAAAGTCAAACTTAGTGATACTATAACCATAGAGAGTGAAGTGGCTCGGAAGTACTATTATCCACTCCGAGTGCTCCGCGAGGTCCTTAAGCATGATATATCACTAGAGAAAGAGTTTTGTGACCTAATTGAGGTTTGTTCCGACCATATAAACCCAGATGTTCCATGGTCATCTGGAGTGAACTCCAAGATAATTATTGATACCGTTGATGATCCCATAGTTAACAAGAGAGTGGTTGAGAAAATCGACTTATTTGTGGAACGTCTTAAGCCAAACCTTTTGAAGTTGCCTAACATAAAATCAGGTCGACTTCACGGGGGATTACGTCCTCGTTTGGGGTACGGAGGTGCCAAAAAAGAGATTCTAGAAGAAGATGTACGTCAGAACTGGAAACAGTCAGTTCGGATCAAGAGTTTGTCAATGGTGTGGTTTTTAATTCACGTTATTAAGGACCAGTCCTTTGAAATGTACTGGAATATCATTACCTCATTTTTGTTAAATGTAGGTGACGATCATGATCCGTTAATGAAGTACCAGTGCTTGAGGCTAGAAGCTGTCTTCTTGGAAAAGGCTGATAAAATGAATACAGGAACACACGTTCTCATGAAGTCTGGTTTGCTAGACGTATTTATTGAATCTACTAGAAAAGCATTATCTCATACTCCACCAATTACTCCACTTAAAACATCATTATTGGTCCTTGGAGAAGCGTATCCTTTGGTGATCCAGCTTCTTGATATCAAGGAAAAGGCCAATCCTACAGCATTAGAATACATTGAGCTCACTACCATTTATATTCTTCCTTCTATTTCTAATCTCATGAACAAGACAGAAAGGGAATCGTTCCTACCTGTGATCTCGCTCTTGCTACAACAATTAAGAAACTTAATCACAAACCATTTAAAGTACAAGGTGATGATTTCGCTCAGCAGAATTAATTTTACCTTGAACCAGTTGATTACCAATCCTTATATTCTTGACCACAAGGAAGGCTTTGATGTAGTCTTCAAGTGCATTCAATGCCAGGCTGCAATCATTGAACAGGTAGAACAAATGGACGTGAATGGACGTGAGTTATTCTTAGAGTACCGTTACGATTTGGTAGGTTCATGGGTTGTTTTAAAGAGCAGATTAAAGAGAATGGATATTGAAGAGTCAGAAGCTTTGGATTTGGTAAAGAAGAACTTAGAGAAGATGGGCGAAATGGGTAACTATGGGTTCAGAGATGATTTGAATAGAGTTTTTGAAGAGACAGGATTTCAACTCATCACTAAACATAGAAGAACTCTGAGCAGCTCACAATAAACAGAGCATAAATACCATAAAAAGATTTACATTTTTATCACAGCAACAGTAAAAATTGGGGTTGTTTCTGGGTCATGGTAATTTTGCAGCATTTCACAAATGGTTTTTTAATACATGACTGATACTTTAGCCTCTGATCCAGAATACCCAAAGAACATTCACAGTATAAATTTAAACATTACAGTATAAAGTCATATTTCTCATATATGATACACAATCGAATATTAATTAAAAATATTACCATAAAGGGCTATTTCAATATCACAGCAAAATTCCTATATTTATTAAAGTTCCTTGAGTGGACATGAACAAGAGAATTCAATAGGATCTCCGAAGAACTAGTGCTCATAATCGATGAAGATTGTCACTTGTTTGATATACTCGTGTGACAGGTGATGGTTTACGTTGCTACCAACCAATATAATTACACAATAACAGGCAAATTATGAGTACTGATATGATCCCCAGCCAATTATTAATTTATTTGACATATTATGGACCCTATTGAAAGTATTATGTCCGAACTCATTGGGTTGCAGACCTTCTTGGGGTCTGGTAATGAAACTATATCATATAATATCTATGGATAAATGATCTCTATGGATTATCTAATAATTAATGAAATCAATATAATTTGGTTTGTAGGTATAATCTGAATTCTTGATGGATGATTCTTGTCAGTATGTGTAAAATTGGTGAATCATTCATTTTTTGGGGCAATTAAAATTTAGGTTATAGATCACGTGAAAACAGCCCTCGACTTCAAATTCCGACCCACTTAGCTCAGGAGATTAGAGCTATTGTGAATCGTCGTAAAATAGATGGAAAACCAATGCAAAGTTTTCTGAAGATAGTTTAGTCTATAATTATTCTAATGGGCGAGTTTAGTTCATTTATTCTTAATTCTGAATGAGCTGGGAGAGTACCAATATTTTTATATTTGATATCCGGTTATTGTGCTCGGAAGTCCAATTATGACTATAATATCTCGATTAACTGGCTTACATGCAATGTATCTGATAAAGGTAGGTGACCCGAGGTCGACTGCAAATCCATCAAGTGTGATCCAAAAGTTTCTGGTCCTCTAAGCTTCCTATTGTTCTCCTAATAGGCAAAAAAGTGAAAATTTCACATATTGCCTCCGCCAATCTACATCTATTTCAACGTTAAAACGCTTAGTATTCATTAGTATTTACAAGTATTCTGGCCCGGACTAGCGTTCCAATCTATATAATGATTCCAGAAACAGGCAGTCTATACACCTGTAGTTTCTGTGGTGTATCATGCGAACAGCTAGACAGACTCTTTGATGATTCGTGGGATCAAAAATGACATATCGAGGCAAAACCTTTATATGGTAAAAGTCCTGACATCCGTGGTTATGGACTAGCAGCTGATTATTCTTTTCCAAAATTTCAAATATGTGAATAGTTATCGAGTTGCTCACCCGATTGTCACTGGATTCCACTTCTTTCACTTCTTTTCTATTGTAGTTGGAGCTCCTTACTTGTGAGCACCTTGTAAGGCTTGGACAACCTTGATGTTGGTGTCCAAGAATCTGTTCAAACAATTGGTCAAACACAGTTCTTCAGCAGCATCCAAAGTACCGGAAGTTATTGGCTTGTTGGTGTTACACTTCTTGAAACACATATCGGTGAAGTTGTGGATGGACATTTGGACCTTGGACTTGGAGTTTTCGGATTCCACGAATTGGAGGATTTCCTTTCTAGAAGCTTCGTCGAGGTTTTGTAAGGCAGTTTGTGATATAGCAGACATAGTGGAGGTAAAGTTGGGGTTTTGATAGGTGAAATTTTTCAGATCGCATTTTGAAATAAATTTGGATGTTGCGACATTCTGGAACCAAAAGGTTGGAAGTGCGACATCACCAACTATAAATCATATCACAACTTTTGCGACATTTTGACAGCCATAAATCCTAAGATCAATAAACATTGCAAAGTAAATTAACCTATTAATTGATATGGGACGAATAGATAAAATCAAACTGGTGATAGCCGCCAAGGATCCCAAGAACTCACGTGTCAGAGATGCCCGGTCAGGTGATTTGGCTTACCTCGAAAGGCTCCGTCAAGAAGTGAAGCAAACAAAACAGTTCATCAAACAAGCAGACACTGCCATCAAAGCGCTCAAGGGAGTTGAACAGCTGTCGTCAAAGAGGCGTGTGGTGGCTCAGTACGATGCGTACGAAAAACTACCATTTATTTCCGACAAAGACGACGTGATCGGGCCAGCAACCGCGTCTATATCGCTACAGGAACTAGTTCATCAACACGGTCAATTGATCCAGCAAATACGATCCCACCAAGAAGATGGAGAATTCAAGATATTACGGGATGACTATCGCGAGATCCATGGCATCGCGTCCAGGATTAACGAACAGGGACTGGATAAAGTGAAGCAATTAGACGAAAAGCTTAAGGAAGTACAGGAACAAATAGGAGGAATG
This sequence comes from Suhomyces anneliseae, assembly GCA_030568535.1. Lineage (NCBI taxonomy): Eukaryota > Fungi > Ascomycota > Pichiomycetes > Serinales > Debaryomycetaceae > Suhomyces > Suhomyces anneliseae. The sequence goes on along the minus strand of JAJMGB010000008.1, from coordinate 168,903 downwards.
ATAGACAGTTCCAAAGAACAATTGGACGAGAAAATAGGTGATGCTAACAAGATGTCTTCATTGCTTACACTTCATTTGAAGCGGATTTTGACCAAGTACCTTGCCATTCAAAACTGGGAGAGCAAGGCGGTGATGGACTCACACGCGTTAAAGTCCACTATCAAGCTGATAATGGTCATAATAGATAGGTTATTAACTGCTCCAGCAGATTCATGGGTCGAAGTGATCCCTACAAGTGTCACTGCTCTGATTATCAAAGTGCTCATGTTCCAAAGTATAGTTGTTTCGAGAGACGACTCCACTAATGATGTGTATTACTTGAAGATACGAAACTACGGATTACACTAGAACAAATATAAAGCAATAAGGTATACAAACAAAACTAGAGATTTATTGGTAGAGCCCAACCTCTACATAAGTAAATATAGTCATCAATATCTCCATCTAACTATGTCGATTGGTCTGGTACCAATGCGATTACTTGATGAGTATAATATAAATTGAGAGTTCTTATTGAAATTTTCAAGAAAGGAAATCGACCGTGTATGTGTAACTTTACTGTGACATAACACGCTCCTACATCCAAGCACAACAAACATGAGTTATTTCGAAGATCTAGATCTCAAGGTAAATCATCCAAATTAAGTAATATTTGCAACCATGCAAATCTTCTCGTTGCAAAGACCTGATTGCAAATACTCAAAAAAGTGGATTGATGGTTTGAAACAAAAGAATAGAAGCTATGACTACATTAATTAATCTGAATTATACATTCATAATTTTAATCAGATAAGTATGTTATATATATATTTTTTTTTTTGAGTGGGACCATCTGCTACAGCCTCAACAAATTTCATTTTATTGCTTAATGGGTTGGGTTAACCTTGATTCTAACAGCCTTGACTTGAGTGTAGTTGCGTAAAGCTTCTTCACCCATTTCTTTACCGAAACCAGATTGGTTGTAACCACCGAATGGAACCATTGGATGGAAATCGTTATAGGTATTGACCCAGACAGTACCGGATTGAAGTCTTCTAGAAACATCAATAACCTTATCAATGTTGGTGGATTGAATACCAGCAGCTAAACCGTATTCAGTATCATTAGCCATCTTAACAACTTCATCAACAGTCTTGAATTTGGTGGTAGTGATAACAGGACCAAAGATTTCTTCCTTAACAATTCTCATAGTTTCTTTAACATCACCGAAAATGGTTGGCTTAACGAAGTAACCCTTTTGTGGTAATCTTTCACCACCAGCCAAAAGACGAGCACCTTCATCAGTACCGACCTTAACGTAATCCAAAATCTTCTTCAATTGAGTGGCAGAGTTTTGAGCACCTTGAACAGTATCAGTCAGGAAAGGATCACCAACCTTGATACCTTCAGTAGCAATTTTCACGAATTTTTCAATAAAAGCATCATGAATACCTTCTTGAATATAAAGACGAGAACCAGCACAACAGACTTCACCAGAATTGTAGAAAATACCAGCAACAACAGAGTTCAAAGCAGCATCCAAATTGGCATCATCAAAGATGATATGAGGAGACTTACCACCTAATTCTAAAGTGACCTTCTTAAGATTGGTTTCAGCACATTTCTTGTAGATAGCCTTACCAGTAGCAGTTGAACCAGTGAAAGCAATCTTCTTAATATCAAGGTTTTCAGTAATTGCGTTACCAGCGTATTTACCAAAACCACTAAGAATGTTAAGAACACCAGGTGGCAAGACATCGTTGTCTTGGATCAATTTACTGACAAATAATGCGGAGAGAGGAGTAGTTTCAGCAGTTTTAAGAACAATAGTATTACCAGTGGCCAAAGCAGGAGCGATTTTCCAGACAAGCATTAAAAGAGGGAAGTTCCATGGGATAATTTGACCAACTACACCGATTGGTTCTCTTCTGGTGAAAGTCAAGTGAGAGTCACCGGTTTCAATTACTTCACCAGTGATTTTATCAGCAGATCCAGCTGCAGATCTGAGATAAGCAATACTCAATTGAACATCACCAATGGAGTTGTTGATGGCCTTACCATTATCCAAAGTTTCAATTGCTGCAATTATTTCAGAATTTTCTTCAATCAAGTCGGCCAATTTGTACAAGGCTCTGGCTCTTTGAGAAGGGTCAGCTTTGGCCCAAGACGAGTTTTCAAAGGCATCTTTAGCCACAGAAGCTGCATAGTCCACATCTTCCTTTCTGGCTTCATGAACAGAAGTGACAAGTTCTTCAGTAGAAGGAGAAAACACTTCAAAAGTGTGTCCACCTTGAGAAGGCACAAATTTGTTATTTATGAACAAACCAGTTGGTTGTTCGTATTGAGTACCATTAGGAAACTTAATTGGGATAGACAATGGGTGACTGGAATAGAATCTAGCACTCAATTGAGTACCAGTCAAACGGACGAGACCAGCTCTAGAGTTTTTGATCAGAGTTCTAGTTGCCAGAAACATAGCTGCAAAAAAAATTAGAAAAGATAGATCAATGAAAAAAAAAATTCGTTAGTCAATTGGGTAATTGGCTATCTTAAATAAGCACAGAAAAGTTAATTATCAATGTTCCTATTTCCGTTTCTGTTGCTTTGTGTGAAAGAGATGCGTAAGGGATGGTTGCTACGATTATAGTGTGCCTTTTTCTACAGTTAGATATTGTTTCCGAGCGCAACCTTATTATGGGTGGTGAATCAACACGGAGTTTAGTGAATGAATTGAGCCCATATCTAGATTGGTCTAGTGGTCCCAGAGCGTAGAAAGTAGCTTGGTTGATTCCGTTAAAGCTTCATTTTCTTATTATTTCGGGGTCAATGGCAGCAGCCGTCGGAAACTGAAATAAGGTTGCGAAAACGCTTATTTCCCAATTGGTCCTGAAACTCCAAACAGATTGTATTGTACCCGTGGAAATCGCCAAGATACTAAGCCATTACTAAAACGACACGTACTGGGGACCTCTGCGGGGTAATCTATCCCTAGGATAACAACCTGATGGATTTAACGGTGCTAGCAATGCGGAAAGTAGGGGCCCTTGTACATCCTTCTGTCACATAAGAATATGCAGTATGGAATTTCCATGGAGGGGTATGTCATAGACAGAACCAGTACCAGGGGTCCAAATAGTGTACTGAATACTACACGGTGTTTGGCGAAGGAGTATACGGGGATTAGTGAATTAATAGGGTTAGTTAAAATAGGGGAACCCCCTCAAAAAACCCCTCCATCTTTTCACCTTGTAATGGGCCAATTGGATTGGGCACTAGTGGTTATCCGTTCTAGGGAAATAATAAAATGTCACATTGATGTAACGTGACAAGTGGAAATCAACGACAATGTGGATCTGGTAGCACAATATCACGATGTACTTTACATAGGTGGGTCTCTTATTTTAGTGGCAATGGCTGCAACTAGGTTTTAAGAACAGGTCGTAATTATACTGCAATTAATTAATAATATTTGCCAATATGTCAACTATGCATAGATAAGAAAATAATCACACTATGGCTGTAGCGTCGTTCTGCAACCACTTTCTTATCGTTCAATGATAATTGATAATAGTTTAATTAGATCCCTAATTACATAGTGGCCCATTGGCCCATCATATTCCGTCATCATGACTGCTCTTGCTAAGTACTAGCTCTATCATTATTGTGGACAGGGCTTGGCGTTCTTTTTGCTCATCTATTTGGCGCCACTTGTGCAACTATGGGCCAAAAATGGGACAAATTCGCAGCCATATTGACTAATTTTGGAGCCACATTAGATAACTGTTAGGAGGAACAGCCAGAGACACAGCGTGATAAGGCAAGTAAATGGCTGTTTAGATCAATTTTGAGGCAGAGTCAAACTTTGAAACTGTTGAATTGCTGCAATGGTATATAATGATAGGGCTGCTGTAAAGAAGCCAACCACTTACGGTACATTTGAAATGACAAACCAAGAAGAGAGCGAAACCAAGTACGAGCTGCTGAAGTTACAGGATTTTGACAGATCTGATATTTATAAAGGTCTGGGAATCCTGGTGGGATCAGTTGATCTTGAATCTACCAGTTCGGGCGAGCTGCATATTTTCCAAGACCCTGAAGTTGCTGAGTATTATAGACAATTATACGACTCTACTCAGTACGAGTGCAGAGAATGGTTTGATCCAGACTTCACCTATACCAAGGAGGAGGAGAGAAAGGTGGTCTGGAAAAACGATTACTATGTCACACTATGGGCACTTATCATGTTCATCGCTTTGGACTTCGACAGAAGTAATTTGCAGCAAGCTTTGGCTGATAACTTCTTGACTGATTTGAACCTTACTACAAACCAGATGAATCTTGGTAACACTATCAATTTGGTGTGTTTCTTGGCTGCTGAACTTCCTTCTCAGTTGATTTCCAAGAAGATTGGTGCTGATGTTTGGATTCCTCTGCAAATTGTGCTTTGGAGTATTGTTACTATTTCTCAAGGTGCTCTTAAAGATGCTCGTGGTTTCTATGTCACCAGAGCTCTCTTGGGAGCCTTGCAAGGTGGGTTCATCTGTGATGTGTGCTTGTGGATGAGTTACTTTTATACTACGAAGGAGATGCCAATAAGACTTTCGCTTTTCTATATTGCTAACCCATTGTCCGCTGTTCTTGCCAGTCTTTTGGCCTTTGCATTATTGAAGATCTCCACACCTGCTCTTCCAGAGGGCTGGAAATGGATGTTTATCATTGAAGGTGTCTTCACTTGCTTGATCGGTATACTTGCCTTCTTTAAGATGCCTGCTTCAGCTGTTCAGACAAGAACCTGGTTTAGAAAAGACGGCTGGTACACCGATAGAGAGGAAAAGATCGTGGTTAATCGTGTCTTAAGAGACGATCCTACCAAGGGTGACATGCACAATAGAGAACCTGTCAAGCCAAGAGAATTGTTGACGTCTTTGTTTGACTACGATTTGTTACCGATTTATATCATTCGTATCTTGGCTGATCTCTGTGCTTCTCCTGTTCAACGGTACTTGCAATTGGTGTTGAGAGGAATGGGCTTTTCTACTTTCGCAACCAATGCCCTTACCATTCCATTTAATATGATTTCTATTTTCACCATGTTGGCTATGAGTTATGCTTCAGTGTTCTTCAACTCTAATGCTTTGACATTGATGGTGGTACCAATATGGGTCGTATCTTGTTTGATCCCACTAAGGTACTGGCCAGGAGCACAAGTCGATAAATGGGGAACATACGCTATCTTGACAGTTCTCTTGTCCCATCCTCCTACTTGGGCTATCAGTATTAGTTGGTGTTCGGCCAATTCTAACTCTGTTAGAACCAGAGCTGTGTCTGCTGCTGTAGTCAATATATTCTCACAGGCTTCTGGTATTATCAGTTCCAATATCTACCGTGCTGACGATGCACCATTGTACCATCGTGGTAATGTACAGTTAATTGGAATCTCGTTTGGGGCAATTGCTGCCTGTTTGTTTGCAAGATACTGGTACATTTTCAGGAACAAGCAGAAAGAAAGAAAGTGGAAAGCTTTGACCGATAAGGAGAGGGAGGAGTATAGTAGAACAACCAAGGACGAGGGAAACAAGAGGTTGGACTTCAAGTTTTCCTACTAATAGAACTGGTTTCTATCTAGTTTTTAGGGTTTATAAGAGAATACAAATGATTATTTATTAGGTGTAAATTTTGGGTGCAAAAAAAGCAAAAAAAGAATGAATTATACTGGAATATTGTCATATTCACAGCTAAGGTGTCCTACTGTAGTCACTTCGTTCGTTGTATATTTTCTGATGGTGTCTATAAATCGAGAATCGCATTATAAATCTAATCATGCTAACGTCTAATGAGCGAATAAGGCTATATCAATGAAGTCATATCTTTTGAGCCAGAAAAGATACAAACATGAGATGGAAACTCTCACATGAGAAACGAGTGACAATGCACTTTATGTTGAGGTCGTATGGTGTCGTAGGATGTCAAATGGTGTCATTTAGTGTGAATGTTATGATATTTTTGAACCATGACAGAATGATAATAACAAGATCGTAAAGTTCAATTTAGACAGAAAAGTGTTTGGACATAATCATTATGATGCATGAAATGGTCGTTATGATGGAGAGCATAAAATTTTGAGTTTTTTTTTGTTTGTTTTCTTCTTTGCACAATTAGAAAAGGTTGAAGCCTCTCTTGCTCCAGAAACCCTTCCAAACTACGAAAATAAGCGCCAAACTAATGATCATACTGACGGTGGTGACATCGAAATATTCGTTTAAGCAGGTGGAGCCACCGTGGGAACATTTAGAGTCCACTTGCTTTCCGTAGTATAAAGAGTAGACCACTGAACCGATGGCTGGAGCCACCATAAAGGAACCCCAAGTCGAACCCATCATATCGATACCCCAAATAGAAGCAACAACAGTTGGATAAATGGTGAATAATCCACCGTATGAGAACCCGTTAAGGGCAGAAATGGCGGAGTATGAGGCTGGGTCTGTAACGTAATTGTTACTGATTTGACCCACGGATCCAATGACAAGAACAAGAACAATAAGCCAAACACGACAAATTGGATATCTACGCTTTTCTGAGGAAACCCAATCGGATAAACCACCCAAGACAAGTCTACTGACGGTGGAAGATGCGGCCATGATACTGACTTGATTGGAAAGGTCGACAGAAGGAAGAGAGTTCTTTAAGATAGAACCCAAATTGACCTGGTAACTTTCCAAAGGACCGAGATTTAAAGTGATTGCTGCTAACAAAATCCAGGCAGACTTGTCCTTCAAGAACTGGATGTAACGTTCCAGGTGGTGTTGTGGTTCGACGAGGGATCTTTGTGGAAGTAAGGAGTTGGAGTCATTTTCTTCGTCGTCATCGTCGTCGTCGGCCATTAATGGGGCTCTTTCGTCCAAAGGAGTGTTTGGGTTGGTGAAAAGCACGTCTTGTTCCACAATGACAATACTGTTGGAGAAGAAATTAAGGATACCCATTAAAAGGTACAAGGCGCTAAAGAAACTGAACACCTTGTACAAGTTCAAATAATGAGTTCCTGGCTGGTGAAAGTATTCCAATTTCATGAGCTGGGAACCGATAAGAGTAGACAACCCATAGCAGGTAACTGGAAGGGAAATGGCCAACCCTTTATGGTCAGGATAGATCTTCGCACAAGTAATGACACTGGCAAAGTAAAGTGACGAAGTAGCCAAACCAATAAAGAAAAAGGCAACAGCAAACCCGTACACATAACCAGAAGAAATAGGGTCTTCGGACTTGGTAGGAATCCCTTGGATCTTGGCGATAAGAATACTGTTAAAAAGGTAACTAGGACAAAAGAACCAGATCAGGAGAAGGGAAAGAATGGCAGGTCCATAACTATCACCAAGGTATCCCAACACAGGAAGACACAAGTACATTCCTATAGCGGACAAAGATGCAATGAAGTTGATCTGGAGGTAAGTGAGCCCCACGATCTCATGAAGAGACGTGGAGAAGAGCGAGAATAACATGATTGATCCAGCGGATAGACATGATAGCAAGGAGATAGCAAAAGCGATTCTTTTGAGGTTGGCAAGGGAGAAATGATGGTTGGAGTAGCGCCTAATACGGTGGCAGACCCTGTGAAGCATATTGGGAGCGTGGTGGTGGGCGTGGTGTCCCGGCGGAGTACGGCCGGGCTTGGACATGATGATAGGAAGGTGAGTCAGATAGTGGATGGTGATGGATGAAATAGTCATATGAGATCACGTGACCCATCATGTGACAGTCCAATCACCGACCTCATAACCGCCATCTCCACTAAGTCCGACAACCAGACTACCAGAGGTATCAACCGAAAGTTTAATCACGTGATGTTATCAGTATAGAGCCCGGACCTGGGTCAAAGGACCGGGTGTTCGGAGACATGTGATACCCCACAAAATAAACTGAAAAGTTACCCGTTAACACCCTTAAGGGTCGTAGATCAGGGACCCAACTTTTTTAATTACACGTAAACACACGTAAATACACGTTAACTACCAGTAACCAGTAACTACCAGTAACTACTAGTAAAATAGTAATAAACTATTAATAAACTACAGGGATCAATTGCAAGTTATCTCATTTCGTTCATTTCTAGAGGGTTTTTGAAAAAGAATTTGCGTAATATCTAAACTTATAAACACGTCGTTAAAACTCCAGAATCAAAGAGTTGATAGAATTGATTCTGGAGGTAATTTGGTAACTTTTAAAATTACTTGATGTAGCTAACAAACTTTTCGATTTCTCCCTTGGATCCTAACCAGATACCACTCTTATCGTGGATACCCTTTGGTTGGATTTCTAAGATTCTTTCACCCTTATCGTTAACAGCAGAACCACCGGCTTGTTCCATTAATAAGGCCATTGGGAAACATTCATATAACACTCTTAATTTACCGTTCTTACTCTTGGTATCGGCAGGGTAAGAGAAAATACCACCATATAATAAAGTTCTGTGAATATCGGCAACCATAGAACCAATGTATCTAGCAGAGTATGGCTTACCCTTTAAGTCATCTTGAGGTTTCTTTAAATCTTCAATATATTTCTTAACGTATTCTGGCCAGTAGTAAGAGTTACCTTCATTAACAGAGTAAATGGCTCTACTCTTTGGAATCTTTAAATCTGGTTGAGTTAAGATGAATTCACCCAATTGAGTATCCAAGGTGAAACCATTAACACCGTAACCAGTAGTTAACATTAAATGAGCAGAAGCACCGTACATGGTGTAACCAGCAGCAACCATTTCAGTACCAGGTCTTAAAACATCATTAATAGAACCCTTGGAATCATCCTTCAAACGGTAAATACCAAAGATAGTCCCCACAGAGACACCAGCATCAATATTGGAGGAACCATCGATTGGATCGGTACAAACGGCATAACGACCACCACCTTCAAAGACAATCAAATCTTCTTGTTCTTCTGATACTAAAACCTTAACATTATTAGAAGATTTCATGGCATTGATGAAAATTTCATCACCAATAACGTCCAATTTCTTTTGAACATCACCGGTAGAATTGGCAGTACCACTAATACCAATCAAATTAACCAATTCAGCTCTACGAATATTATGGGCAATAAACTTGAATGCGAATTGTAAAGAGTTCAATAAGAGAGACAATTCACCAGTAGCATTTGGAGCGTATTTTTGTTGTTCTTCAAGAATAAATCTAGTAAGAGTGACGATGTCGGTTTCGACATTCATCTGTTCGGAAACTGAGTTGCGAGCGGCCATTGTGGGAGAAATAGGATTGAATAATATGAATTAAAAAGAGTGTGGGAGTTTTGCCGGGTATGGTGGGTTTTATATAGTACCCCATACTTTTTGACATTGCGCATGGAAAAAATGACCCGGGAGATTTAGGAACCCGGGTGAAAAAAAATGGCCCAGTGCGATCTATCCCACTGACGACTTTTTGCTAATAGCTAATGTCAGTAATTCAATGAGTGACCACGGTAGAACGATGTTACTGGTGTTACGGGCGTAGGACTAAGTAATTACTAAAAACGTTACACTAGCGAATTTAAGGTACGGGTCCAAATTGGTGTGACAGCTTTGATGACATGTCTAGCGGAATGGTGGCACCGGTGGGGGGCGGTGTCGGTATGGGTGGAGGGACTCCAGTTCCGCTAGTGTTGGGCTCTATGTGTATGTGTGTGGGTGTGGGTGTATGGATGTAATGGGTGTATGGGTGTGTGTAGCGCGTTGTGGGGGTAATTGTATGGCGGTGGTGGAGTGATGTTTCTCGGCTCCAGGGCTATCGGGACTATTGTTCCGCTGCGATAAGATCACAGCAATAGTGGGTGAACAAATTCTCGATCTATGTCACCGAGAGAGACTTGCTCGCTTCTGATCTACATGGTTCTTGACCGGGAGGGATCGGCTGGTTCGTGGTACTAGTAGTGATAACTGTAGTAGCTTTGGTTCTAGATCCTCTCTGCGGATTGAGCTCGTCCGTCAGTCAGTCAGTGGTAGAAGATGAGGTCTCGGTTCGTCCGGCTGCTGCCTCGGTGAGACCTACGCAAACGCAACGTGTATGTGGTCGAAACGCTGCGCCTGGTGGTACTGGGGAAAAAGCTGGCCGTAGAAAATTAGTAATGAGATGTCATTAGAGGTTCCATTCCGATACTTCATCGATTAAGTGAACCCTTGCTACGGGGCTGTGAACCGTCCAGCAAGTATCGAGGGTTTTTAAATATAGCACTATGTTTGGTGATGTCAGAAATTCACTTATGAGCTTTGACAGGGCCACACGTGAGTGTTTCAGACAGTTTATAGTAGCTATTAGCAATAATACAATTGGTTGCAGTGTCTGGTGGGCAACCATGTCGTTGTGCGTTATGTAAGTGATTACCAAATTATAGTGTAATTGGTGAATAGTACTGGAGACTGTTTTGCTTAAACCTGGCCTTTTAGTATCTACAATTGATCTATTTCTGGAATATGTTTATGGAATTTTGCAGTAATTTACTGGTAAATTTTGCAACTTTTCAGCCTTATATAATTTTCATCAAATACTCCACAAAGTGTAACCAAGCCTTTATGAGCGATCTACAAGATTAAACATGAGGCTTATCAATATTTTCAGTTGGAGAGCTCATCCATAAAATACCTTGATTATTAGAGTTGACTAAAGTCGTAAATCTCAGATGTCAAATCATTTATGAGCCCGGACCATAACTGAACTTGTGAACTTTGGACCATAACACAGTTTAAAATGGACATTTATATACTTGTGGAACTCCTAGGACATCAAATACTTCAAGGGTAGTGTTTCTTTGGGAGAATTTGAATATTACATAGAAGTTTGTGATTATTATGTAGTAAATTTTCAGCAATGTGAAATTGTAGAAAATTGTAATTTTTACAGAATTACTTTAAACTTATATCAATATCACAAAGTAAAAAAACATCGAAAGAAAGAACATTCCCAAATCAGGTAACAGTCCCTCTGTTAAATCAAAGAATGCAACCAACTAGACTTAGTATATCATACGTGGATACCACTTTACTGTACGCTTGTGTCTTTTCAATAGCTCCAACATAGTTAATTTTTCGCACCCAATTAAACTGGTGTAACATCAATCACCGTGCTTCTACCCTAGTTACACAAATGATTATTATGAGTAGTGGAAGAACAACTACTTGTATTTCTAGTTATAAACCCAAATACGATGCTAAATTGTTAATTAAATGAATTAATTGTCGTTATATGGTATAATCACCTGTGTTTATGTGGAGAAATTGACTCACATTCACTATTATATATCAATGTCAATGTTTTACAGTACATTACTTTAGCTTTTATTTATGAGAATTAGTCTATAGTCTACATCGTCTATCGTTAAGTGATGGGCCACCAGTCTTCAATATGGAGTATGGGTTTTCTGTAGCCATCAAGTCATTTCTTTGCATTAAAAATGTGCCTTCAATACCGTTCTTCCCAAAAACGTGTGCTTCAACAGTCCAAAATTTCTCCATATCAATGATATTTTCGAGACGAAATTGTGAAGCTATTTTTCACAATCTGTATTATCTTTAATGGAGAACTGTATCCATCAACAAGATATCCATTTCATAAGCTTGAATTGAAACCACTTCTTGTTCTGCATCAACACACATTTTTGGAGTTAACTGATTTTGGGCATTAAGTTACCCCAGTGTTCATTTTTCTAGAGTTCATTTTTGAAATATTCAGTACCTCTAAACTTGTACGTTTCTCTGATAGATACCTTAGAATGTTCCATTTGTGATATTGAATTCTTCACATATCTGCCTGATTCATGGTTGACTTCAACTTTTAGATTTGTTAGGTTTTCAATCGTGGCAATTCTTCAAGTCACAAATAGGCTCAGTCAAGAGTTCACTCTATTCAGCGAAACAATACCCAAAGCTTACTTTGAACGTTTCTGAGCTTCATCCACGGATTTGTTTAACTCCCCTACCAAGTCCACCTTGTTCAGTACTTCTTTCTTGCCTCCGGGAGTTGTCCACTGTGAGGAGGAATCCAAAGATCTATAAACCTTGATATTTTCACCCATCTTATCTTGTTTTGCTTGTTGTAAGTAGTTATTAAATGTTTCAGAAAGATAGGCCAGAACCTCTGAAGAATTGAATTTTTCTCCCTTAGGAGATGGAGCTTTAACGGACATGATAGATATTGATCTAATCAGTTAGAGTTGAAGACCTGCATTATATCAATCGTAACCTGCATAGACCAATAAGAACCTGTAATCAACCGCCAAAGCAACCTGCAATCACGCTAGGGCTCAACCTGTAAGATCAAACTGTAAACGCGCGCTGTATACAGTCTGAAAAGTTTTCGAACACGTCAATCCACATACGTTTCATCTACCCACTCATTTAACCAATTTGTATTAAGCCATTTGGTGATTATTCGTGAACAGTCTTAACTTGGAACCATTAAATCTCGGTATCCTGCCCCCGACAACCATCCTTCACCTTGGTAATATTTAATATTTTACCTAGTGACACGTCTTCAATCTCCATTCTCCCCATATCTTCCAAATAACAAACGTCCAATATGAGTTTCCGTGTGCTTGATTTGGTGAAACCATTCACCCCATTCGTTCCTGAAGTTATTGCTCCAGAAAGAAAGGTCTCCTTCCAACAAAGAGTCATGTGGACTGGTGTCACATTATTGATCTTCTTGGTAATGTCAGAAATTCCATTATATGGTATTGCCTCAAGTGATGGTAGTGATCCATTATTCTGGCTCAGAATGATGTTGGCTTCCAACAGAGGTACCTTGATGGAATTGGGTATTTCCCCAATTGTTTCTGCCGGTATGGTCTTCCAATTATTACAAGGTACTAAATTGATCCACGTTGACATGCAAAATAAGGCTGATAGAGAACAATTCCAAACTGCTCAAAAATTATTTGCTATTTTATTAGCTGTTGGTCAAGCTACCGTTTATGTTTTGACCGGTATGTACGGTCCACCAAAATCTTTAGGTGTTGGTGTTTGTTTATTATTAGTTTTGCAATTAGTTTTTGCAGGTATTGTCGTTATCCTTCTCGATGAATTGTTGCAAAAGGGTTACGGTTTAGGAAGTGGTATTTCTTTGTTCACTGCCACCAATGTTTGTGAACAAGTCTTCTGGAAGGCTTTTGCTCCAACCACTGCCAACTACGGTAAAGGTACCGAATTCGAAGGTGCTGTTGTTGCTTTATTCCATTTGTTAGGTTCCCGTAAGGATAAGAAGAGAGCTTTAATTGAAGCTTTCTACAGAGGTAACTTACCAAACATGATGCAATTGATTGCTACCATCTTCGTTTTCTTCTTAGTTGTTTACTTGCAAGGATTCAGAGTTGAATTACCACTTAAATCTACCAGACAAAGAGGTCCTTATGCTTTATACCCAATTAGATTGTTTTACACTTCTAACATTCCAATTATGTTGCAAACCGCTTTATCCTCTAACATTTTCATCATTTCTCAAATGTTATTCATGAGATGGCCAAACAACGTTTTTGTTAAGGTTTTAGGTAGTTGGGATGCCAGACCAGGTAACGCTCAATTATTTGCCGTTTCTGGATTAGCTTACTATATCCAACCACCAACTTCATTCACTGAAGCTTTATTAGACCCAATCAAGACCGTCATTTACATTACCTTCGTTTTAGGTTCTTGTGCTGTCTTCTCTACCACCTGGATTGAAATCAGTGGTACTTCTCCAAGAGATGTTGCCAAACAATTCAAGGAACAAGGTTTGGTTATTGCTGGTCACAGAGAAACCTCCGCTTACAGAGAATTAAAGAAGATTATCCCAACTGCTGCCGCTTTCGGTGGTGCTACCATTGGTGCTCTTTCAGTCTTCTGTGACTTGGTTGGAACTTTAGGTTCTGGTACCTCCATTTTGTTAGCTGTCACTACTATCTATGGTTACTATGAATTAGCCATGAAGGAAGGTGGATTTAGTAAGAGTGTTGTTGCTGGATTTACTGACGGTATCTAATCACCTTTAAAAAATTTTTTAAAAAAATAATTGGTGAGTAGATAACTCTTTCTCATCAGTAACTATAGAAGGTGAACTCCTTCACTTTTGCATTGTAGCAAATCAGTCACAATAAAAGTGAATTGATAATAAATAGCTTAGATATCACAAGTGATGATCTATGTACCATTAAGTTCAATTACACAGATATAATGAAAATAAAATCCAAACCATTTGTAGCAAATCCAAACATCTTAACATGGGTATCTCAATTGCCAGATAAGGGTATAGACAGTGAACACAATTGAACTATATGTGAGACTAAATGAGGCGTTTGCAACCCTTCAAAACCCTTGTTTGGCCTTGGCAATGTGTAAATTTTTATGGTTCTCAAGAATCTGATTGTTCTCTATTTATAAGGGAAAAGGGGTTGGGGACTAGAACACTCTGGTAAGACCTTTTACGTGACCATTATGGGGTGCCGTATTGATGCAATAGAAGCTAGAATATACGTCTCTCTCGTTTCGGACATATGCAAAGTTTATGTGAGGACTATTCTTTGCAACCACGGACTATATGCAGTACTAAATGAATATCAATATATATCACGAGTTTTGGGCAATTGCTGATTAATCTAAGCCCTAATTACGAGTAACATGTTGGTGGGCCGAATATAAGCGCCCTATAATTGAATCATTTTTTTGGTTTTATAATAAATTCCCGGTGTATTTGTCGGAGGAACAGATCAAGAATACTGATCGTAGTATTAAAAATAGTAACTACATCAGGAACGCTGAATATTCGGCTATTTAATTGGATCAAAAAATTGTTTCAGGAGACATAATTGGAACCGCGATTAATGATAAGCTGTTTAATCAAACTAGAGCCGTTTTCAGCACTAATTTGGGTGTAATCCGTAGTTTCCCCAGAGAGTTCAATGGGTTCGGTCAGGTTAAATGGGTGCTAAATATTTTAGTATTTTAAAAGCTTAAAGGTAATCATAGACAATTTTAAGTATTATTTTCTATCGTGATAAGCATTAAGATATAAAATTTTTTGCAACTACAAGAGCCTTAATGTTCGTCGGGTAATAGACTATTATAAATCCGCCATGCCTAAGCGCAACTACAGCCGAAACCTAGGGATAGTTTAGGCGAGTATTTTGACTATTTTACGGGACGGCTATGAATAAGAAGTAGTTTCCGAGAATGTGGGTGATAAGAAGCTGATTATCAAAAAAAAAAAAAAAAAAATAAAAGAGATAAAACAATAAAGAGAATGTAATTAAGCAATAGAAGTGGAGCATTGTATTTTTTTAGACCACCACCGAATTCTAAAAATTGCGCTTTTAGGTGTCATGATTGTTGATTAGGCGATGCCTGTGTCTAATAAGGCATTAGTCGATGTTTGAAATTCCGTTACAGGTATAGTGGTGTATTAATTATACTTTCAAAGGTAGATTTTTCAGTGTTTGTAACTGGTGATAATTAGAGGCATTAATTTGCACATGGTACCTTATTACAACCCAACAATAACTCTAAATAGAGAACAAGGGTTTAAAAACGAATAGGTTTAAAGTTTACCTGAACTCTGTAAGTTTGTATAGTGATAAATTGACAAAGCCGGTATTTTCCAAGTATGGGTACAATTCTGTCTATTATGGTTAGCATAAAGAGCATCAACATAGGGCTAGAACGGTAAAGCGACAGCCGACCGATACGAGAGAGTACTGGTTCTAGTATAGCCGAGGATACTGATGTTTTAGAGGCATCCAAGAGAGACAATGGTTCTTTCCCGTCAAAGGTATCTTGTGTATAATTATAGTTGTAGATGTTAGTATAGGGCTTGGAGTAGGTGTGTAGGCTCGTGGTAGAATGTCTCGGTAAAGTCTCGAAAATCAGGGATCACCGCGGTAGCTGGGTCTAATTCGTACACGTTTCTCACAGCAAGTGGCGGTAGCCTTTTGTACTAATGCTCACTATTTCTAGCATTGAAACTATTCTTCACCGCGGAACATTTTTTTTCCCTCGCTAAGTCTACTACTACATAGTCATCGCATTTTTTCATCTAATCACTAACCAATCTACCTCATCTCATCAAGATGACCCCCCACAAATACACAAACAACACCGAACCCATAATGGAGACGAGCGAAACCGAGTCGTTCTCATCAGAACACAAGAAGCAAGACACTTCTCCTGAAACCGAGGTCTCTTTAGACGCATTATTCGGAGAGCTTGCTAAAGAAACCAAAAAGAGCCTTTCCAAGGTCCCAGAAGAAAACGATGATGAAGTTGTATTTGGAGAAGACGACGAAGAAGAAGATGACGAGTTTTCCAAGATCAAGAAGTCTATCGATGCATTGCCAAAGCTTGAATCCAATTTGGAAAGAAATATCCAAGACCAAGTGGACCAACAGTTGAGTAAGAAGAAAGACGTGGTGAGGATTAATGATCCTATTGTAGCAAAGGTCAAGGTGAATAAGGGTGATCCTACTGATGCTGGATCCAAGTGGTACAACATGAAACAACCAGAAATGACCCCAGAACTCAAGAGAGACCTTTTGATCATCAAACAAAGAAGTGCTTTAGATCCAAAGAGACATTATAAGAAGGATAAATGGGAAGTACCAAAGTACTTCCAAATGGGTACCATTATAGAGGGAAATACCGAATTCTACTCCGCTAGAATGAACAGAAAGGACAGAGGTACTTCCTTGGTGGAAGAAGTGTTGAAGGATGCTGATACCGACAAGTACTTCAAGAGAAAGTACAGTGAAATACAGGATCAAAAGAGAAGCGGAAAGAAGGGCCATTACAAGAAGGTTATGGAAAAACGGAGAAAGTACTAGATGGGGCACAGCCGAATCTAGGGACGTTATCACTAAAGACATTTGGCATGTACCAGCGAATCTATAATCTCGTTCTTCAAGTAATACTGTGACTGTGCAAGCTTTTTCACTAAGCAATGTAATGAACATTATGGTGCTCTATTAGTGAGCCCAAATCAAGGGTAAATTCACGGTAACCAGAATTTTGGCCCTTTACGAAATGTCAGAAAACAATGAGTTCTACCAAGAACAGTTCGGAGTATCTATTACCCAGCACTAAGCATTCTTTCGGATATAGTCGAGGTTATTCCGAGCTCATGATGTCCAAGTATTTCTTGAACCATTTCTTGGCAGTTTATTTAATAATTTCAGCCGTTCCATCGAGACACTTCACAGTATATTCGTCACCACCAGTGTGACTTACTCTTTATAGCATATACCATATAGGAAATGGATTAATACGTAAAAACAGTGTAGAAAACTGGACTTATAGACATATAAACTGGTGCTAATTTTGCTATTTATACTACTTATATAAAGGCTTATTTATCAATAATTATTGTAATATTAATGGGTGCAAAAAGCCCATTATCCTATATCTACATAGCTCCAAATGACATTATAGATTTCGTAACTTATATACATATACTATCTATCTCACACATGAGGTGTTGGCTCAACCAACAAACAGCCGAGCTGAAAGGACTCAAACTGTTTTTTTCATGGTGCTTAGTTGAAGTTAACTATAATCTGACCACCTAGGTGGTGAATGCTGAAGTGAATTGGTTGTTACAGTCTATCAAGGTGCGTAACAGTACCAGATCAATGGTGCTTGCTGTGATGGAAGTGAATCATAAACAATTAAAAAAAAAATAGAAAGGATCCTTCGAAAAGAAATTTCTCCTCTAAATTTCAATTTTAAATTGAATTTTTAATTGCTAGACTTTATTATTCTAAGCCTGCTCTCTTAAATACATCCAGCCGCACCTGTTCCCATAATCTCTTCTTATCACTCTTTGGCAATTTGATTTTTTTCGAGCAGATAGAAGCAGGGTCTGCGGCTGATGCAGATTCCTTCAATAACTGCTGCTTGATTTCTTTCTTTAATGCATCGGATTTTTCTTTATATTCATGAGCAGTAGTGGCTGCTGCTGCTAAATTAATCAAATAATTTCTGATGGCAATTTCTTTAAATTTAAACTTTAAAAAGGTTTGGTTATCAATAGAAGTAATGGCATTATTCTTTTTGGAAGTATCATTAATTTGAAGTAATCTGGATTGTTTGACGGAAATTTCTGCCACTGATTTCTTAAAAGCTGCATCAAGATTATGTTCTTGATATAAGTTAGATGAAAAAAGGGTGTAAATTAATTCTTTGTCAGTAATATGAGGTTGAATCAATACTATGTGGCATAATTGTGCTAAATCACCTACTAATTGAGGTAATGCACTTTGAGAATATTGATAATTTGGAGCAGATGTAATCATTGGTAAATGAACCAAAATAAGTTTACATCTGGTGACATTAAGATTCCAATCAATAAGAGATTCTGGAACGTTTTGATATTGTAAATCTGAACCCAAACAAATCTTATAAAGCTCTTCATCATCTAAATCATCATTATATGGCAGTATAGGTTGACCCATTTGTTGGGCTTGATGTTGTTGTTGTTGCTTCTTTTCAAGAGCCTTATCAAGGAAATAGTTTTCATGCAATACGATATCATTTACTAATTGTTCAACCGTAGTTGAAACTGGTACAGAATCTTCAGGAATGGTGGCAGTTGAATTGGAATAAATCGATGGAGCAGACCGGACGGATCTTTTACCAGAAAAGGACGAAAATATCGAGGATGTCAGGCTTCTATATCCCAGTGGTGATTTATTAAATTGTGAAGGTGCTGATCGCACGGAAGTTGCCGAAGAACTAGTAACCCCTAAAGGTGGTAATTGCTGATAAATAGCATTTCTGGCAGAATCTTTAAAATGAGATGGCGCCTGGCCGTTGTTATTACGTGCAAATGGAGCCCCAAACATGTTTTTATGGAAATAGGGGTTTTAATTGTTTATCAGATACTCGGAATTTTTTCTTGTTTTTCCTGTTCTGGTGGGAATCTGGCGGTTAATATGCAACTGGATGATAAATAGAAGATCTTCTTTGGTAAATCGATAGTAGTTTTGATAAGGAGATTTACAATTTTTTTTAAGGGATGTCTTCAAAATTGATGGTGGAGGTTTTCTGGTGGAGTGGGCCGGTTTTTTTGGTGGCAGTAAAATGGTGGTAAAAAAAAGAAAAAAGGGGAATCCCGGGCGGTTATATGAGTATTTTGACCGGAAAAAAGCGGGTTATACTGCGACGGGGATCACGTTTTAGGTGGTGCCGGTGCCTTTAGTTGAAGACGGCAAGAAAAGCGATTAAAATAGACCCTTTTTCTTTTAAGGACTTTAAAAAAAAATTAAAATAGTTGTTAAAACAAGTTCATTTTTACTCGGAAATTAATCTTGTACCGATTTGCGAGCTTATTCGCGTCACGTGCCAACGTGCGAAAAATTGGTGGGTAACAATAGGGGAAGTGCATTAAGTGCAGCGATGCCGGAACATTAGGAAAGGGGTTGAGTAGGTGGGGGAACCCAGAGAGAGGAGGAGGGAGGCAACCCTAAAAATTTGTGGGGTTTTTTTACGTTTCGATGGAACCACAAGTGGTACCATGAATGACTACAGACTAAGTAATAGGAAGGGATCGATGAATAGTGTCAGCTTATAGGAGAGAGAGATTGAAAAAGCACCCGATTGCCAGATGTTTTTTTTTTTTGGTTTTAATAAATATTAAAAAGAGTTACATAAGCATTATCATATGTTTTTCCTGGATGGCTCGTATCTGGGTTTGTGACTGGAAGTATTTTCCCGGTGAGTAGGTGAGGAAAAATTGGGTCACAAAACAAAAACAAATAGAACGGCTCCTCCGGGGTGCAGACTAATTGTTGCGGGGTGATGCCGGATGAAAGAATGGGATGAATGGGGGTACATGTATGACCAAAAACTGTTTAATAGGGGCAAGTCCCCGATGGATTTATCGCCTTTTGGGTGAGGTTACATTATTAGCAACTAAATGAATGTATATATGTGGGTTTGGTAATGAAAGGGAGGGAGACACCCTTGAATCGGAAAAATGGGTTGTGGCCGTGTGGGGGATATACCTTCTGTTTCTAGATATAAGGTAACGTCCCTAGCGTGGGGGATACATACACGGCTAAACTCATCTCTCCCTTAAAATTGCGTCCACTGGCTGATCAAACATCTTTAAAATTTGTCCGCCTTAATAAAAGGATTTTTTTGTTGCCTCAGCCGCTACTGTAGTTCTCCCGAGCAGATCAAGTGCTCCTAATTAATCCTGGGCGTGCGGAATGAGTGCGGGGGCCCTGCAAAAATGATTCTCCGACGTCACGAGGTGCAGTGTCGCGTGAGTTGCGCGTGATATAGATCACGCGACCAAATCTCGAAAATTCACATCACGTGCTAAATTGTGTCAGGTGAGAGGTCACGATGCAACACGTGACCGAACATGCTCCCCTAGCCTACATCATAAAAACACTGCCGATGCTTTACCAAACAACCAATGCCACTTGTGGAAGAAGACGTATCGGAAAGCTTTGGTTTCAAGCTCACCCCAGACGGTGCCGACCAGGGCCTTCCCCTCTTTCCCGAAGGAATCTCTCTTGACGATTTCGGGATCGATAACCTTCACCTTTTTGATATATCCAATGTCAGCGGTTATTTTGCGGCTTCCAATGGTACTGCCTTAATTATCGACAAGGTTAGCAAATTGAACGAAGAGTTCACTCCCGAACTGTTCGAAGAAGTGGAAGTTGATGAGGCCAGTATCACCCAGCTTTATTTCAATGCCGATGGCTCTTTGTTGTATGTTGTTAATGATTCCAAACTTCAATTGATCCGTATCGGAGACACCATGGCCATTGAGGACCAGGCTGGTGCTGTTGATGTCAAGGTCAAGACCATTTTACCATCCAATGGCGGTGCTCTTGCGGTGCTGACCAAGACTGGCGATTTACAAGTTCTTAACGGCCTGAATTTATCTACTATTGCCCTGAAAGTCACTGCTTATGCTTGGTCCTTGACTGGCAAGTTGTACTACACTGTGTTTGAATCCTTGGACATCAAATCAGCCGATGGTGAGTCTATCGCCTTGAAAGTAGCCGAAGAAGACAAGGAAGACGACTTTGAACCTGATGTCTACTATCCTGTTTCCATCAAGGAAATCGCTCCTGGAAAGTGGTTTGTCGCATACGAGCTTATCGAGTCAGAATTAGACGATCACACCATCAAATCATTCATAGTGGAACAAAATAAGGCTAGCCCTACAGAAGTGGCTGAACCTTTTGGTGGTCCACCAAGAACAGTCACCTACTATACTCCTACATTGAAGAACTGGGCATATGATGGTCAAGTATTACACTTTGTCACCTCTTCTATTGTGTCCGATTGGGCCACTTTGACTGTCAAAGACGGTGAGGTAAACGTCGTTTCCCCTGCTGAAGATACTTTAAGAGCTTCTTTCCCTCTAGATGAAGAAACTTCCGATGATTTAACCACCATTGGTGCTGCCTTAGACTTGACTCTTGGTTCCACTGTGGTAAAAGCACCAACTGATGGTGTTGAAGAAGTCGAAGGTTTACCTAAGTTATATACTCTCTTGAATAATGGTAGCCTTATCAGCTGGTGGATCACCGATAAGGATGCCTTGATCAACGATACAGCCGATTTGGAAAGATCACTTCAAGCTGTCAAGTCATCTAAACCTGGCAATGCTTTAGTGACTCCTACAAATAATACTACTCCTGCCGAAATTGATAAAATTGCCGACTCTCCAATAAAGCAAGAAAGTGAACCTGAACAACCAAAGAAATTTACTTTTGGTGAACAACTTGTGTCCAAAGACCTGAACGACCTGAATGTTAATCCTTTTGGATCATCAACTGCCAATGTCTTCAAATCAGCTGCTTCTGCTGATTCTTCTGGGTTCGAAAAGAAAGAAGGTGCATTTAGTTTTACTCAACTGAGTTCTGGATCTGACGCTTCAGCAGGTTTCAAATCTAGTGCAAATGCTACTGGTCCTACAAGTTTTGGTGCCAGTACAACTGCAAGTAGCTCTCCAGCATCTGGTTTTGGTGCACAAGGGTTTGGCAGTGCTTCTACTGGTGCTGGTTTATTCGGAAACACTTCATTTGGTGTAGCCAAATCAAGTACATCTTCTCAACTAAATGCTGGAGCTAGTTCCGGATCAAGTTTCGGAAAATATTCTTCAGATACAAGTGCATTAAAAACCACTACCAACAGTGGTGAAAAATCTCTCTTCGGTTCAAGCAATTCAGGTTCCTCTATTTTCGGTCAACCTCCAGAGGGTAAATCAATTCTTGATCAACCACAATCACAATCAGGATCAATATTCGGAGACACATCATCAACTTTGAATTTTGGACAAAGCAAACCTACTTCCATGTTTGGTGGAGAATCTAATGAACAACCTAAGGAAGAATCTCCATTTGCAAAACTTGCCATGAATGCCCTGAGTACCAAGACCGAATCATCAGCACCAGCATCAGGAGCTTTCTCACTTGGAAACTTATCACTCAATACACCAAAAGGACCTTCTCCATTTGCTGAATTGAAAGCAGAAGGACAAAAGTTTGATTTTACAAAGCCAAAGGAACCAGTTAATACTGAACCATCTAAGCAAATCTTTAATATACCATCTGACAAAACTCAATTTAATCCAACTCCTGATAACAAGTTTTCATTCAACAAAGAACAATTTAATTCAGATTCTGAAGATCCAGAACCAGAAGAAGAATCAGAAGAAGGTTCAGAAGAAGAATCAGAAGAAGATTATGACAGTGAAGAATACGATGACGAACAGCTGAATAATGATTCTACTCAGAATGCTCCAGATCAAGCCGAGCTGGAATCAGAAGATCAATCAGATGCTGTTTCCTACGCCTCTGGAGCCGATGAAAGTTTTGTTCAAGTGAAAAGTCCAGAGAAAGCACCACAACCACCAGCTTTTCCATCGAAGACAATACCCTCTGTAGCAAGTCCGTTGAATGATGTGCCAATCAAGGTTACACCTACTGTTGAGTCAAAGCCACTTTTTAAACAAGATGAAAAGCCAAAGACTAAAGTTGAGATCAAACCAGAGCCTAAAACTGTAGTCAAAACAAGCATTTCTGAACCAGAAAAACCTGCCAGACTCACCGAAGAACAAAAGAAAGAACAACAACTTAATAATCTTAGAGATCAAAGTGCATACAAAGAAGTTGATCTCAGAACTTTCAGCGGTCTTTCAAAGAAGATCAATACCGGAGACCAATTCCAAGATGCCATTCTCAAGATCATTAATGATGTGTTTGGTCAATTAACCATTTCTCATGATAATTTGAAAACTTTAATGCTGCAATTCAAAAAGGAAATGTCTAGTGATTTGGAATTGACCTATCGTGATACTTTGAAATATCCTACTAACTGGAAGCTCTCTAACAATCAAAATTTAACTGGTATCAGTAGCGATCTTAGAGAAGATGTTGAGACAAGTGTCAGACAATCCAAGAAAACTAATGAATTATTGATTGAAGTTGTTGAAAGGGTCAAGCAGTCCGAATCTGATAGAATTCTCATTGA
Source organism: Suhomyces anneliseae (assembly GCA_030568535.1). NCBI lineage: Eukaryota > Fungi > Ascomycota > Pichiomycetes > Serinales > Debaryomycetaceae > Suhomyces > Suhomyces anneliseae. Next base: position 145,424 of record JAJMGB010000008.1, on the reverse strand, counting down.
TAAATTATTTGGAGAACTTAAGTCTAATAGTGATATGACTAGCACTGAAAAATCTAAAGATAGAGCATTAGATCTTCCAAATGAACAATTACAAACCAAATTACGTCAAAAGTTACGTAAGGTCAAGGAATTAGAAAATGACCTTCTTACCAAGATGATGCCATTAAAATCCAAGGATATGATTAATGAAGATTTGGTTAAGAAATTGGAAAAGGCAGTTTATGAAGTCAATTCAATTACTAACAAGAGATTGGAAGGAGTTGAAGTACTTACTGCTCAATTGGGTGCTCTTAAAGTAGAAGATGAAAAGCCAAAAACTTCTGAATATAGTGTTGATGATTACAGAATGAAAATTGTGCAAAGAAAGTGGAACCTTCGCAAGAAGTTTGCTCAAAAGCAGTTCTAGGTCATCAATTCAAATAAATAATTATTATTCCCATATAAATATAGGAGAAATAATAATTACCCAACGAAACTACAAAGTCTGATTTGTATGTGCAGTATGATCTTTTCTAGTGATCTATGATTGCCGATCTATGTATAGTCAAAACCATCATCTATGGAGTATGTGTGAGATGGTTATGTGGTTAATTGCTTATGTGGTTATGTGGTACTATCCAATTGATACATCAAGCATGATGGCTATTGCATAAGGTGTGAAGGTAGTATTGCAGTGGATGGCACATGTATATATGTGCAGAAAATATTTTTCTCGGAAATAACCAAAGACTATTTATTTTCTCGGAATTATTCCCAGGTCTTTTTATGCAGGGACTAGACGAGGCTATACACATTTAATCTAAAAATGGTTATTGATCTAATGAATCAAACCATACCAATGTGATGCAGACGAGTACGATGACGTATCTTGTTCTAAACTTTAAACATATACTCAGTTGATACATAATTTATAGGAACACTGATATACAATAAATGATAAATGTTAAAGTAAAGGTAAAAGAGAATCTACATGATGTCTGATGTACAAAAAAAAAAAAAAAGATTTGACATACATAATTCATGGTGCACCATTGAAGTATATATCATGTTAGAATCTTATGCAAATAGTATAAGAGCGGAAAGCAACAAGGACTAACTTATGCTTATCTGTGATAATTGCGTGGGAATTTTAGCATTGAATCCAATAATTTGCAACACCAGCTCATCGCGAATGCAACTGCAACTGCAAAACATCTGCTAGGCAAAAATATGCATTAAATACATACTCAAAGTAATTAAAGATCTAGTAAGTAATGGGCTAAAATGCATCTAAATAAATAAAAAAAAAGATTACATCAGGTGTTGTATTTGGTTACATACCATTAAAATTGGTCCGACATGTACAACAAATACACATTGTATTATTATGGTTCCATATAATAAAAGTATAGGGCTACTTGAATGATATCGTATCTGTAGGACTAAATTATCACTTCATACCATACCGAAGAAGAAATAAGGTTTACTATACTTGCATCAATAATTTCATTAGTTTTATATCGGACCGCAATCGGGAGTGAGTGGACCGAATTGATATTTGCGCATTCAAGTCATACCGAGTTTTGAATTACATTAACTATAGTATGCAATCTATTGTTGCAGTGCCCAAGTCACTTACATTATTGTTAAACTAATGGACAAAGGACCCTGTACGTTCTGCATTCTTTTTTTTTGTTTTTTTTTTTATATAAGGTTGTGATTGCAGAAACAGGTACATCTACAGGATAGCCTTAAGTGCATCTAAAATAAAATATCAAAACCATCGCTGGAAATTCCGTTCGATAATAAGCACCTACATCAACCCACAGCCCAGAACAATTTAATGCGGAACTTAGAATCTCTTGGTTCAAGTACTCCGTAACATACATATAGATAATGCAACTTGAAAGATCTCACAACCAATGAATTTGTTGGTCCAAGTCACACTATTTTTATTTACCATACCCTCAGCTTAGAAACTGAAATTAGTTAAATGGGTAATTTTAGCGCTGGTATAGAAGTAACTATTAGCTAAATTTTGCAACCGAATTTTAAGGTCATTGTACCCAATAAACATGGTCCAAAATGGAATTAAATAAAGGTACTTGAGAAGGAATCTACAATTATAGTTACACAGTCAACAGTAACCAGTGAAGACCGAGAAGATAACGCTTCCACGAAAGTGACACCTCCAAATTAGTTCTCCATAAATACCACGCCTACAATTTTTTCTTCGAAGAGAAATAGTTGGATAAAAAGCTTTCTTCTTTTCTACTTGTTTGGGTCAATAGGTTTAAGTACTGGATACTACGAGGTAACATATACCAGAGACAAATGAAAGACAAATAGATAAGAAGTTAGCACCGACAGAGGAACCCTGAATAAATTGAAAGAAGATATACCTTTCAATATTATATTAAAGTAACAGTCCGTGGTATTTAACTGGACTATGGTTATTGCTCTTTCTTAATCTTGGAGTCACTATCGCACATCACACTGGGTGCAAAATTGGTGGTGCAACCACCGTGACCCAACTTGGGGAGACATTTGATCCAGAATAGAACTATACTGGTGTGACTGGAACCTATTGTAAGTGTATCGTATAGTGGTTTTAAAGAAAACCAACTTCTTGGTACGCAATATCGGTATCCTTATCTTCCTGGTGTCAAAACGCAGGTACTAAACATACGGAGTAGTACCTAGTGCTACATCACAAGCAAAACACCGGTCATAACCACCCAAATACCCTAGAACTGGCCCATCCTACCCATTCACTCTCTTGGACAACACATCAAGCTGCTCCACGCCTTACCTCCATCAGTCCGATACGACTATACACAGTGACAGTGATAGAGGCACCTATACACACTCTAAAACACTACGACACCACACCACACTATACCACATATCTGGACCTCCAGTCTTCTCCTGGTTCCACTCTCTTCACTTACTTGTCCCGGAACATCTTGGCATGTCTCGCTCTTTGTCTTACCATTCCCTGCTCTTATTGTCTTGTCTTCTCTTGTCCTCTTCCTCTTCTCCCTTGTCCTCTGTTATGGTGCGCGTGCACTGTTTACTACGCGTATTTGATCTCATCTGATCTGACTGATCTATGTGTGATCTGGTATTACAACTGTATCTATAGTATACCTGGTCCCTTGGACTATCATCACCTTCCACCTCTAAACCACCTCTCAATCGCCCCTCCTCTTGTTTTTCTAGAACCTTCCAACATTTCCCCAATTTACCCCAAATGTCCCCAATGTTGGGTATAAACTTTTATCATCTTTACACTGTCTTAGTGCGGCGACTTTATTTGACGAGCAAAATGTAAACATCACCATATTCACCCATCTTTTACTTTCCTCTACTATGGAATTCATTGACTCCAAAGTGGTAGTTCCCGGTACTAGGGGCTACGGTCTCTTGCGGTACTACGGTCCTATTCGTGGTAAAAACGGTCTTTTCGCCGGTATCGAACTTATTGGTCCTACTGCCGCTACTCGTGGTAAGAATTCTGGTGATGTTGATGGGGTCCGTTACTTTAAGGTGGAAATCCCTATGACTGGGCTCTTTTTGCCTATAGATAGACTTAAGGCTGTCAATCCACAGTTGGCTCTGATGCCTAGTGCTGCTCCTTCGGTTCGTAATAGTGTGATTGTTCCACCTAATATTCCTCATTCCCCAGCTGCACCAAGTCCAACTGCTAGTACTTTTAGTACCAGTACTAACGGTACTGCCGCCACTATTGGTACTACTGGTACCATGGGTACTATGGGTACAGCCGGTACTATGAACAGTAAACGTTCTTCTATTGGGTCTCGTTTATCGGCCAGTATGAAGGGCGTTTTAAGTCCCTCTGGTTATGCTAACCAAAACCTGCCATTACCAAAACAAAGAAAAGGTTCATCTTCAGGAACTCCTATAAAAGATCATAGTGTAAGAGATGCTCCTTTGGAGCTTATTGAGCTCAAAAATGTCCATACCAATCTTATCAAGGAAATGCAAGCCAAAACATCCATTTTAAATGAACTTAGAGCCACTGTGAATGAGATCCAGCCATTACTTGAAGAGTACGAAGTTCAATTGGCTGAAAAAGATCAAAAAATGGTGAAGCAAAAGGCTGATTTTGAAAGAGCTCGTGAAGAATGGAGAGAAAGTATTGACGTAATGTCGATAGCTCATCAAGAAAACGAAGCTTACTATGAAAAACAGGTTGCTTTGATTAATGAAAAGTTGGTTTCTCTTGCCAAAGATGCTGAAGAATCCGCAAAATCAAAAAATCGTAGTGATGAAGAAATTGGTAGACTTATTCTTCAAATTGACGATTTAAAAATGGAAATAATTATGGCTGAAAAGAGAAATTTGGTTCAACTTGAAGGTAAAGACATTGAAATTCGTATTTTACGTGAAAAGTTAGAATCTCAAGAAAACAATGTTCCAATTGTTGAAGATTCCAAGGAAAAGGAATTATATGAAAATAAAGCAAAGCAATTGGAAGGTGAAATGGATAGCATAAAACTTGAAAACAAGAAGTACAATGACCAAATTAAAGATTTGGAATCTAAATTGGCTGCAAGAGATGCCAGTTTGGAAGAAGCTGAATCTCAATTGAAGGTGTTAGAAGCCAAGATAATTGAAAAAGACACTAGTTTGGCAGATGCAGAAGCAAAATTGGCATACAAAGAAGCTGAATTGGACTCTATAATAGAGAAGAATTTAGTTGAAAAGGTTAAAACTGTCGAAATTGACAGTGAGCATGAAGGATTGAAGAAGAAAATTCAAAAGCTTGAAGAACAAGTTAGAACTTCTCTGTCTTTGGAAAGTACAGTTGACGAATTGAAGCATGAATTAAGTATCAGACCAACTTTCAATGAGTTGGTTGATCTTCAAGCTTCAATTGACGAAATTGAAACTCTTCACAAGAAAGAATTAGATTCTACTGAACAAGAATTAAGAAGAGTTATTATTGAAAACAAAGACCTTCAAAAGAAACTTCAAGATGTGCTTAATGAGCAGGTTGAAAATGCAAAAGAAGAATTGGCACAAAAGGAACGCAGCAGTCATGAAAATTCAGAAGATGAAAGAGCGCTCCCAATCTACAGTCCTGGTAAGGTTGACCCTAGTGCAGGTAAAAATGATTGGTGTGGCCTTTGTGAAAGGGATGGTCATAGTAGTATAAGCTGTCCTTATGAAAATGATATCTTTTAAAGGTATCACATGCGGATTAATGGCCAGTTCATGAATCTCGGACTTTCCTTCTTTACCTTCTAATTTTATTGACACGACTACTGAATTTTGAAAAAGTTGAGTCTGCATGACTTCTATAGCCTCTTTGTTGTACGATATCAGCTGAAGACTTTTATCAGTAATTTTTCATAATCAGCAGATTTAAAAAGTGAGCATGATATCGCCATGGTTTTTCAAGTAGGCTGTGAAATTGTTGCTTGGGTCGACTCTAAGAACAAGGGTTTTTTTGTGGGCTTATTTTTTGGGGATTACGTGTCTAATAGGTGGAACTGCTTTTTTTTTTGCAGCTAAATCCACCCTTCGTCTTATTGTCGAAGGTTCAATTGTCTAAAAACACAACTCCCCTTGACGAAGGATCTAAAACCCCAGTTGAAAAGTTGCAAATTCCCATTTGGGACATGGACTGTATGCAGTCGTGACACTTTTGACCCGTGGTCAAGACCGTTTCAGGGTCCTATCACCGAAAAACGCAGCTATAGCCGCCCGCAACGGCAACTCGGCAAGATACGAGAAGGATCCGAACCTGCCCCTCCTCGACCTGTTGTTAAACTCTCAACACCTTTCTTCTCCCCAAACTCACCCTCCTAATTATTACTAATTTTGTCTTGTTAGGTACAACGCGGGGCGATCACGTGACCCGTCATCCTGTGAAATTGTACATTTGCATCTGATTTTATCATAATAGATATAAAATACGTCGTATCCTGTAGAATTGCCGATTCGGTAACTGTCACCATGGCACATAAAGTCACTCTCCATAACGGCCCTCTTGCCTTCACTACTCTTTCGAACCATCCATCTGAAGAGATCTTCTCCAGCACCACCCGTAAGTGGAATAAGGTGATTCTCCTTCTTCATGGTTTCCCAGATGAACATAACACTTATAATGCTATTTGGGATAAGCTCCTTAAAGCATTTGGTGGTCAAAAGGTTTTACTTTTGGCTCCAAGAATGAGAGGTTATGAAAGATCCAGTATTCCATCTACCCCGCAATATTCTCTTAAGGATCTTGCTGGAGATGTTAGAGCTTGGATTATCAGTCTTAACGCTTCCTCCATTCCAGTACATGTTGTGGGTCACGATTGGGGTGCGGTGATTGCTTATGAAGCTGCCACTTTATACCCAGAAGTTATCACCTCAATGGTTACTATGGCCATTCCATTTGTTCGTGGTGTTCCACCATGGAAACTTTTAGGAATTGCTGGTACTCAAGCTTGGTTATCTTCTTATATGGTTAGAATGCAATTTTCTTGGTTCTACCTTAATAACATTCAAGATACTAGAGATGATAGTTACTTGGACTACTTATGGCATTACTGGTCTCCTACTTGGGACTACAAGAAGGAAGACATTGCTGCTGTCAAGGCTACTTTCTACGATGCTGAAGTTGTTCATGGTGCTACTGCTTATTATAGAGGAATTGCAAACCCTAGAAACATCAAACAATTGATGTTCAATATCAATTTCGACAAGGTGCCAACTTTGGTTTTGGCTGGTGAAGTTGATGGTTGTATGAGCAGTGAACTTTTCAAGATCTCCAAGGAATACTTCAAGGACAGAAAGAATTTCGATGTCCAAATTGTTCCAGGAATTGGTCATTTCTTGCACAGAGAAAACCCAGAAGCCGTCGCTAATTTAATCATTGACTGGTTAAAGAAGTACGATTAGGTATTATAATAGTTTATCATAGTTTAATTGAGAGTACGTAATTGAAAAATAGTTCAAAAAACGAATATAATGATTACTTTTGTAAGCAATTGAGCAGAAATTGTATCAGTATTATCAACATTATTAGGTTCAATTGAACGAGACGAGAACGTCGAAAAATAAGTACAAGTGTTCCCATTTATCCGTAATTTCTGTAGACGAGTAATTACATTGGATTGGGGTGCTATTGGACATTATGACATTTTTCAAGGCAAGTGATTTAATTGATAATTCATATTTTGCAACTGGTGACACAAGACACAAAAGGTGTTAAGTCCAGACGTGTTTCGGAGTTGTGAAAATCATTGCGACACAGACTGTGTCATACCGCTCTAGATGGAAATATTTTAAGACCCACAATAGATAACCAGTCAGTCCCCTTCGTCTGCATACGAATATAGTTGACATCATAATATAATATCGAACGGAATTTACGAATAATTGCGAGGAATTGAATGCAATAAAGGCTTTTATGGAATTGCCTTTCAACAATTGAAAATCATTAGACTATTTCTGTACCAACACCAACTCTCCAATTCTATTCAACAAAAGCCTTGAATTCAAATTATGTTGCAATGATGTTTATGTCAATTTACCCGTTTTGCAGCTATTCAGTCAATTCGTGAAACCAAAAAAAAAAAAATTAAAAATAAAAAAAGAATTGATGTATCATTGATGTTCTCTAGAAATCACATAATAATCAATACCGTCGTCACATGAGATATCTTGATCAATAGCATGAAAATTAGCTTTCGTGAAGAGAAGCGAAATTCAAAAGAAACTGACAATAATGATAATAAGCTATTATCTATTTTTAATACGTTGCATTTTGACGTAGAGATGCTTATGTCATCTCGTTTAAACTCAATCAGTATCACATGAATTTTATGATTCAAATATGTATAATGTGAACATATAACCGATTGTCTAATTGGCAAAATCTCCGTATCTTGCGTTGGTACCTATTGAACGTTCACATGATAAAAATTTAAATTTCACTTTAACTATAATGGATCAATAAAATAAAATTAAATATATGACTATAGGTTGAGTCAAATCTTATTTCTTCCTGCAATGAAATATAACCAAATGTGCTATTTTCTGTAACTTATCTGTAAGTTTTAGCCTTGGAAACTTCGGAGATCCGAATAGAACTTGATCGATGGTGAAAAATAAATGTGAATGCCTTTCGAATAAGTGGTTTGGATTGCTGAGTATCAATCCTTGCTGGTGAACTAAGGTGGAAGGAATATCATCATTCAATCCCTTTCAATTGCTCCTTGGCAACCTTAAGCTTGAACTATAACCAGATGGTAACCAGTTGGACAATTAAAGTTGCAATTGGAATTGGGTAACTTCTGAATATTTAGTTAGCATATAGAAATTGCGGCCATATTGGAATTTGAAGTATACCAGTATTTCTTCACATGGTTCTCGGAAACAAAGGAAACGCTTAATGCCGTTCAGTGGAACTCTCTTCCTATGGTAAATCTCTATTGTTGTAGTTTATAGTAATAATTTGGTCAATTTTATGCTGTGGTACTAAAAATTGAATTTTAGAGTGTAATCGTAGTAAAACCAAGCCCAGGAGCAACATATCTAAGCTTAGTCCCAATAACTTAAATTCGTCTGTCTCTTTCTTGTTATAAAGAATTTACTGTTAATAACGAGAGAAAATTCAAGTTATAGCGAACATTCGGTGGTACCTGTAATTCAAGGCACGCGTATGTATTGTAACTGACATAAATATATGCACATAGTTGGTTGGGATTGAAAATGGTAAAATGTATTGTTTGATTATAAATTCGAGAGTATCACCACTTCTCTTACTTGTCTCATAGAGGATTGTGCTTATAGTAGACACATGCCAGTTGATGCTTCTTACGACTACAGTACAGCTACCTTGAGTCAGTGATCGAAGCTACATATGCACCGTGTGCAAAATGAAAATCCTTTTTTTTTTTTTTTTTGGTGAAGTTGTAGACGTCGAACACTTATGCAAGGAAAAGAATAATTAATTATGCACTAGTTCTTCAATTTTTTTTTTTTTTTTTTTTGCAGCAGCAGCAGCAGCAGGCTACTGGTGCATTTCGTTTACTTTTAATGAAGACGACAGGTACATTAGTGCTTGTTGATATAACGTCTACATTTAGCCATTTTTAAAATGTGTGGCTGGATAACCCTGCAGTAAAAGAAGTTAAAGAAGTTATGTGTGGTATATGTGTTATGTGTGTTACGTGGTTCTACTTCTAACTACAGGTCAAGTGGATAAATTATTGTATGTAATTATGTCTCATCAGAATATCTGCATAAATCCTTAGTATGTCTGGGTTTTTTGGTTTCTGGCTTCTTGGTTTCTTGGTTTGCCAAGTATTTTGGTATATCAATAAAAATTTCCCACATCCCCATACTTTGCTCAAATTGGCCGCAAAATCCGTTTCTCATAGATTTACCCCATATTCCAATTCTCAAATAGAAAATTGCTAGAGGTGAATCCTTAGGAGTATTTTTTGGATTAATATCGTAAAAGCTTCTCGCATATATTGCTTCCACAGTACACGGTACACACAGTATACACCTAAAATGCATGTCACAGGTAGGACCATGATATTATTTTCGCATCGAAGATCGAATATTATGGTGAAAAAATAGTACCAAGTGTAAAAAATATATATAATTATATTATTTAAAGGTAGAAAAAAAAATGTGATAAAGGATCTTATTCTGTAGTAATCGGACGCAACTTGCTGGCTGTTGTCTTGGTAAACTGGGGGAAGGTTCGGAATCTCGGGACTTTAATCAAAGCCTAGAATTTGGAATCTGCAACCAGGTTTTTCGTCTGGTTATTGATGAGAAATATCCAATAGTATTTTGACGTATACATGTAAATGTAGATGTGAGCATTTTTGACGTCTCGAAAATATTATAATTGAGAGTGCCGTGCTCATTACGAATATCAGCTGATCAGCCAACCACATCAGCGAATATAAGCAGAGGAAAGGTAATCGAAAATTGGTTTGGTAAATTATTTTGGGTAACTGAAGAGAAGATGTTCTTTACTTAGGGGCTAGATTTTGATCTGGACCATAATATAATTCGGAGTCTGTTTTGATATTGACCCTGGTTCATAACTCGAGTGCTTTCTATCGCCTAAGTATCCGTATTTGGAATTTAGGTTATCAGAACAGTATGGAATATGGAAGATCCTAACCTCTAACCACACCACCTTTCATGCAATGCCGAGGTAGAAGCACTAAGCACCAACTTACTTAGGATCTGAAACATTTAGAAGTAAATGCAAAAATTATGTAGATCAAACATTAAAACCCCCCACTTACATATAAAAACGTGATATAACTATACACACGGTATACCGAAATGAAAGGAGTTCAAATGTGGGTGTTACTCGGTTGTTCGGTTGAATAATAGGACCAGTCCAATTAAGGTAACTCCGCTTGAGCCTCTCCTTCTCGTATACCGTTTTCCTTCACGAAAATCTTACTCATCACATAAACTAAATATTTGTATTTGTGGCAAGTGAACTTGGTTGTCGATCCTTAAAAATATTCACCACTAGTAAAAATATTCAAGACGTCACTTTTTATTAATTACCCCTTCTTACATTGTTCGCCAATGCTAGTACTAACGCCAACTCCAACGCGGGCGCCTACGCCGACGCTTCCGCCGCCCCCAGGTGTTGACTTCAATTTTTTTTTTAGCCATATTTAATTAAGTCAACTGGTTACCCCAGCAATTACTGCAAAATATATATGTGATACTAGTATTTGCAGGATTATATTTGGAAAAAACCCATACTGCAGTAACGTATGGCCAATGTGATATCCGTACACTATTTTTCGGTGATTATTAACATATACCGTAATATTAAATAGAATATTTTCGAACTATCACTCGTATTCTAGATCCAGGAGGCTCGATCGCTATACTATTAACAAGGAGATCTAGGAGCTGATTATGCGGGTTGTAGATTTGCATGTAAATCCTGGCCCTTTAATGCATAGATTAATTTGGTGATTTGTTCTAAATGTAAATCAAAAAAGGAGAAGATCAGCGCTGCATTTAAGCCCTCGTACTTTTTTAAGAGAGTATCATTTTAGACTGAAATTAGTATTTTTAAACTCTGTGGTATTTGGGCTCAACAATTTTTTTGTTTCCACTTACTTCCATCACATATTTACATCATAAATATATTTATTATGTTTCAGATTCTGTTTCTTTTGTTGATGTTTTTTTGTTTTTCTTTTGATATAAAATCTTCATAACCAGTTTCCAGTTTCCACTTTCTAGTCTTTAAAACAAGATCTACAGTAACCATAGAAATTATTAAGGAACTGGGGTTTAATTTTTCTTTTCTGAGATTATTACCCGTTGCTAATTGCTTGATTGTGCGATTTTTTTAAAACCTTCGATTCTATTGAAAAATATTGGTTCAACTGTAAAAATATTAATTTCTTTATTGGCTAAGGCTATAAGAGTGGATCACGTAATATATTTTGTTGAATTATACTAACTAAATTGGAAATTATTCTACATACTTGTAACCGAATTAAAATGGCGTGGCTTACCTAAGAAATTATTGGTATGATTCCAGCCTTATATGGGGCTGGATACGATCTCAAAGTATGTCATTTTTCAATAATATTGTTTATTTCTTAACAAACTCGGTTATACCTTTCTATTTACTGTTATGAAGAAGGGTAGGGTTTGCTCGGGCTACATCTCGGTTATTTCTTTCGCCTCATACACCTGTAGGGTACACAAGGTACTTCGGAAACTTGGGTCTTTTTGCAAAATTCCGAAAATCCATTTGTGCATAGTGCTTCTAATTTTTTTTTTCGTTATTATATTAAAGGGTATTCTTAATTCTTCATCTGTAGGTATATTTGTATTTGTAACTGTATTTGTAACTGTGTTTGTAACTGTAACTCGGTGTAGTATCACCCTTTTTTTCTAATCTAGTGATTTTTGGATGTTTGGGTGTTCGGGTGTTTCGATCTTATGGTTATTTTATACTACTACATTTTCTCCGTCTAGAATACATGTATTTTGTGCATTAATCTATTACTCTTCTACTTCGTCGTCGTCTTCTTCGGCTTCAAAAGTCTTCAAGATCTCTCCGTCTTCCTCTTCAGGTTCTTCTTCGTCATTTTCTCCATTGGCGTAAATAAAACCCTTTTCTTGATCTTCTCTATCCAATTGAAGTTGAGTTTCATTTTCAATTTCACTATCTTCATCAGCATCATTGATACCTTCAGCAATATTCTTTCTTAATTGAGCTTGTGACTTTAATAATTGTAATCTACCCTGTAATGCTAATAAATGTGGCATCAACTTCATACCGTTAGATAATCCAGATTGAAGACTCTTTAAGTTTTCACTTTGTTCATTTTCTCTACCAATAGCACCACCATGGATTAAAAGAATCCATTTTAACCATATAGATAAAGAAGATTTACGAGATGGGTCGGATCTCACTTCTTTACTGACTATTTCAAATAATTTGTTAAGTAATGCGCTGGAGTTGTCGTCACTAGAGATCATTTTTATGGTTTCCTTAATGTTTCCTTCGTCGTCATTGGTAGATAATAATTCAATAATATCATTCTTTTCGGTCAAAATAGTTAATTTATCATAAAGGTCTTCAGCTGGCAAGTTATTGATCTTGACATCGTCTGGAATATTCAAGGTATTTTCATCACTGCCGTCGCTGACAGTTGGTGCAGAGTATTCAATTGGAACTTGGATTTGGCCAACAGAGTTGAATTTCCATTCAATTGGTGCAAATTTGGCTTGGTTTAAGTTGTACCATATACCCACAAGTTCAGTGGTATAGAAAACATTGGAAAATACTATTTCTTCTGGGAATGAGGTTATGATAAGGGTGGATGGGGTTTCGTCTACTTGCTTGGAGTCAACATCAATGTTGAATACTTGTATACCTTCATCAGTAACGGCCATAAGCACTTCTTGTTGACCATCGGATATGATTTGGAAGTTGATAATTGATGCAGAGGTGTTGAAGGTGCTGTAATCTTCAGGGTTCTTAAGGTCGTAGGAAACGATTTGTGACCCTCTGACGATGTACACTCTGTCGGTTATAGAAGATTGTCTGATGAAGTTAACTGGACCATCACCATGGTCTGGAAGAGTTAAGATCTTGTGTTTCTTGGTCTTGCCAATATCAACCAAGTGAAGGTCGAATAAAACAGGAGCAGAGCCCTTGGTCTTGATGGCTTGCACGGCAGTGGCTCCCTTGGCTTCTTTGATAGTTGTAGATTTGGTGATGCGGTTTTGATCAACTGAGATGGCATAAACAGCTCCATCGTCGGAGTATCCCCATATGGATCCTTGGGAGCTTATCAAACCGGCCAATGGAGTGGTATTGGATATTCTGTGGACCACCTTGTCGCTATGAGGAGAAAAGATCAAGATATCACCTTGTTCGAGTAACACGGCCAAGTTGGTAGAAGAGGTTTCATGAACAACTTGTTCATCGGACTGTTTTCTTTTCTTTCTTGGGGATTCCGAGGCTTGGAGCCACACGGAGTCGATGATGGTTTCGTCGGCTTGGAGCTCGATCTTGGTGGTAGGTTCATTGGAGGAGGAGTAGATTTGGACTTCGTTTCTGCCTGACTTGGAGATGAGGTTGGCAGTGAAGGCACCACTAGGGTGGGGGATGCTGGTGGGGGACATGGCTGGGGAGGGAACGGACAAACACAACGAAAACGAAACGGAACCGAACGCGATGAAGTTAGTGCTTGGAGTGTTTGAGAATTCGTAGAATGAACTTGGTCTGGTATGTCAAGCTGATGAGATGAGATGGTTGAAAATTCGCAGACCAGGCCGTGCGCGAACCAGGTGGTCTGGGTATAGTGAGAGAGGAAGAGATGGTGAGACTGGGGAAGGCTGCATGGGCTGTAAAGCGTGAGTATTATGAGGGTATGAGCGGTATGGGTGGAAGCGTCCAGTTTATATGGTGGTTTTGGTGCTTATATGCTCTTTTGACAGATCTAATGTGTGTACATGCTTGTTTAGTGCTTGCATTCACATGTATCATGTTTTTGCAGCAATAGAAGGTTGATGCATCCGAATCGTGCTCCAAGCTACAGGGTGGTATACACCCAAAACAAATGGCTCCACTACTTTATACTACCTTATTTGCTATATGATCACTACTTCTCGAGAAACTCAAGTCTACATAGTTGGTTCTGGTCCTTTATCACCTATACTCTTTTTGTGCCATTGTGAGCTTCTGAAGCTAATAACCTCCTGTAAAGCTAAATAAACTACTTCCAAGCATTCGATAGACTCTTATTAGAAGAACTGGGTACCTTTAGCATCTTTTGAAATAATATATGTATTTTTCACTTTTAACCTTTTTTCACCAATACTCTCCTAGATTAACATTTTTTCAGAATTATTGCAAAAGCCACAAATATCCAAATCTTTACAATTAGCAATAACTTCTTTAATCATCACCACAACTTACCTACAACATGAATACTTAAATGTAATGCATTATTAATTTACAGGGTATATACGGGAGATCTATGTAGAATGTCTACGATGAAGATTTATTTGGCTGCAAATTGCAACCTACAAGAAAGCATTTTTGCTATTGCGAACCACAAAGTTTAACCTTTTAATTAATTCACTTGCTTTCTTGCATCTCTATCATCTGTTGCACTTGCAACTTACAGAGGTCCTTCAAATCAATGATATCCGCTCTTAATTCCTCCACTTGTTCGGACTTTTCTCCAATCAATTCCAACATGGTTTGTTCATTCTTTTCTCTCTTGGTCAATTCTCCTTCCAATTCATCGACCTTGGCTTGTAAACCGTTGATTTCATCTGAGACCTTCAACTTGTTCAACAATTCTCTTTCAGTGGATTCCTTTTCAACCACCAATTGTGAATTTTCTTCTTTCAAGGTGTGTAATTCAATTTCGAGTCTTCTAATATTGGAGCTCATCTTGTTGATTAATTGAATCTTGCTATTGTTACCACCAGTTGGAATACTTCCAACCACACTACCATGACGGTAACTGAAGGTGTCGTTATTGTCGTAGCTATCATCAACATCATTGAAAGATGTCAGTGAATCATTATTGTTCATAAAGAGAGTGGTAGTTTGGACATTTGGTGTCAATGAAGACTCACCAAATCTGATTTCTGGCCAGTTACCAGACAATGGAGTTTCAGGAATGCTTGCGCTAGACAATCCTCTTGGGAATCTAGGAGGCTCAACATTAATATTCAAACCAGCCTCAGAGATAGAAGGCATGGTTTCTTCTTGTTGAGCTTTATCGAGGCTTTCTTGAAGAGTGTTGATCTTAGTAGTAAGGTTAGATCTTTCATTGGCATAGATTTGCTTCAATTTTTCAGTCTTGTCTTGAATTTCAGCAATCTCAGAGTCCTTGAGGTTAATAGCGATCTTCAACTCTTCGTTTTCTTCCTTCAATTCCAAGTACTTTTGGTTCAACAATTCGTGTTCTTCGGTCTTGGAGATCAATGCTACGTTAAGTTCCTTCAAGTCTTGGTTCAACTTAGTCTTGGACTTTCTAATAACATCAACTTGAGAAGTCAAATTATCGATTTTGTTCAAGAGATTGGATTCAATTAAGTTCCAGTTTTCTTGTGATGATAAGTATTGTTGTTGGAGGTTTTGGTGATTGTGAGACAACTTCTTAAATTCCTCGTAGTCGATCTGTTTACCTTCATCTGGGGTCTTGTGGGTATCAACTGACTTGTTGGAATATTCGATTTCCAGTCTCAATGCTTCGATCTTATTTTCCAATCTTGATACTTCGTCCAAGTTCTCTTGCTTCAAGGAATTAATTTCGTGTTTGAGGTCGGTGATGGTGGTGTTCTTGGTACCGATTTCCAAGTTCAATTGTCTCTTACTCATTTCAGATTGGATCTTGGCCTCGTTTAAGTCCTTGGTGAGTTTTTGATTGGATTTCACTTCGTCATTGTATAATTTGAGTTGTTCCTTGTACTTTCCTTCCCAGTTCGAGTTCTTTTCTGTTTCCAAATCCTTTTGGACCTGGGTCAACTTTTGATGGGACTCAGAGAACGATTCCAATAATTGTTCAAGTGACGAGTAGTTGTTTTTCTTGAGCACATCCTCCAATTCACTCAATTGGATCGATAATTCTTCGTTCTTATCGGCATACTCTTTCAAACTAGTCTCAAATCCCACGTTCTGGATCTTTAATTTCTTGATGCTTTCGTTCAATTTCAATTCTTTCATCGACAAGTTTTTTCCTTCTTCCATAAGTTGCTCAATTGTTTCATCCTTAGCCTTTAACTTTTTGGCAAACTCTTCTTTTTCCTTGCCCAAGCTGACTGGTGGTGCTGCCGCAGCAGTTGCAGCAGCTCTGGAACGGGAACTGATCAATACAGAATTTTCTTGTTCCAAGATGGCTATTTTCTGTCTCAATTTGGTTACTTCTTCTGATTCTACAGGCTCTTTAGATTCTTGTGGTTCTTTTGATTCTGATGCTGGTTCAGCTGGTGCTGCTGCTATTGGCTCTGATTGGTCATGACTTACAGTGGGGGAAAGGGCTAATGGGGTCTGTGACGCTATAGGAGTTGGTGGGGCAGACAGTTCAGATGGTGGAGGAGTTGATGCGGAGTCTCTCTTCTTTTTACCTTTGGCAGCCAATGCTAATCTTTCTTGGAGAGTCAATCTCTTTTTGGGTTTGGTGGCTGCAGGTGCTGCTTCTGGAGGTTCGCTTGATTCCTTTGCATCCTTGGATTCTGTGTTGGATGCTTCTGTTGATGCTTCTGTTGATGCTTGTTCTGTAGATGCTGTTGTTTGAGCTGCGGTGGAAGCAGGTTCTGGTGCTTCAACAGGCACCGATCCAGCTTCTGGAGCTGGAGGAACTGGTTCTTCTGCACTGACAGCTTCCTGTTTAGGCTCTTCTGGTACCGCTTCTGGCTCCGGTTGTTCTACTGCAGTGGATTGATCGTTAGTCGCGTCAGTCTCACCGTTGGCGTTGGCGTTGGCGTCTCCGTTGACGTGTTGTGTGGGTTCTTGCGCCGAATTCTCTTGTTCCTGTTCCAATTGTGGTGACTTGGATGCATCAGTCACAGGCACGTCGTTTGACGCAGTGCCCTGCTTGTTTTTGGCCTTGCTGCTCTTCTTCTTAGCCATGATGGTGCCCGCCGTACCTAATGATCTGGTTGATGTTTGATCTAGTACGTTGGACGAGCGTGAGTGGAGTCACGTGACAATCCCATTTCTCACTATAATAGATAATCTACCCCCACGATAGCCACTGTACACATTTTAAAGCGAGATCTCAGTGAAGTTTCCAGAAGCGTACCTAGATCTTGTCGGTGGAAGTACCTGATAGAGAGACGATATAGAATATTCGACTATTCGTAAAATTTCTATTTATCGGAGCTAGTTATTTTTCTACCTGAAAATAAAAAAAAAAAAAAAACCACTTCCAGGTTTGCAGATACGGTAATATTATTTAGTTAGAGTTTTTTTTTTGTTATTGTCTTGCTAATTAACTGTAAATCGTTATTGAATCCCAGGGATTTTTATTGTTAAGTGCATAATCCAGGATCTGAAGTGTCAAAAAAAAAAAAATTTGAATGCCGAAGGATGAGCTAGAGAATTGGGGGAATTGGTGGATTTTGGGGGATCTGGTGGGGGGCCCATCCGATGGAGGGCACATACCCTTTTTTTTCTTGTAACATATACAGGTTTTTTTTTTTCTGTTTTTCCTACTATTGTCTAATTTGAATAAGGTATGGATCAGGAGATCATCAGTTGATACAGCCTCTCCTCCGGTGCTTGACTCCGGTGTGTTCACCACCTGTCTATATACATACACACACACATCGCAAAAGCGTTATAAGTGGTACTGCGTTTTATGTGACGTCACCTAGGCTAATTCCCACACATCTAATTTGCTAGTCAGGTACCCTAAGCCAAGCTGCACCGGTAATCGCTCTAAAAGAGGAACTTAATCCGCTCGCTTGCTATATAGACTTACATAGACCTACATAGACGGTCTAAAATTAGAGCCACTGTACTAGAGCAAAAAAAAAAAAAAAAAAGAACCCCTACGATACGAAAAATAGAGTCATCAACGTATATGAAATTTCGCATAAAAATTATTTCTTAATCGCAAGATTTATGGTTTGGATGATGGTAAAATTGAACAAGCCACCATATTGTTGCATGTAGTACGGAATTGGAGTAATAAAGAGGGAATAAAAAAAAAATTAGTTGATCTCGTATGATATTTGCTTTACTTCCCCCTCTCTCTCTTGACGACGAAAGGGTCATGTCGGTTTCGGTGATTGTCTTCGTTAATTTAGATAATTTGTGATCTTAATTATGGACTATAGGTACCTAAGAACGCTGATCGTAATTGTTTAAGGTTCGAGGATTATTTTTATGGTGGGTAGCAACTTTTACCGACCCTGAACCAACCAAAAAGTTGTCACGAATTGGTGTAAGCGACAATAATGTTCAGTATTATTAACGATCTTTGTATAATCATATTGTGTGAGATATAATAGCATTATTGTGACATCACTAATTGTTGCGGTTTCCCGAAGATGTGGTATCGCAAATTTGAACATGATTTTTTGTTCTAATGTTACATGTTTGATGAATTTGCAACCACCAAAAGAAAAGAGACCTTTAACAAGACCGTTGTAGACAGCCAGGCTATGTAGATAATATGCTGGGATTTAGTGGTGGCGTTTTGAAGGGTTGCACTTGGGCACTGGTCCTGGTCCTGTAGTAGTGATGACTGGATGCAAATCGAGGCAAATCGAGTATAGCAAATAGAAAAAATATGTTAGTGACGACACCTACTGAAATTATAATTATTAGAAACTTCTCTACCTATACGAAGAATCATTCCAGGAATTCTAGAAAAATACTAGTCTTTCTAGCTCTAGACCATTTCAATATCAATTAAAAAAAAAAAAAAACTACACTTGTTTCTCTATACTTAATAATACATTAAGTTTCTATAATACCAATACCTATCATACACATGAAAGCCCTTTTTATAATACAGGGAATAAATAGAATGCTTTCAAACATTAGATCGTAATGCTAAAAGCAACACGAAGCTTGTAGTCCAAAGACTTATAAAGCTATAATTTTTTTTTTTGGACCTTTTGAGCCCATAATTTCTAAACCACTGATAGTTGTTTGATTTTTTTTTTTGATTCACCTATGAGTAAATTGCAGTAACATTTACAGATGTAGTAACTTACCAGACAGCTAAGCCATCATCTGCACACGATTTACTGAATTGGTTGGCCCAGCTGGATCAGGTGCTGAGGACTGTTACCGTCAGAGGCAGTTCTCGATCTGTCAGAAGCAGAATGCTGGCCCTGTGACACACCATGAGGCACAGGTGCCGATACAGCCGCTGGAGGAGGAACTGGTGGGCCTGGAGCGGCAGAGCCCGGAGGAAGAGCTCCTGGTGGACCTCCTGCTACTTGATACAAATTTGGGTTATGAGGGTAAACCAGATAAACCGGCTGGTGCGGATGCCATCCAGATTGTTGCGGGGGTAACTGATGTTGAAATCCTGGTGGATAGTAGTAGTAGCTAAGACTTTGAGGTGGTGGAGGTGGCGGAGGTAATCCACCGGTTTGGCCCACAGGTGTTCCAATTTGGCCTGGATGCTGCTGAATGTTATGTTGCCCAACCATTTGTGGTTGCGAATTTGCAGCCTGAGGTCTATAACCATACCAATAATTACCAGAAGCATACTCGTGAGCAGGAGCTGGAGGGTACTGATGATGGTGATGATGTTCATAGCCAGGATGAGACATAGGACCTTCACTTTCACCATTAGGAAACTGGTTATGTTGGAAATCAGCCTTTGATTTACGATGGCCATGCTTTTTGGTGACAATGTGAGTGTTTAAATGGTTAAGAGATCCATAACTCTTGGAACATCCTGGATAAGAGCAGCTGTATCTTCTAATAATTTGGTTGTACCTTCTTCTGAAACGTCTACCTCTTTTACTTTCGTGCAATGGGTCCAAATCTTGAGCCAGATGGGTCTGGTGTAATTGGTGGAAATCAAGATGGTGCGCACCAAGCACTGGTTGACCAGCAGCAATGCCTGGTTGGGCAGGAATCGATGGTGCATAAATATGGGATCCTGTCATTGGGTACCCCACAGGCGTAGCACTATAGCTGGATGGAGTTGCAGATTGTGCAGGGGCCTGTGGTTGAGGTGGTTGAGGAGGTTGAGGTGGTTGTGGGGGTTGTGTTTGGGTTTGTGGATGTGGTAATTGGTGATAGGTTGCATTTTGATGTGTAACACCGGTTTGGTCGGCGGGACGCACCGAGTATAACAGGTTATTTTTTAAGCTAGGAGACTCTTCGTGACGAGTAACTGATGTGGATTGAGAGCTGAATGAAGAAGGATTGGTACTTACAGTCTTACTTGAAAAAGTAGTTTCTGAAGAACCATTGGATTCTGGATCTTTTTGAGTAGCAATGATAGAAGGCAATTGTTGATGATGAGACGGAGGAGATTGCTTGGGGAGTTGTTGGTGGTGGTTATTAGGATCAACATTATTAGTATTATTGATAGCTGCTGCCCCTCGTACATTAAGAATCAGATTTATCGATAAATTCTTGTAATCTTTAGGGGAGTCAGGACGCGAGTTAGGATGTGAATTTGGATGCGAGCTAGGATGCGAGCTGTTAGGAGTCACATCATTTGATGAGTCTTTTTGTTGGTCTTGATCGGCGACTGGCGCATCTTCACTTTTGTTCGGTACTTTCGCAGGTGGTTGAGGATCAGTTCCAGGCCCAGTTCCAGGTTCAGTTTCCGTGACTGGTGGTTTTGTTGTTTCTGGCAGATCCAGGGGATTGGATGATGGCTTCTTTGTAGGAGTGGTTTCCGAAGCTACCGTTTGGGGTTCGGGCTTTATTTCAACTGACATGATTTGGTAAGCTGGTTTTATATTGATCAGTGGCACGTTAATGATGTAGGAAGACAATGCTGCTACGACTTTATATTAGTCCTCGGAGGTACTAAGGTTCACAAGGATGGAGATGAAAGTATAATGCTGCTCGTAGGCCTTGGATATGATTCTTTTATCAATTCGTCAAAAAAAAATGATTCCGATGATGGTTTGTGGAGTAAAATCGAGTGAAATAGTGGGGGGAGAGCAGAGTTTCACCTTCAATGTAATTCAAATGGATTTGGGTACAAATTAAACATCCACTAAACGAAACTCAAAATATTGGAAGAAAGGTTATTGAAGATTGGTCACCTGCTACCTTTAAATTGTAAATAATTTTTAATATAAAAGGTTCCCTCAGTTAAATATAAATATATAAGATATTTTTTTGGGTTTCTGGTAAAGGTGAAATCTCTCGGTATAGGAAAATGATGATAAAACACAAATTAACCAAATTAACGGATCTAGAGTTAACGAAAGGTGAATGATAGAGGAATGATAATTATTGATAAGAATTGAAGATGAAATGGAGATGCGAGCAAACCAATTAGTTTTATATTTTTTTTATGTAGCTGGCGTCTTTTATTACGAACATAATCAAAATAGTTGTAGATAGGCCAGTCCTAAAATCCCAAAGAATATGTTTCTTTTTCGATTACACAAAGCATAATCCTAACTCATAGATAAAAATATTACAAGCTAAAAAATAAATTACCTAAGTATCTTTAAAGCAAATTAAGGTAAAATTATTGTTGAAAAAAAAAAAGGTGCATCGAACATAAAAAATAATTACATTTGACTTTGCGACTCGAATAAGGATGCCATCAACAAGATGTTAGTGAAGTTTCTCCAATAAAACAAACGATCATGAAAAAGTGCACAACAATAAGCGCACAAGCCACGCTAAAAGTAACGACATCTTCTTTACTTGATATGGAATTAAACTACTGGACCACCACCATATTTTCCCATTCTAATGCCAGCTTATGCCTGATGGTGTATATACTTTGGGTATAATTCTTCTTTTTTTTTTTTTTTTTTTTGTAATGGAATATGCTTGATTATACTTACGTTTTATGATATCTAAGTTTCCGCGCCGACGTGTCAAACCAAATGAAATTCCTTTCAATTACCTTGGGGTAAGTCCGACATCATGATCAGTTAAGTTGCATTAATAAAAAAAAAACACTATATTGAAAATTGAAGTAACATGCAGGGTTCGGTAGTTTCAAACACTGGCCCAAATCAATAGTTAGATTACGAAACGAGCCAAAAGGAGCCAAAAGGCCAAAAGGGCAATCAAATGCAGTAATAGGGTTCTAGGGTTCTACATCATCATCAATTATATGATTTCGCTTCTAACAATTGCGGTGTTGATCGTTTGGTTGCTGGCCCTTTTGGCTGAGCATTTTGGCTGAGCATTTTGGTGGCCAACTTTTAGTTTCGTCTTAGTATTGTTCAGATTTGGAATGTTGGTACCTTCCGCATAAATTGTGCCTTAACCATGTTATTCGCGCGTCTATAGATGTGATGTAATGCAATGAGGTTTAATAAAACAATCGAGTAGGTAATCCCGAGTACTTGACTTATAAACTCAATATTAAAAATTATCAGCCGTACAAACCACATCAACAAACCACATCAATAAGACATATTGATCATTACAAACAACTACCGAAACTGGTGCGTTTGTAGCTCTTTATTATTTGGTTGTTCTATTCGGTGACTCGTAAGTGTTGTTGTTCTCCCCACTTGGATCCTACTCCCCCCACCACCACAATCACCACAATCACCTGACTCGTTCGCCATACTTGCAGAATTATGTCCCAACAATCCAAACCAACTTATATACAAGCGTATCGCGAGCCGAGACTCGATTCGACTCTACTTCCTACAAGACAAAAGAATGTTAAGTACCAAACGAGTAGACAAAACTTAGGCTCACACAACGAATATTTTTGTTCGTTGTGAGTGTATGTAGTGAAGAATTCCCATGCATAAAGCCTAATTAGGATACTTGCTCCACAACCGATGGAAATTTACCACGAGCATGATGCATCGAGGAAGTAAGGTAGTAAGTAGTTAATATGACTTAATGTACAATGCTAAGGAAAAAACAGGCCCCGGTGCATTTTCGGGCATGACCGCAGTGATCCCTCCTCCCCCACCAAAAATAATTCTAATTCATAACCTAGTCTGTTTTTTTTTTTTTTTTTCCCTCATTATCGCTTTGGTCAAGTTTAGTTTCGCTAGTTCCTCAGGGCAGTGCTCTATGATCAAGATCCCCTCCATTAAGTCCGTCTTCTGCAGATGCAATCTGAATATTGTGGGATTGTACTGGTTACGATCGATGGGGCGCGCCGGAACTTCGGGAGCGAACCTTCTCTGCCGAAGCGGACAATCATTATTCATCCCAAAAACCTGTACTGTACTGTAGTGTACTGTGGTATTTGTGCATTAAAAAAACACATTAAGTATTATGTGCTTATACAATTAACAATTAACGTTACTTGAGGATGAATTTAAGGTCCGGTGATTTTGGCAATTTTGCCGATTTGACGTTGCATGTGACTAATCGCAGTAAAGCCTCTACTGTATAATTTATAGTTTTCCAATTATAGTGGGTAACTTTTTTTTTTTGTTTTAGTCATTTTAGACATGTGAATTGTTCTATCGGCTTGTCAGATTCTTTGAGGCCAAACGCAGCTTGCGGGGTTAACAAATAGTGAAACTAGATGTGCCTTGCAGCTGTCAATACAACCATTATGAATTCCTGGTAAGCCCCCTCTCCATCATTCAAATGAATATGATTTAAAAAAAGTCCGTTAAACCTACCACCTTAAAATGTGTCTTTTAAATATCTACTAGTTTATAAATGTAATTTAATTTAATTTTTTTTTTTTTTTTTATATTTGCCTTTCTGTTAATGCCGTGTAGACTATCACCCATGCGATGCGATGCGGAATACTAAGGCGAATAGTGACATATATTTGACATGCAATTTAAACCATAAATCAAGAGGAAGTTAAATTATTATTGTATTATTATTGTAGGGGATTGTTAGCCTAAGTCCGAGTCTCGTACTTCGAACTCCGCAAATTCATGCTTCTGCCTGAAATATTGGCTGGTTTATGCTTGAGTTTGCGCGGTTGCATCTTTCTATGTGCTTAATCTAATTTTTATTTATTTTATTTAATTAGTTTAATCAGTGAATTAGTAAAATTTTAACCCATTAGTCTTACCTCACCCCCTCCCAACAGTTCGTAATCCCGGACGGAGTTGGTAGTAACAATAACCATATTCGAATGACTCTAAAAATCAATTATTTTGTTGAGTATTGGTTTATCTTTTATAAAATATCCGTGGGTCCGAAATTCCACGTAAATTTGGACTTAAGCCGAACGTTGAATAATCAACCTTCGTAAACCGATAAACCGAACTGATAGTAAAATTTAAATAAATAAAACGAATTAAAAAAAAAAAAAACCCTTAAACCACCCACCAAACACTCTTTGTCCGTTTGGTGCCCGTCCTTACGCCTCAACTATATCGCTCCTTTTGGTAAATCGATTTTGTGGCGGAGGATCTACTCAAACGTTAATTACAAAGGTACACGCTCACATCCCATTCCACTTGATGGTTATGAATATCTGCATCATTAAATAAGCGAGGGGAACTAAGTGGCGTCACCTAACTCACAGACAGCTTTTTTTCTGGCCAAGCGAGTTAAGTTGCTTTAATGAACAAGCGAAAGGTAACTTAAAGTCCTTATAAAAAAAAAAAAAAAAGAACCCTTCGGTTGGATAAGCAAGAAGCATAAAACTGCAAAGTTGACCAAGCCTCCAGAACCCTCAAAGTTATGTAAAAATCACCTAACCCCCAGCCTCAAATAACCCTTCTAATTAACATCTGTAACATTCTAATAATTTTAACTTTAGTATTAACTAGTAATAGATAAATTATAAATTTATTGGCACGGGAAACGGAATAGTTCGTTTTAACCAGTTTATTCTTTTGATTGGGGGAGAATGCAGGGGATACAAAAATTTTTAAACATTGTCTAAGGAGTATTTTTTTTTGTTACAAGCCAGAAAGTTGGTCATTTTGGAAGTGCAGTTCGGCTCGTTGGTTTCGTTTAGAATGTCCCACTCGGTCCGCTCCGACCACTCCGTTTTCGTCACTACTATCGCCTACCAAATTTCATTAGTTCTCATGCATTAGTCTATTGTTAATGCGCAACAAGATTTTTTTTTTTTTTGTTTTATTTCATCAGTTGAAATTTTGATTGTATTGAGTCAATACCAAACCTGTTATTGAGAATTTATATGCTTAGAAGATTCTAAAAGCTATGCATTAGATATATATAACCGGCCCGCGGCTTGGCAACGCACGCAATTGTGATAAGTCCGAACCTCTTATCGGATTAAGCCTATGGGCTAGCGAAAGGGATTACTCCGAACTATACATATAGCCCTTTTACAACAATTTTTCACCTTAACTATGTATTTTATATATTTATATACTACATATTATACATATTATAGCTGCACTACAAAATTCGCACCAATAAAGTTGCGCTAAATCTAGACTAAGTGGAACTAGCAAACAGTTGTTGCGTCAGGTTTTTTGATCTGATCTGTGCATTCCAGGTATTATATTGTAACAGACTCAAGTCAAAGCCTCGTCTATGGTTATCCATGCATTCAATGCATAAGTCAATGCGATTATAATTACAATAATAAATAATCAGGACAGAGTCAATCCATTTATAAAAATTATATATAGTAACTTTTTATAGGGGTATTTTTACTAACCAATAATTGGAAACCAATCCTTTGTATTATTTTAACTCTTTCGTCGTGTTTTTTTTTTTCGTTGATTATTTCAATTGCAACATCATTAAACTATACCGAAAAACATTCGATGCACCCTGTGCAACATGTTTCGAAAACTTGACCTATACATAAAAATTAATATTATTTAACCTTATGTACTTTTATCAATTGCTGGTTATTCGCAATGATGCAATGAGATACTGTTCCTATTGTTAGTTGTGAGTGAGACGGAATAGATAAACTTTATTATTGTCAAAATAGTTGATTTATTTATGCAAGTTTCAGTATGAACAATCAGTCAGTTGAGATGTCGGTTAAAATTAAGTTTGCGCTTACTTAATAGTACCTTTCACAATAATTTGGACTGGGCAATAAGATTCTATTACCTAATCTTAGTCATACAGAAATAAGGAACTACAACAACAACAAAAAAAAATGATTGAAGCCCAAGACAAGTGTAGTGTTCAGGTTTTTTTTTTCCTCCGGTTGTGAACTATGATATAAGTTCTATTGTTTTAAACTATGTTAATTACAACTAAATTAAAGGTTAAAACCAAATCACAAAATTGCGCTTTCACATATAGGTAATGAAGAGGAATTTTTAACCGATAGAAAATAGCAAAATCCTCTAGATCCAGTTGATTGAATTGAGGAATTGTTAGATAATTGTGATATTTTGCAATTACGTGCTCCTAAAATTCCAGGAATTGAATTTCAGGACCCTTTTTAAGCTTTATTTCTTTGCTTTTAACCGTCTTGATGCGGAATCCAATGAACTCCGAGACCCAACAATTGTCCAGCCTTTTTTTTTCTATGTTCTTATTGTTCATTATTATAATTATATTTTAACCATTATGTTGGCGTGTTTGCATGTTCCCCGTACCTGTACCTGTACCTGTGTCTGTGCCTATAGATACACCTAGAAACTGTCATTAGCGAAGGCTAATAGGGGCGTGGGTGCGGAATACTTTGTTATGATTAAGTCCCTTAGTGGGTATTCCTATTCTTTTTTAAAAAAAAACAAAGTCCCCCCACCACATATGTGGTATTGTAATTCAATTGCATTAATTCGGTGTAGATGTAGATGTAGATGTGAATATTCGTATATGTAATTATCCAGTGTTTGCAGCCAATCAGGATTAATTCGGCTTATACAGCTAAATTAATTTGCCCAATTTCAAGTACCCCAGCGTCTCTGTAATTCACATAAAAATATTGACCTCACTTAATTCTATATATTCCCAATTTAGATACATCATCAACGCCTCAATGTAAAGCTGTTTATGCCAATTTTTCAAAAACAAATCCAATGTAAAATCCTACGGCTTCCTTTTCATCTCCTTCAGCACCATATTTACCATCAGATCTCTTCATACCTTCTATCAAATTCTTGTTAAGCTTACTGAAGTACTTTGGAATTTCTTGGTTAAAAATATCAATGAAATTCTTCTTATACTTTAAGGTCATTCCATAATCTTCACAAAGAGCTCTCAAGACTTCAAATGGAACAACATATTCTGGAACATCATCAATGGCATCCTTTAAACTGTAGTTATATTTGTTACCAAAAGGAGGTCTAAAAACACCATTCTCAGGTGGATCCTTATCAAAAGTGACAGAATATAAGTCATTACCAAATCTTTTATGACCATCTTTATCAGGAAGAAAATCCTTCTTGACGATCTTATCTCTGATGAAATCAGACGATGGAATGGTTCCAATAAAGGTTCCACCAGGTCTTAAAGACTTGGAGACGTTGTTTAACAAAGTATGCACTTTTTCTTCAGTTTCAAAGGCATAATGTAATGCAAATTGAATCGATACACAGTCAACTGGGAACACTTTATCGATAATACCAGGGAAGTTTGGCTCAAGAATATCAGGAACAAAGTGACTAAAACAGTCACCAGTAGCGAAACAAGCTTCGAATTGATATTTCTTCATTCTCTTAGGGTCATTCGCAGCACCATTATTATGTCTAGGAATAAATCTGGCCTTATTTCTGGAATATCTGGAGAAAGCTTCTTTGATGGAAGCATCGGAGATATCAATACCTACGTATTGGTCAATTCCCACGAATTCGATCTTGTTAAGGTCACCACCTTTACCACAAGCAAGGTCTAGAATGGCTGATGGCTTATTGTAGTATGGATCACTGATTTTCTTAACAAAGTTTCCTAATAATATATACTTAATAGTATTGTTAAAGTTTCTCAATTTATAAATTGGCGACAGGGTACGTGGACCTTGTAACTTAGACTGGTGTGTTCTTTGGTTGTAATGGGACCTCACGATACTGTTGATGTCCTTGGATGCTCTGTTGGCGATCTGACTCTGGAATGTATGGTATTGACGTTCATACACCTGGTTAGGCACACTGCCTTGATATGAAGCAGGATTGGCTGCTGCTGAGTACGGCTGAGCTTCTTCATCTGGCTCAGCAGATCCCCGGATCAACTCTCTTGGATTCGGTTCTTCATCTTCTTCTCTTGGTCTCTTTATTCTGGAACTGGTACCTACTGCCCCATACTTGGAATACTTATCATTAGCGCTATTATCTTCTTCTCTCGTTATACGACGGCTGGATGTGTTATCACTGCTTCTGGATCCGTATTTGTCGTACTTGTCTGCAGCCTTGCCACTCTTAAGCCATGCTGGTACATCCGAATTGGTACCGCTATAGGCTGATGATGTTTTAGGTCTTGATGATGATGATGCTTCTCTTCTAGAGAATGCATTGGGAAGATCCAGGTCAGTACTTCTTTTAGACGATTGAGCACTTCCGCTCACAGAAGAGCTGCTTCCAGGGCTTCCAGAACCTTCCATGGTCTTGCCCTCTTTGGATCCATTGGTTTCGTCTTGTTGGACTTCTTGATGGTCACCGTGGTTCACCTCGGTATCGGCCCCTTGGATGCTGCGCTCGGTACTTTCTGCGCTTTTGCCGGCAGTTTCAGGTTCAACCAGTTGACTCCGGTCGCTCACCTCCTTTTGCTCGGCTCTCTGATCCTGTTCACTCATGTTATTTATAAAAAATATGAACTTTTGACTGTAAATGGTGTAAATTGAATCTATAGGGCATGGCACGTGACCAGCGAGATGCGGCTCCCTACAACCTCCTAGATAATAAGATCAGCGTTTCACCCTACAGAGAAGATCCTAATCGCAAGCTACTTGAAAAATAACATTATTATGTGTGGAGGTAGATTCGAACTGCTTCTGCAAAGCGACGCCCTGTAATTTTCCACCCTGTGCAGATGTTCTCTAGATAAGTGGTAGATCGCTTCGTATAAGCGAATGTACATTGTAGCCGCCAGCCAGCCATTGGTTGGCAGAAATAGTAACTGCGATGACGTTCGGTAATTCCTACGTCTTTTAGGTGTAAATAATATTAAAACTGTGCAATTACGAGTAGGTAGCCATGAACATTACTAAGAGCTTACGTAATACACAATTATTTTAGTATATCAAGAATAAAAGGCCAACAATTGAGTGATTTAGCCATTGGTGCATCTTGAGGGGAGCTGAGATGTTACGGAATGTCGAAGGATTACTGCCGGTATTTGAAAAGAATATTTTCCGGGAATTTACGAGGAGAAAAGCTTCTGTAAACAAACCCATTGGGAACCAATAATAATATTCGGTTATATAGTCAGTTTCAATTACACTGCGACACGTGCGGATATTATATAGCAGGAACAGCTAAGGGTCTAGAAAGATTGCATTAATAAGCGGATTAGGGTTTGTCAACTTCTCCGAAACTAACATTGATTAGCTCATCATCCTAGAGAACTGATCTTTACTAGTATCGGACGACTGGATCCATTTTATGGCCTACTTAGACACCACTTCTATACTCATACTGCTTACCTTAATTTACAAAGACATTTTCTTTCGCAGCCATATAGACATGTTTCTTGAGAGAGGAATAAATAATTTAATGATTTAATCTAATTCTAAATAGAAACTCATCACCAGTGATGATAAAAAGCAGCGTCCTATCATACATAGAATTGACTCTATAAAGAGGCTCTGTGGATGGCAGACACTTGCTCTATAACTTCATTTATAGTCTCTTCTTCCTTAGGAAGAATATGAGTACCTTCAAACTTAATTATGACTGGATTGTCATACAACAGAGCCAAGTATTGGGTTTGAAGTGGGGTCACAACACTATCACTTTCTCCATATACACATACGATTTTTGTTGGAAGATTAGGAGGAACCTTGAAAAGGTGTTTGTAGTGAGGATTCAATTCCACTTTACTGATATACTCATCGATATCAGTTATGGCATGAATATCATCGGAAGTGTAACCTTCTAATGGAGTTGTGAAGGCCAATGCTGAGAACATCAAGGCAAATTCAAGATGTGGATGTTCCGGTATTCTCAGGTGAATATTATTGGCAATAATCGCAGCCATTGCACCACCTTGAGAAAACCCAAGCACCCCCGCATATGGACCGTTTTTCTTGATATGCTCAATTACAAAGTCGACTGAAAAATCAGCACCCTGGTTGAACCCTGACTCTGGCCCTGTATGATTCCACCATGATCTGTTGGAATCACGCCGCACGATCTTGTCCCAAAGGGTTCCGTTACCCTCGGGATCTTCCATTTGGGTAAGACGTATGGTGAACTCACCTTGAGGGCTCATTACAATAGGTTGGTTAATGAATTCGAATTCATAGTTCTTGAGATGTTTTCTAATTCTGGAAGTCTTATGGTAGAACACATCGGCTCCTTGAAGGAACCCTCCGAAACAGAGAATTTTCTTGGGCATTGGTATTGGGATTGGAAGTAGAACTCGGTTTTAAATTTGAAATTTTTTTTGTAGTGGGGTCAATTAATAAGTCTATACCGTTTTAGTGGGACCTAAAGAGCGGGGGTAGCCGAAGAATAAGACCGAGCACAACAGTTTTTGACAAAAAGATCAAGGAACAGAACAAGAACTAGTCGACGGAGTTAAGCTAGTGCTTTTCTTGGATCAGGAAAAGTGATGATAGTGTAACCTCGTAATAGTAGTGTAGTACGGGTGAGTAACGTTCAATTGTATCAACTAATAACTGTAAGACTGGTACGTATCAACTGGTCTGGTCTCTTAGTAGGAAAGTATTTGCAACCGGACTAAGAGTCGCGCGCGGGTCGCCCTATTTATATAATCTGGGGTTCAGTTCAGCTCCCCTCATCACTGGAAGCATGAGCTTAGGCGAGATTTTTGCCGGTATAGGCAATGAAATAGACAAAGAGTAAGTAGATACCGAGGAAAGGACCAAGTGGATGATCAAGTGAGTGCTGGTTGAAGTTGGAAGGATCAAAAGTGGCCAGGGATTCATCAATATAAGTAATGAAAATCATCAACCAAAAACTTCAACAAACACCTTCAAAAGTGCATGTGATAATGGGTCACCATGATTGTGAAGTAACCAGAGACTGGAGGTGAAGCGGACCAAAGGGAACCAAAAGAGAGCCAAAGATCAAAGATTGGACCATACTGGTGATTGGTGATGACTGGTATCAACAACGAGATGACAGATCAACTCAGCTAAGGACGCGCATCTGATGAGCCCCGGCCCCACGGAAAGACTTAAGAAGGACCAGATGAAGGATGAAACAGGGAATAACAAGGGATCCCAGTCCAAGATTTATTGTTTCAGCAATCAGTCCATGTTCTGATGAACAATTCACGAGTTATTTCGAAGAAATGGCCAAATCAATTCAATTGTTGCACCAGATTCAGGTGGATCAACAAAACTGAGGAATCAGCCAAGACAAACACAAGATTGCACCACCAACGCATTCAATTGTTGCAAATCCATTGTCCTAGAACAAAGAACACTAAATACTAACTTCAGGTCCGAAACTAAAACCATAATCAGGGAAATTGAACAACAGTTTCTCTCACAAATATCAGAATTAAAGTCAACAGTTTCTGATGTGGTCTACAAATCTCCTAGAGAATTAGACCAACTGTCTGAGACCAAAGACTTTATTCAAAGCTTCATCCAAAAGACTGAAGTTAAAGGATCTCCAACTCTTCTTTCAGTCAGGGCCTTATTCCTTGAATCTCGTGAGAAGCTCCTCAATATAGATGGTAAAAAGATTCAGAAAGAATCTATCTTACAAAGATTCAGAGAAGAAGCTATATACATATTATTAGTGGAGAGATATTTCCATGTTGTTGCATCTGTTTTTGCCCCAGATTCAAAGGAAATTAAAGTACTGATGGTTTCTTCTGATTCCGCAGAAGGAATACTCATGACTCCTGAAGAGATTAAGTATAGTCTTGATTTGGAAGTGTTTGACTACTCCGATTATCTTTTGGCATTATTCAAATTGACAGATACAATTGTGGAATTCACCACTAATGCCATCATTAGAATTTCTGTGTCTGAAGAGCTGAAGACCGAGGAGGGAAAGGTTCCGTATTCTGTAGCATTATTGAACCTGGAACTTCTTACTAAATTACAAAAGGGATTCCAAATGTTGGACTTAAAGAACGATAACATTAGAAGAAAGTATGATGGTTTGAAGTATAATGTCAAGAAGGTCAATGGTGTTGTTTATGACTTGAGTTTAAGAAAATTAATTGTCAGAGACTGTAAAGTTGAATAAAGTTAACACCAGCCACTAATGACATTTCACGTACAAGTTAATCCAATACATGCATTGAAGGTAAATTCACAAAGTTACCTTTAAAAAGCACAATAAATAGTAATAAATAATCACTTAAAACATTAATATTGTCCTAATATTCAAGTTTGCTATATTTACATTAGTTTCATTATGTGAATCATTAGAATTCGTTATATAGCATAGCTATTTAAATCTATACTAGACGTTATATAGATATTTCAAGTTTAATCGTTGCTTGTATCAGCACCCAATCTTCTCGACTTACGTCTTCTCTTCGGCTCTTCAGTGGTTGCAACACTTCTCTTTCTACCATTGGTACTTGTTGGTGGTGAATCCTTTTTAGGTTCGTCAGCTTTAGCATCCTCAGGCTTAGTATCTTCAATGATCTCCGGTTCAGCTTTACTTCTTCTGGTCCTTTTCTTAGTGGTTGTAGTTGTGGTTGCAGGAGTTTCTTCAACATTTTCGGTTGGTATGGAAGTAGCTTCTGGTTCCTCGATAGGAGTAGGTTCTTCGACCGTGACAGGTTCTTCGACGGCAGCTGGTTCTTGATCAACAACTTCCACATCCCTTGGATCAGAATTAGAATCCGCTTCAGCTGAATCAACCTTAGGCTCTTCGTTATCTGCTTCAGATTCCTTGACTTCTTCCGAAACAGAAGGTTCTTCAGGCGCAGCTTCACCATTTGGAGGATCTTCTGCACCAGGGCCTTGAGCCAATTCTTTAGTAAGTTCGTCTGTTGCCTGAGCGGCTACATCGTTTACCAGTTCAGCTTCTTTAGGTGCTTCTGCTTCAATAGTTGGTTCACTATTAGGTGCTTCGGCAGCAGCTTCTGATTCGTTTTTCGCAGCCACTTCAGTTACTGGTTCGGATGCAGCGGGTGCTTCAGCCACACTAGTTATTTCGTTGTCTGGGGCATCTGGACCCTGAACTTCAGAAATTTGATTCAGAGGTGTTGAACCTTCAACAGCGCCAATTTCAACGCCCAGAGCGGAACCTTCAACACCTGAAGATGTTGGCTCTGAAGGGATGGCGGAAGATACGGGAGCTGAATCTGGAACTGGAACTGGAACTTCAACAGACCCAGAATCGGAAGTAGCAGTGGCTTGATCTGTCGTAGTTGTTGCAGGGGTTGTTTGCGCGGTTGCAGTTAGTGATTGTGGGAAATCCGGCAACTTAAATAACCCTGGAGGAGCTCTTAATACTCCATTAGTAGGCTTTGCATTCGCAGCCAACCATGCTGCAAACTGTTCCTTAGGAATATAACCATTTTGTAAATTAGTAAGACTTGGAGGGAGAGATGAAAGTGAAGAAGTAAGACCTGCAAGTGAAGGAGGCAAGGTCAAACCACCTGTACTGTTTGATCTATTTTTCAACTCTTCCATTCTTGCAGCATCTGCTTCTTCCCGTTTCTTTTTCGCCTCTTCTTCCTCTTGTTTCTTCTTTTCCTCTTCTTCTTCCTTTAGTCTTTTAGCTTCGGCCTCATTTTGCTCTTTTGCCTGTTCCACATATTCATTGAATAATTTAGGGTTTTTGACTAAAATAGCTTCAATTTCACGCCTGAACATTTTCAACAAGTCGTTAGCAAATGGGAAAATATCTCTCTTGGCAATCTTTTTAACCTTTCCGGTAGGACTGTCTGTACTTGCAGGAGTAGCGGCGGCGGCAGCTGCTGCAGCGGTGGCAGCAGGAGTGGAAACAGCAGGAGTAGCTGCAGTGGCAGGAGTGGTGGTGGTACCACCACTGGTACCAGGTGGAGCAGTCAATGGATGATCAAAGTCTTTATCAAAGTAAAGGTAGATTTTAAGGAAAGTTCCAACAATTGTATCATCAATAAGAGAGGTAGGTCCAAAACCATTATTGAATTTTTTCATGTCATGGATTGCATGAAGTAAACACAAATGAGCTTCCAAATCTTTAGGAATACCATTTTGTTGGAGGACTTCCAAAATGGCTTTAGAGTTTAATATAAATGTTTGGTAAGTCAAAGATTGCATAAATGTTTCAAAGAAGTTGAAATTCTTACCAATATTAAGAGAAGATCTGATGATGTTACAGATGGAGGAGCAAAGACTTTCCCAAGCTGAATAAAGATCAATCATAGTAGAATTGGACCTTCTAAGCTTAGGCAACATTTGGATAAGACTGATTAAATCAAGCTTATTGGTGAGCAATTGAATGTAGAATTTGGAGTATTGGTAGGTATAGTAGAAATGCTTACCAGGTCTTTCATTCTCAGGCTTCCAAATCAGTACTAAAGTCTTACTGGTGGCCTTTAATGAGATGAACGAAGACATTTCTTCTAATGCTTCATCCACTTTACCAAACTCATCAAACAAGATCTTTGCAAGTCTAAAGCTTGGCTTATGGTGCCAGTTCTTCTTATCATAAGAATCAATCTTCTTAAGGGCAGAAATGATTAGGTCATAAAAGTTATCATCATTAAGATGATCACCAATTTTTAATTCTATAACCGGGTCCGACAGGAGTAACTTGACTGCTACGTCAAAGTTCAACAAGAAAGCCTTGTAGTACTTGTAGATCATCGACACCAACAAGTAGTGAGGCTCCACTATGTGGTCGACAACTGATTGTTGACGGGCCAATTTACAAGCTTCTTGTAAGGTTTCAAGAACATAAACTGCATCGAGCTTCAATTTCCTCTGAACCTTGGCCAAGTAGTAGTAATTAAGCCAGTCATCAGGTTTGGATTTGATGGATAAATGGAGCGATTGTTGGATCAATTTGAGACAAAGCTGTTTAGGAACTGAGCTGTTCAGAACAGTGACAAAAGCAGCACCTCCGGAAGGCCTCTTGATGAAACGTGGTTGACTTTGAACCTTGAATGCATGCATGTTCATAGGTTCCATACAAGCACTATACATTTCCTTGGAGAAAGAGCTCATAAGATCACCAATGATCGGTTTAACTTGATTGTTCTTGTATTTAATGGTACCATTAATGGCCATTAAGTAGCACAAGAGTGACTTTCTTTGTAAGTTGGCGGTACCGACTTTTCTATCACCCACAGTCAATTTATCACTTGTCCAGATCAAGTCATCTTCTACCAAATACCCATATGCTTGCCCAAGCAAATACCAACTCTCAATACGGTTAGTATAGTGGATAAGATCATTCTTCAAAAGCATGATGATTTGTTCCAATTCCACTGCTCTGCTTTGCATATTCTTTTTACGGACTTTGTATGATGAAAAGATAAGAAGTCCTTGTAAGTAATACAATCCTGATTTAATAATGTCATTTGTAGGGCTTTGAGGAGCCTCTTCAAGGTCGAGGTTCAAGAGTCCATGGAATGCATCACGTAAGAAACGAGGAGTAATTCTGGTGACTTCAAAGAAGTACTCGAATGTTGAGTCATTACGGCTCAAAACACTTTCGGATTGTTCAAGATTAGGATCCCCAATGACCTCATAAAAGTCATCAATGATAGCTTTGGTGTCCTGTTTAGGAATTCTTACTAAAGGATTCTTAACAAAACAAAGTGGAAGCACAAATTTGGACAATTCAATAGTAGAATCAAAATTAAGCTGTTCCTTTGTTGGGGTGTAGTGATCACTTGGAGTGAATTTCTCAACCGAGATCTTGTAATGGTATCTACAAGATATAACTTGAGACAACTCCTGTGATGAAGCAGTGGTGAGCTTAAAAAGACCAATGCTGTCTTGCGCCATTCTTAAGAAACGACCGGCAGAACAGGAGCAGAGCTTCTTGAGTCCCAAATGGGAGTGAATATGACTAATAAGGTTTATCAATGATTCACCTTCTTGATCCATTTCCGATGCTTCTTGAATTTTGGCTTGTTCTGGTTCAGCCATCTCAATATCACCATTATCTTCAGTTTTGACAATCGAGTTGCCAGATTCAATATTAGCAGTTGGTTTCTTGGCAGCATAGTAGTAGATGACCAATAAACTCATAGTGCTGACAAAGAGGTTACGCAAATTGTCCCAAGAAACATTGGATTTTCCCTTGATGGAAAACTTCAAACTGGAAATGGAAGCAGCTTCTTCATGAAGATTAAAGATATAGAAAAGTTCCACGAATCTGACCAACTTCTGAATAACATCGGTTCTTGCTCCAGATCTGGGTAATTGCCATTTTAATTTGCTTAAACTTTCCAAGTATGTGTTGAGAATATCACCATAAAATCCAATAATGTTCAAGAAAGTGGTTAATCTGCTTGAGGTTGGGAGGTTCTCATATTCTTCACTAGTTAAGTATTGATGAATAAATTCTAGAACCTTTTCAAAACCAAATTGGAAACTGTCAAAACGGTTTGCTCCTAAGTAATAGATGAAAAGTACGTTCCAAAGATTGAGTTTCATATCAACTGGAGAGGATTGAAGGAACTCTTTGATTGAAGCCATTGCTTCTTGATCAATGGAATCTTCAATTACTTTGGTTTCGATTAAAATACCTTCAAGAAGCTCTATGGCTTCGTTATTATTTTCAATTGATTCAGTATAAATGATTTTGGAAAACATCGACATTACTGACGTGGTGGTGAGCTGGGACTTAATCACTTCCATATTAATTCCTGTAATATTGTCATAATTAGGAAGTAAAATGTCGAGATTGTATGTGCAACTGCTCACATAATCCATCAATTGATTAAGTTTTACCATGATGTGATCGGAATGGGCCCAATCATTGTTCTGGGCTTTTTCCTTATTGATTTCACACCATTTAAATCTGGATTGAAGTCTGAAGAATACTTCGTGAGCGGAAATATGCAGACTCGACTCGTCCTGCATATCAACATCAGAATCATTTGCAACCAATCTTTCAGTCACATAGATAACATCTTCATAGAATCCGATCCAACGGTCCAATTTGTCCTTGATTTTCATTAATTCCAAACTGAGGTTGTTAACTGCTGCTTTTGGTGGTTTTGGTCCCTTCTTGGTACTTGAAATAATCCCCATTAGTTGGGTCTTTATGGATATATAAGTGTCTACCAATATTTCCTGAATACTGATAATTACACTTAATTTTGCAAGCCCTTCTTCGATAGATACTGGAGGGCATGACTTCAAGTTGTCCATTAAACAGATATCGAATTGGACCACCCATTCCTTAATTTGTGTGTATAATTTAGGGCTCCACATGACGTCAGAAATTAAACTAGTAGGATTGGCATGATAAGTGTTATGACCAGAAGGTCTTAATCCCAAAAGACGAGTGAGTATATGAATCTTTATGTCCTTGTAGTGAAGGTATTGTCCATTCAATTCCTGTAAGTAGTCTCTGATGGTGTCTTTATTTTCTACTGATTCAAGCTTTGGAATCTGGTCGAGGTCTCTTGCAGAACCCTTGGTACCAAAAGTATTGAGTACTTCTATCAATTTGAGTCTTTCATCTTCGCCAGATTTGGATGATGCTGCCTCGTCAACTGCGAGTGATTTGGTTGCTGTGGAATCCCATTCATTAAGAAGTTCCACGAAATCATGGGTATATAAAGATGCGATACGTGATGAAGGAGCACTGAAATAGACTTCGATCATATTGGAGACCTTCAAGTCTTCAATATCTGGGTTGATAGAGCCAAGGTACTCATTTAATGTCACAAAAAACTGGCCAGTGAGGTAGAAGTACTCTGGTTTAAGGTCCACCTCTGGGGTGTCTGTATCTCCTCTGGCCAATCTCTTAGAAGATCTGGAGGTTCTGTTTTTGGAAATATCTTCAGTCTCAGGAAGAGCAGTTGCTTGGTCTCTATCTGAAGCTTCCTCTGGCTTCTCGGTATCTGCAGTTTCAGAATTAGCTTTGCCAGTTTCCTCATCTTGATCAATTGGTTCCTCGGTTTGTTTTTTCTTTTCTTCTTCTGAGTCATCTTTTGAATCTTCTTTTGAACCTTCTTTTGCCTCTTCCTCTTCTTCTGCTTTGGTTTCTTGTTCTGCGTCTTCTTTTTGTTCCTCAATTTGTTCCTCATCTAGACTTTCTCTTGCATCCTCAAATACGTCCATTTGTTCATCTTGATCTTGATCTTCTTCTTGTTCTGTAGCCTTTTCTCCTTCATCTTCTGAATTTTTTTCTTCGGCCTTTTCTGGTTCAAGCTCAGGCTCTGGTTCTGGTTCAGGCTCTGATTTGACTTCAGGCTCTATGTGTCCAGTCGCTTCTTTTATCACAAAGTCGACTTGTTCGATTGGATCCTCGGTCAATAAGTACGGTTCAATAAATTTGATTTTGCTCCTTTGTACATCTTCCAACTTCTCATCGTCTTGCATAGTTTTGGCTTCTTTATTAATGCTGGTCATGATATTCGTCCAATTCAAACTGGAGTCTTCGAAGGAAAGGTTTATATCTATTTTCCGCTTTGTATTAGATGCCAAGATTTGTTTGTTGAACTCTGCTTTTATGGATTCAATGAAGGAATATTTGGTATTAATTCTATTGGTCTCTGTGATAATTTCTTTGTCGAACTTGGATTTTTCGTCTATTTTTAAAATATTTT
Organism: Suhomyces anneliseae; assembly: GCA_030568535.1. Classification (NCBI taxonomy): domain Eukaryota; kingdom Fungi; phylum Ascomycota; class Pichiomycetes; order Serinales; family Debaryomycetaceae; genus Suhomyces; species Suhomyces anneliseae. The sequence goes on along the minus strand of JAJMGB010000008.1, from coordinate 106,558 downwards.
TGATCATGTTGTATCGCCTCTTGATAGTTCCACTAATCGGTAAAAGGCCATATAAATCATCACTTTCCACTTTCCCACTTAAGGAATATTCCAAGGTAAACTTGGCAAGTTTGTATACCTTTAAATACATGAAAAGCTCATATAATTGATCCAAGAGTTTTTCATCGCCCTCTTGGTAATATAAGGCAATACATAAATCATCAATTAAGGTATAAAACATATCACGTAACTTTTCGTGGCTCTTTTCCGGTTTAACTTTATCAAAACTCATCAATTGTTTAATCATTTCAGGGTCCTTTTCGGCATTTTTAAGAATATCCAAGTATAAAAACCCACGATTTCTAAATACCAAGAACCTTAATGTTTTAATATTAGGCGAGAAAAAACTCAATTCGTCTGTAACCACATTCTGTGATCCCTTTTGAAGTCCCCTAACGAAATCCTCTTCTTCATGATAATGATTTGATAATACATCGAGTTTAAATAATTCATCGTACACTTTAAAACATTCGAGTAACTGGTGTGATTTTTGATAATTGAGTGCTTCTTGGAATAGCTTGAATGCTTGCTCGATCTGAAGTTCCCTTGAATGTTCTTCTTCTAGATCCTTCTTGCTAACCGCTGGATCTTCTGCTAGATTTAGGGGAATAAACGAGGACTAAAGTTAGAAACGGGGTTTGAAAAGATACCGGGCGTTGAGGACACGGTTGGTGACGCGTGCAATGGTCCGGGGGTCTTTGATTCGATACTTACCATCTTGGTGTAGCCAGTGTGTTGCAGTGTATTGGTGAATAGTAAATTTTCGGGGCGTGTTTGGTCATGTGTTGGATCACGTGGAAACGGTATTTGTGATCACGTGTAACAATACACAACACCAACAATATCAACCCAATTGAAAGCCCAAACCAAGAATATTGATCAAGAAAGATCTAATATCACATAGCAGTCCTTTGAAGGTTGTCTTTCTTGCTGTCATTGTGCAATTTATTCAACAGGTTGGTCGGTTTTTGCCTTTTATCAGTACTTGATCTGGGATTATTAGACTGCTTCAAAGCTTGCTTGAGTAAACAAATGTTTAGAGCAGCAATTTGCATAGTTTTACATTATTCAATTGGTTGAATTCTTGCTGGTGTCATCTTCTCTTGATCCCTTAGTATCAGCAGCGGGTTATATTACATTTGTACACTAAAATACCGTAACAAACCCTAAAAGTAGCACTAAAAAAGAATGCCAAATGCACTCAATTCTAACAAGCTATTTTTGAAGCCTCGCTGGAATAATTTAGGTACTATTTTACCATTATATGGTCTCTATTCCTGTAGTAACAGGGACATCAAGATTTTAGCGCTTACGTAATTTATGCCCAATTATTACCAATCATTACATTTCTTCAATAACGACCAAAAAAGCCCAAAACAACAAGATATGCCACACAATCATGACTTGGCTGTGACTATGTACTCCCATGCTAATTCAACACATAATACTACCTCTGTGTCAATGGGATCAGGACACATCTTGTTGAGTCATCTTCAACTAAGTGAATCATTCGCACGTGCATACACGTGAGATCTTCTCCATCTTGTGATACTACGATAAGTTCAGCCTTGGCGATTCGTATATCGCGGGCTCTGAGATAAACTATTTTAACTATCAGCAAATTTTTCACCGTCAAAAAAGGGCCTAGTTCCGATTTTTCACTCAGTAAAAGGAATAATTGCCTAATTCGGTCCACTCTGGATACCCATTTTGCGCTAATACTATCTAATTGGGTGAACTGAGTTCCTAATAGGAACCACAGTTTCGTTCCTTGGTTACTTATCAGTTTTTGCCAAGAGAATCGCAATTTGCGCCCAACTGCCTAATTCGTACTATCAGCGGAAACTCTAACTTTTACCAATCACTGTCTGTACCGAGTTCAGTCCGTATATGCGAATCCTATTACGATTACCACTAACAGTTAAAGGTTCCGAAGATTGCTTCTAATAGCCTAAAATGACTGGTAACGGTAATTTTTTGCTTCTTTCTACTCTATCTACATTGGCTCTAGGATTCAATTCTATCGTGTCTATTAAATTAATAATTAGTGATTAGCTTCTATGATACATTAAATTATATGGGTAATTTCGTCATATGACTCTGTTTCCCACTTCTTGACTTTGAGCATCATTAGTCTCTATTCTATTGACTTGAGATGATGCCAGATCTTCAGATGGTCCAGTAGACTCAACATCTTTGATCAGTGCGTTATCTGCTGCTGCTTCTGCTTCTGCTAATTCTCTTTCTTCTCTAAGAATTCTCTTACCCATACGCATGTACCAAATGATATGGGAAGAAACAATTCCGATTTCAAGAGCCAACACAATGGCATATAAAACCATACTCATGACATCCATGTTACCGAAGAAGATACTTAACAAGGAAAGTAAAGCACCAGTCAGATCCATTGCTAAAAAGACAAAGTTGATTCCAACAACTCTACCTTGACGTTTTGCGAGTTCAAAGTATGGTGGGATCAATCCAACAGCAAGTAAGACAGATGCAAGAATACCCATAATAAGCATAGGCCAGTGGGTACCGTTTCTGTAGACAGGACGTAACCAAAGAATAAGCCCAACTTCAAGCCCCACACCAATGATCACAAATGATGCCAATTGAATAACCATATTACGTCTAGAAACGTTGTATGGAGGGTAATAAAGGGTTTGACCCCAAGAAACCCAACAGAAGAAGGTGAAAAGTTGGGGTTGGATCTTAAGCGGAATAGAACCATCGATACCAAAGAAGTAGATGGAAAATGGAACACCACATGCTGCCCATAAGAACATCATGATTGGTGGTAAACCTTCACAGTTTTTGACTCTGTAGTTTCTAATGATTTGAGGAACTAATTGAATACACCAAAAGATAGTACCTGCTGTGGCAAGCACATTCTCTACCACTTCGTTTTTCATTGTAGTGTATTGAATATAAGACTGAAGAGTTTGTAATACCAACTGATTAAACATGGGGCAATCAGTGATTTATATATTCAAAGATGGATAAATGGAAGGTTTTCTTTTTGGGCGCAAAATATATCCTGATATGAATACTTTTGCGCTCTAATTCCCCGATATGGTAGGAGGTAGATAAAAGATTGTCATCCCTCTGCGCAAATTTTTTTTCCGCCTTCCTATGATTTCCAAAAAAATGGTGCCGTGCGGAAATAATGCCTCATCTAGTATGGCAACGTGAAAATTTGCGTTTCATCAATACCGCGTCTAGCGCAAAATTGCCTTACAATCCCCAAATCTAGAGTCAATTTTGCGCAAATCTTTTAACTTTTACTTATCTTTAATTTCCGCTTCTCCCGTACCATATATATTTTATATAATTTTACAAACTTGGATCGTCTATTTAATGGACCATCAAAGTGTCCGCCTTATAACTAGTATTTGGTTTTATTCTGAATCACTGTATTGAAAACCAAAGTTGTTTTCTTCTTCCATAATTTTCTTTTCCTCTTGAGAATTCATCACCTCTTTTTCTGGTTCAATTTCCTCCTCCAGATCAGATTTTAGTACGATTTCCTCATCGGATTGGGCTGCATCTTCATGATCCTCTTGATCATCATTTGATGACGGATGCATACTAACATCTTCCAAAGGGGTTTCACTATGAACCTTTTTTGGGTCCTCTGGGTCGGCTAGACCATTACTTGTAGTTGACTCATCACCAACTTCAGGTATTTTACTATCTGAGTCAATACCAGATTCATTAGTAGAATCAAAATTATTTTGTTGGCCTTCATTGTGAGTTTTAGGGTCATAAATTAATTCCCCTTTTTCATTATAGGTAAATAATTCATCGGGAATATCATCGTCATCAACGGTCTCTGCTTTAAATCCTTGTGAATTTTCATAGTCATCCACCATTAATGCTGGATCATTGTTTTCCAATTCATAATCTTCTTGATCCAAAGCATTGGAAATATTTTTATCATCTTTGAAGTTCTCTTGTGGCTCGAATTCTTCTCTATCTTGTTCTTGTAAATTATCATAATCGTCATAATCATCTTGTGGACCAACAGTATTGATATCCACTTCCTCTTCATCGGCTGGTGGAATTGGCTTATCGCTTTGTTCTTTGAGAAATCCACCTTCTATTTCTTCGTCGCTGACATTATCATAGTTCACCTGAACAGAATTTCCTCCTTCTATAGGGTTTTCAGTAAAGAAACCTCCTGGTCCAACCTGTGCCATATCTGTATCTTCTGCAAAAAATCCACCTGCTTCTGTACCATCTTCTGGTAAGAATCCACCTTCTTCTGCGCCTTCCTCTGGAAAGAACCCTCCTCCTGCTTCTTCATCGTCTTGATCCTCTTGAGCTTCATACTGTTTGTATTCTTTATTATCAACAATGTCACTGAGATCAGCTTCCAGATCACTTCTATATACCTTGTGTAGCTCTGGACCTTCTTCAACAATAAATCCACCTGCTTCAGAGTCCAGTATATCACTACCCGAAGTATCGCTTTGGACACTATAATTATCCAGATCAGACTCTTGTTTTTCTATTTCCTCTTCTTCATGTTCGTCATCTGCTTCTTCCTTGTCTTTATCAATCTTACCATGTTGCCTGTTAAGTCTTTCAGAGATTCTCAACTTGGTCAAGAAGAACTTCCAATTCTTCAAAGAGTTCATCTTAATGGTGTCTCTTTGCTTTTGGTCTTCTTCTTCAACCAATGCGTCTAAAATAGCATACATGGCCTCTTTATATTGTTCATCAATAACAATTCCTCCTTCTCTTGCTGTTGGCGTTCTACCAGGTTTAGCTTTGCCTTTGTTTCCGAAATCAAAGGCAACAATTGCTTTGGCATAGTCAATTTCAAGAATTGATCTAGCTGCATATTCGGCCATCTTCACAGAATATTTCCTGGTAGTATTGATTAAATGACCATGTTCTGGAATCATTGTTGGAGTGTATACGTCTATATTACCATAGGCATTCTTTGGAACAATTCCATCAACAACTGGCTGTGGAATATATAATTGAGTCTGGAAATCAGCATATAAATTAACATGATCCTCCTCTTCTTCGTCACTTCCTTCGTTCTTCTTTTGAAGTATAGATTTCTTCTTCAATTTTAATGGCTGGACACCGACCTTAAGAATTCTACCTCTCATATACCATGCTTTGGCAGACCTCAATTGATGGACGTGGGATCTTTTATACACTGGAATAACCCCATTACTCTTGGACTTTGACTTGGCACGGAATGTTCCGACCTTGCTGCTTGCATCTTTAGGATAAATAATTTCATTTTGTTTCAATTGCGATTCGAGAGCATAAATAGGATGGTTATTAAAGTCACCAATATTATTGGGCATACCTTCTGCCAAGTCCCGGTCATAAAACTCCTTCAGCTCTATAATGTCAATTTTATTAGGGTGGGATCGTATGGCTGAAGATATCAGTTTCACTACCTTTTCGTACCAGTATTCGTCGTCTTCAGATTTGTACGAGATTCTCTTTTTAGCTGTCTTAGCATTGAAGTACTGACTATACCTTCTGGTGACATCTTTGGCACCACCAAGTCTATCATAGGCCATGACATAATAAAGCTGGTTTCTTGGTTCCGATTGTGGAGGCTCGAACTTGGACTTAGATCTCATTGGTGCATTCTCTATTATTTGAAGCACAGACGGATCTATACTGACCCATTTTTTAGAGTATGGGTTCCAGACTTCAGCCCAGAAGATAGGGTATGTAGAATCCTCCAATACTGGTTCAACTGGCTGTTCAGTCACAGTAGCCGATTTTGACCGTACTGAAGATAAAAGACGCGATTTGTTGTCTCTAAATTTATCATTAGATTGTGGTTCTGGTGCTTCTTTGACTGGCTGTGCCTCAATCTTTGGAAGCTCTGCAATGATGGTAAAGTCTGGAGGCTGGAGAGAAAACACTAGTCTTGCGTTTAAACCAATTCCTCTGAACAAAGACACTATTCCTTGAGAGCATAAATCTCTGGAACCCCTGAAATTCGATATCAAGTCCTTGAACTTGTCGAAGGTAACGTTTTTGAACCTTCTAGGCTGTTTAATTGACAATTCGTTCCAGTTCTTTCTCTTGATCCCCTCTCCACTGACTCTGAATTTCGACGAGTACACTTTTAACACCGTCCGTAAACCGTCCAAGAACTTTCTGGACTTCACGGTCGTAAGCACGTCAGAAGGAGGTTGCTGGAGCATCTCAAGCACATTTGGTGCTATAATCCGCTTCATTATCTGGCCCAATTTGTAGTCATTACACCACCTGTTCCTGATAGCTCCATGCACCATCATCGACACCAAGCACATCTGGTGAATGAGCTTTCTTCGTATTCTCTCGTCCTTGGAGATAACATTGAACTTCCGTTTCGGAGCCTCTTTCTGAGGATTGATAGAAATTGTAAACGTCTCGGCACCATCGCCTGCTCCTGGTCCCGATCCGTCCGGCCCCAATGCTTGGATCTTCAGCGCCTGCTTATCAAGATCGATATCTTCAAAGTCATCATCGTCTTCATCATCACCCTCATCGAGCTCATCTCTATCATCGTTCTTCAGGTGTTCGAGGTTCACATCCTCAAAGTCATCGGAATCAGAGTCAATTTGGGCGGCTCCTGACTCGTCTCCAGTAGAAATATTGATCACACCGTTGTCTGTGTCTTGTTCATCTACCAGTATCACCTCCGGGGTTCCCGTAATTCTTGATATCTGGTTTTTGCTCCCATTGGGGTTTTGCAGCTTATTGCTCACCGGCCCAGGAGAAGAGCCCGTGGTTCTCCGACGCTTGCGGTCACCGGCGGGAGAATGGGCCAATTCCTCCTTAAGCAATTGCTTGTAGTGGTCATCCCGTGTTGTCATAGGGAAAAGTGGTGATGTTAGCAACTGGGTTAAAGTTGGGGTAGGGCGCGTTTAGGTTTTTAGTGAGGCCCCGATCGTAGTTGATACTGAGATCTGGTACTAATGAAGAGAAAATGGTGAGATTTCTACCGCGACAATCAGTGCCAAAGTCATAAGTTCCACTGCGAAGGTACCGCTATCTACTGCGAACATTTGGTAATTTCAATTATGTCTACCGCGTCAGTCGCACTGGACCCTCGCCAAACTTTTCACCATCTTCCCCCAAAACTACTACCAAAACCATCAAAACTTATCGCGACCTTCAAACTCATCACTCCAAACGTCTTCACCCACAGTCCTTATACAGCACCACTATGAACGATGTGGTTCCAGCGCCGACTATTCTTCCCAGCGCTGGCTCCCAAAGTCACCTCGTTCGCTCTCTCGATATCCCTACGACTATACCATGGCGCTACTCACAACATCAATAACCTCTTCTCCAACAGTCTTTTACAGCACAAGGTCCTAGACAAGACCCATCGCGCCATTGTGGCCGAGTTGAGGCACCAGCACAAGAAGTACTCCAAGGATATTGTTCAATTGGAGCCGTCTGTTCGTAACTTTTTGGTGATGATCCAGAACAGTCACCAATCACATCCAGTCCCAATGTCCGCCAAAACCACACTTCCAACCCCATTCAAAGCAGAAAAGTTACTAGAACCAGTGGTCTTTCACCACCTCCAAGCCCTCAGTCTAATAGTTTCAAGCAAAGCCTATTCCAACTCATACGTGAAGTCTCTGGCCCAATCACTGGAATTATATCTCCAGAATCTTTTGAAGAAATTGAGAAGAAAGAACGAAAACAGCGCAACGAAAGCAGACTACTACTTGGAAACCCTCGAGAAGGCCATACAATCATACAACATCACAAAAATAGATTTAGATCAAGAACCAGACTCAGATCCCTCGATCTCTTCTCCAGATCATAGCATTTCAAACCATAGCATTCATACAAATTCACCAGGTACCAGTGCTGGCATCGATATCAAGACAGAAAATTCTTCTAATTTACAGCATTCATTCGAATCAGTCCTTGATCTTTCCCTACAAGCATTTTTAACCATATCGAAGACCAAGTTCTCAAACAGTTATACCATCGAAAAGGACCTTATTCCATGGATCCTCTCCTTAACAGCACCAAGCATTACAACCAGTTGTGAACACTTGCGAAATCTCACCATGATTCCTCCATTTGTTCTCTGTGATATAATGTTGAGAACTCCAATGTCCAAACAGGAGCTAGAATTACAGCTCGATCTTTGGTACCAGTTCCAAAAACCAATTCTTGCATCATACGTTGACAGACCAACATTTCTCAAAACAGTCATTAATAATTTAGTATTCTATTCAATAACCCACTCCCCTGAATCATTGCCCGAATTTATAGACGAAACTTTCCGTTTCTTGAACAGCAAAAAATCAGGCACAACAATTTCTGCATTAGGACACAGTTACATGAACGATTTGATCTGGGACATAGCATCTATCTCATTAATTAGGGTGAATTCAAGACCCAATTCCATGAAATATATCATTAAAGCCCAAGAACACTTGGTTGGTCACATTAGTAAATCTGGTTCATCGACAGATAAAATTTACGAAAAGTTAACATTAAAGTCTCACCTGGGTATTGCTTTGGCAATAAGTACCATGTCTTCTACAAAAGCGGATCAGTTAATTGGAATTGCAGAAAAACGATTCTTCTCCAAGGATTCAGCTGTGGTCAAAAAAGATATGGTTGCTTACAATATTACCAAAATATACCTTTCCAAAGAGCCAGAAGAGTTGGTAGAAAACTTCAATAACTATGCAGTAGAATACTCACATTCCACCACTTTATGGTTAAGTTTTATCAAGAGATTACAGCACATGGGACTTTTAACAGAGACCAGATCAATTAAAATCCTCAAGGAATTATCTAAAATCAAGCATAAAATGATCCTCAGTAAAGATATGGTTTCCATACTTATTAGACCTATTAAAGGGCTCAATAGCTTAAACCGTTTTATACATGCTCTTGGTGGTATTGATAAAGAGATTCTCAACGCACAAGGAGGTGTGATAATACCAAAGTACATTTCTATGCTTTATCAAAATCATGGATCTAAAAAATTGGCCCAAAATTATTATCCATGGGATGAGCATGTTCAACCCGAAGTCAAGCAGGATCTTGGAACATTCAAAGGGTTTCCTTCTGTGGAAGATTATGCCCGTCATCTTTATACCAATTGCATTAAAAATAAGACTCCAAAGGTGGTGGGAGTGATGCTTCAAGGGGAAGCAATTACTCGACCAGAAGAAGTATATTCCTTGTACAAGCAGGAGCTTAAAGGAATGATTCCTGATAAAGGGTGTATTACCGCATTGATTCGAGCATGTATTAAACCATCGAAATCAGGCTCCATTATTATGTGGGGCGAGCTTTATGCTCCTCAAGTAGCCATTCATGAGTTTGCCAATAATGTTAAGCACAAACCTGACGATGGAGGCATTGAGGCTGATGACAGTTTATGGCAACAATATATACGGATGCTCAGTAAGTATTCGTACTCGTTTGAGCTTTCAGAAATTATCCATTGGTGGGAAAGAGTCAATTTCCATCCAGCACACAGCACTTTGATGCTTCTCCTTGGATCCTTACCATTTGAACATAGTAAGAGACATATTGAACATGTACAAAAGGTGAGAGGAGATGGAGAGAAAATGGGAGTTGGAAGTAGCCAAGATTTATGGAACTGGCCCACTGTTGAAGAGTTAGAACAGTATAAAGCAACCAATCAAAGACCTAACTAGAGAGCTGGAAATTTTCTGGTTCCTAACTTGCATGAATTTGTAACATAGATCCATTATACATAAATGGAGTCGTTCAAGTAATAGAGCTTATAGATAAACATACCAACTGTATATATTGTATACTATTTATTAGCATTAGATAATAGATATTTATTTATTAGGAGTAACAAGATAGAATGATTGTAAATATATTGAAGGGAATTAGCCAAAATGCAGGTAATTAATAATTTATTATATAATATACAAATTAGCCAAGTTGATATATGAGTTAGTACTACCAGTATACCGAGTCAAATAGTAGTAAGAGAAAGAAAGCGGATAATTTTTAGTACTGGCAACAATAAAAAGGATATAATGAAACTAATAGTATTTTTAAATTAAAACATACTATGATTATATTGATTCTCAGTAAATGTATTAATATTATTGATGTCTGTGATTTTTTGAGAAATTGGTAAAAACTAAAAAAATTAACTACACAAAAAATAAGTACCAATGTTCCACTTCTAAAATTTAAGAGAACGACCCAAAAATACCCACAGAATGTTCTAAATAATTTACTCCTTAGAATAAACACATTTTCATAATTTTTTTCTCGAATTTATGGTTTCCATCTAATTCAATTTCTCTCACTGACCCAACACTTTTAATAGTGAACCACTCTAAATTTTCAACACAAAATTATTTAATATAGAAAATTCCGCCGCTAGTTACGACTACAAAAACCCTCCTTAATATATAGACCAGTTTGATCTAATTTCAATTAGTCTGATTAAATATCACTATAGTTACTAACACCATATATATCTAGTTCATATCTAGTGCACAATACTAGTCTTAGTGAGCGCCTCGCTACCGCGTGTCGCGACCCCCACGCCCCGGCCACTACTACCAACACTTCCTTCGTTGGGAACCACCCCCGGCCAATCAAATGCGCGGATTCACACACCCGCTCCCGATCCCACCCCGAGGATACTGAAAAATTATAAATACCCCAGCTTTTCTATTCCTACTCCATAACCATAACAGCCATGTTGAGATTAGCCACTAAATACACTCCTGTTAGAACTCAATTGAGATCCTTATCCTCCTCAACTATTTTGTTGAAGGATACCAGAATTGAAACCGATGCTTTTGGTGAAATCGAAGTTGATAGCTCCAAATATTACGGTGCCCAAACCGCTAGATCTAAGCAAAACTTCAAGATCGGTGGTCCAGCTGCTCGTATGCCAATTCCAATTGTTCGTGCTTTCGGTGTTTTAAAGAAGTCTGCCGCCATTGTTAACGAAGAACTCGCTGGTTTAGATCCAAAGATCTCTAAGGCCATTCAAGCCGCTGCTACTGAAGTTGCTGAAGGTAAATTAGATGAACATTTCCCATTAGTGGTTTTCCAAACTGGTTCTGGTACCCAATCTAACATGAACGCTAACGAAGTTATTTCCAACAGAGCTATTGAAATGTTGGGTGGTGTTATGGGTTCTAAGACTCCAGTTCATCCAAATGATCACTGTAACATGTCTCAATCTTCTAACGATACTTTCCCAACCGTTATGCACATTGCTGCTGTTACTGAAATCACTCACTCTTTAATCCCAGAATTAACCAAGTTACGTGATTCTTTACAAGCCAAGGCTGATGAATTCAGTGAAATCATCAAGATTGGTAGAACCCATTTACAAGATGCTACTCCATTAACTCTTGGTCAAGAATTCTCTGGTTACGTTCAACAACTTACCAACGGTATTGAAAGAGTTGAAAAGACCTTACCAAACTTACAATACTTGGCTCAAGGTGGTACTGCTGTCGGTACTGGTTTAAACACCAAGATTGGTTTCGATTCCAGAATCGCTGAAGAAGTCTCTAAATTGACCGGTTTACAATTCAAGACTGCTCCAAACAAGTTCGAAGCTTTGGCTGCCCATGATGCCATTGTTGAAGCTTCCGGTGCCTTGAACGTCGTTGCTGTTTCCTTATACAAGATTGCCAACGATATCAGATACTTAGGTTCTGGTCCAAGATGTGGTTACGGTGAATTATCTTTACCAGAAAACGAACCAGGTTCTTCTATCATGCCTGGTAAGGTCAACCCAACCCAAAACGAAGCCTTAACCATGGTCGCTACCCAAGTTTTCGGTAACCACTCTGCCATCACTTTCGCTGGTGCCTCTGGTCAATTCGAATTGAACGTTTTCAAGCCAGTTATGATCGCCAACTTATTAAGTTCCATCAGATTAATTGCTGACGGTTCTGCTTCTTTCAGAACTAACTGTGTTGACGGTATCCAAGCCAACAAGGAAAAGATTGACAAGCTCTTACACGAATCCTTGATGTTGGTCACTGCCTTAAACCCAAAGATTGGTTACGATGCTGCTTCTAAGACCGCCAAGAACGCTCACAAGAAGGGTTTGACCTTGAAGCAATCTGCTTTGGAATTAGGTGTTTTGACCGAAGCTGAATTCGATGAATGGGTTAGACCAGAATTGATGATTGGACCAAAGTAAATAGTTTTTAACCAACAAATCAAGTCCAATTAATTATTCAATTGGATTAGTGATGTTTCATTAATTAAAACCCACCAAAAATAGTGTGTGGTTTTGATCAATGTTCCATATAGATTATGTAAAAATCATTATTATTTATTAATAAACGACGAAGATGAGAAGAGCCAGAAATCTGGTTTAAACAGTAGTGAAATAATAGGGAAGAACTACAAGGGTGAGGTGAAGCTTTGGTGCTCGCTTTCCCTGGTATTGCCAGTGTCGAAGATGTTAAGAAGTACAAATAGGAAGAGAATGTTGATGGTTTCTTGATTAGAGAAAGTCTGATAAGAGCCGACGGAAGAGGTGAGTAATATTACGACATAATTATTCGAACTATTGGCTAACTCACTTTAGGTGCAAAATTGACAATGATGTCAATTCCAACAGTATCTTAATCAAAGCTTGGGTGTTTTAGGGATCAGTAGATCATGAAAATTGTGAAATATACGATTCAATTCCCAATTCTGATCAATAACCGAGGTTTTGTTGGAAGCAGTCATTAACTATTTGCAAAGCACTGACCGCAACATTACTATACATTCATGTTGATCAATGGTATTACCTAAATTTTGCAGTTGGTCCATTTTTGTCAGACCATCTAATGGAGTAAATTGGGGGTGTTAGAAACACAATAGGCTCGGCCGAAACCTGTCTAAAACTGCCCTATGGAAAACCTTGTGAAAAATGTGACGCTTACAGGAACAAGGAGATACGAAGACCAAGCGAGGCTTATCAGCCGATAAGAGTAAGGCTGATACATACAAGAGCCTGAACATGCATCTTATGTACTGTTCTCCACAATTTTGGTTTTATTACTCTACTGACGTCATACACCATCATCTTACCTCTAACTGGTAATTAATTGACAGACCTCACGCATTTCGTATTTCCATGACAAGGTGAAAAACACCCTTATCGCACAGCCTTTGATACCCCCCACGTTGACCAATAGACGTGGCTATTACTTGGTTGTGATTGTGAACAGTGAACAGTGAGCTGTGTATGTAGTAATATCTAGTGTTTTTTTTTTCGTATATTTACTATTCAGTAAACTATCGCACAACCTTAGATTAGTTGGTAGCCTTTGCGAGGTATAACATATACTTTTTATTAGAGTACTAGTATTAACTGGTATAATCAGTGGGGAATAATAATTGGTGGTTCGTAAAGAGTTCCTGACTCAATGGAATTGTCCGATGTATAACTTGTCGGGGTGAACTTCCTTCAATTGACTACACGGAGATATAGGTGGTCATCCAGGTTTGATCTTATCTAATGAAGTGGCTTGTGTGGTACCTGCGTAGAATGACCTATCTAGCTGCAGGTGCGAAATATACGAACCTAGCTTTTTGCAACATAAATTGTTCCAGTAATCCTGTTGGAAACTTTATCAATTCATTCATCAAATCAATATGAGAGAACCTTTAAGAACAGTCAAAAACAAGTCTAGTAAAGGTGAATCACCAGCTAATGATCGAAATAATAGACCATTGGCTCCTCACACCCCAATAAATACTCCTACTCAACAAGTTGATGAAAGTTCTACCGCTGAAGAGTTACCATCGTATTCAAACACTGTTGCTAATGATGCTAATATTGCTCCTCCCCCTGAGAAGTCTGAAGCTCCAGCTTATACTGGAAAAGACGATAAAGGTGAGGGCTCATCAGTTCCTCGGTTTATCAAGATTCTTGAGTCAGCCGGATCTTCTGATTTTGCTTTTTTGAGATACCTCGATTCCATCAGTAAAGAAGGAAAACCAAAGCTAAGCACTAACCATGTTAATATGATTCCGAGTATTCCTGATATTGTGGCTCACCTAAAACTTCTTCGAGCTTTTGGTGAATTGAAGAAAAAATTAGTTGGTAAAATCGAAGACGATGAGTTAAGAACCAAAACCTGGCAAGTGTTTGTCACTCATGCCGCCAGAAGGTTTCTCTTATATGTGACAACATGTAAGAATAAGTTTGTAATAGAAACCAAGGAGTTTGAGTTTGACGAGAAAAAGGTTTTCGAAGTGTCTTCCTTAACAACAGAAGCAATTGAAATGAGCAAGTCTTTGCCACCTTTGGATGTTATTATGGTATGGCATGCATTTTTATTGAATCCCACGTCTTTTTATGATTCTTTTGCTAGAAATAGCTTTTTGATATTTGCTAATTTACCATTACCCTTGAAGGATATCAGTGACCTGATTGATAATAATACTTTCGAGTATAATCCTCCAGAGAACTTTAAAAAGGAATACACAAATATATTGAAAGATATTACTGAAAGTCCAGACGACTTAATTTATTCCTTTGATAGTTTCCGAATGTTTGATCTTAAAGTAAACGTTTATTGCTGCAGATGTCAGAATATAATTGTCAAAGACCAACTATACATCAAGAATCCCTTGGGTGGTTTTGCAGGTCCACAATTTAAAGGAGAAAGAACCAGGTCATGCTGCTTCTCAAATTTGAGACGACGGAGTGAAACGTTGACTCATGAAGATCAAACAGTTCATCAATTGCAGATCGACGTCGACGATAAAAAACCTTTACCTGGATCATTCAAGTACTTCTCTAGTGTGATATCCTATGATAAGAGCGTGGGAGTCAAAAAATCTAGTGATTATGTAAAGCTGGTGTTTAAACTGTCTATCAAAGAAGGTTATAAGAATTATCTAAATTCTAACATTAAACCAGCAAAAAAGAAGAGTCATTATAGGCCAATGGTCAACATTCTATTAAGAGACTATTTTTTAATGAACTTAATTCATACTACAATTCCTAACTCATTTCAAGTATCAGAAGACTTAGTGGGATGTGTTCTAAGACAAGAAAAGTTTGTCGAGAAGATGAATAATTTTGATTGGCTTCACTCTATTGTTATTCAAGAAACTCTTTCTGAATCTGCTACTAGGTATTCAAACTTTTTTAAGCTCTTGACATACTATGCTCCTTCAGAAATGTTGGTACCAACTTTAGATGTCGATTTGGTATGGCATACTCATCAATTATCGATGTACTATTATTTCGATGATTGTCTTCACTCCAAACGTAATTCTGTGGTTGATCATAATGATAAGATTAGTGTGGGAAAGCTAGATGATGGTTTTGAAAGAACAGCAAAACTTTACTACAAATTATTTGGCCATAGTTATTCTATGTGTTTTTGCGAATATTGCGAGAAGGTTAGAGCATCAGCAATAAAGAGTAAAAATAGTATATTCACCAAAAAAGTGACCAACGAACAAGAAGCTGAAAAAATGAAAAATAGTAGTCTTTTTAATCATGACAATGAATTGGATTTCACTCATATCAGTACCCACAATTATATCAAGATTCCCCAAACAGAAAAGCAGGAAAAGAGAGCTGCATTTAAAGGAGATGGAATGACCCCATTTAAAAAAGAGAATGATTTCACAAGCAAGAGCTTATACGTTGTACTGCCTTCAGAACCATTTCATATCAAGTTTTTCCATGGTTATACTAATGCTATATGTGGCGCTATGCACACGGACTCACCCGTTGAAGATTCTAGCTCATTATTTGAAACCGCTGGCGAGCCTGCTCCTCCCGAACGAAATTACCACTGGCGGTGGTAGTAGTGGTGGTGGTGGTTGTGGTAGTAGTGGTTTCTGAACCAGCAGCTAATATACCATCAGACTTGACTCTTAGTGCAGGCCTCTAGAGAACAGTATATACGCTTTTTATTCAATATATGTTTTGTATTTTTTATGGTAAAGATTGTCAAGTTTTACAATAGTCAAATACATGAAAGCTATAGACCCATTATCTAAGAGTTTGGGTAATTGATTCGAATCAACGTGTTTAATACAAAGAGCATGATTTGAGCTCAGCCAAGAGAAAGAGATGGTAAATGATCAATTCTTGCCCAAAAATACTTATTATTAGTTCTGAAAGTCTTTGACCGGTCAATACTTTGGTTATTATCGAATATTTCGAATCTGTTCTCTTAATTTTTATGAATACTAGATACGGCCGTGCCAATTGTACTTTGGGCTGGTAATGGACAACTTCAATTTGTCGAGTTAGTTATTCTCGCCTTTGTATATTGACAATTGACACCTATTCTTTACCAGTCGATTCTTCTCCAATTGGTTAGCTACTTGGTTACTTCAACCTGTTCTGAGATCCTTTCTTTGTTGCCAATTCGGTTCCACTTTGCCTTATTTCTCTCCTTACTTTTGTAGCCACCAAAACCAGTTCTTCCCCCATTCAAATATTATCAATCAATAAAAAATGAAAAATTAGGTAGCATCGCCGATAGATCCAGTTTGGGTTTCAGATTGAAATGCATCTTGCTTTAGATAATCGGCTATAGTACCAATTATGATTTTTCGCAGCCACTTTTGCCAAGACTTAAGTAAGCCAAAAAGTACCGACCAAAGGCTGATTTGCAAGCTAACATGTGCCAATTGTAAGGATAGTAAAGCAGAAATCTACCAGATATCAATTATTAAGACACTGGAAAAAACAACCGTATAAAATTCAATATATTCTTCTCTTTATTGAGCATTCAAACCAGGAACAATTCTATATACCTCCCTTAAACAAGCACCGAGTAGAATATTGAAAGACTACCAGCCCCCTTAACAGTCATCAGATAAAAAGCAAATGGACATAAATTTCATGGTAAAATGGCTATCATTATCAGCCAGTTCAGCCATACAATATAATATTGAGCCTAAGTACACCAACAAGTACATCGCAATACTGATTATAGGCTCTAACCATATACTCCAATAGTATTTTTGACCAAAACAGTTCTCAACATTTTTCACCATAACAAAACTTTACAATTGATGCTTATTGAGTGGTTATAGGACCAAAATATACCTGCTTTATCTGCCTATTTGTTCACACTTAATTAATTGGTCAGGCAAACAGTTGCAAAATCTATCCAACCAATAGAAAACGAGAATTATCAGAAAGCCAAAAATAGCAAAAGAAGTCAAAACCTCATGTGGCTCCATCAGTAAAGTCTCTCGTTATGCTCACTGATTGATACTGCACCTTTGAGGCTTTCCGAAGCTAAGCATGTCTACTCCCAGACTCTAGACTGGTCGTATATTTAATCACCGCAGTCGTGCATTCACCACACATCATCATATTTCAGCAGTTTGACCATCCTCCTCTAAACACATCATCACCCGTCTATGTCATTATCCAGCATTTTACAGCATGTTAAAAAGAAAGGACAAGTTTCCATGCAGCCCAAATCTGCACCAGCACCTTCTCAACAGCAAGTAGCTGCTTCTAGAGCCCCAGCACCTTCATCACAAAGACCAGTTGATCCAGTTGTTGCGAGATTAAAGGAAAAGAGAAGATTAGAAAGAGAACAGAAAGAAAAAGAAGCACGTGAGAAAAAGGGTCTTCCTCCAAAGAAAGTAAAGGCCACCAAACCGCCAGCATCAAAGGCGCAAGCGCCAAAGTCCAAATCCCTGGCGGCAAAAGCTCCAGTGGCTCCATTACCAAGACAAAGCTCAGCTCCACCAGGCAAAAAGATGAGTTACAATGATCTCATGAAAAGAGCTTCCAAAATCGATCAATCCAAACTTTCCATATCTCTTCAATCAAAGAACAGATCACCAGAAGCATCAGGCGCCAAAACCAGTGGTAGTAAGCCAACCTCAAGAGCAAGTTCGGCACCTGCGGAAACAAGAAGAACCGCTCCAGTGAAACCAACTCGTCCAGCTCCAAGAGAAGTACCATCTAGACCAGAACCTCCGAAGCCTGCTGCCTCCAAAAATAGAGCTCCAATCCCTATAAGACAGCCATCATCTAAATTAGAAAGTAAACTTAAATCAAAGAGACCAGGAAGTACAGATCGTCCTCGTTCTGATAGAAAACAATATAGTCAAAGTCATCTTAATGAATATGAAAGTGAAGATTCTATGGATTCATTTATTGAATCTGACGAAGAAGAAGAACTTCAAAGAGATAGAGGAGATTACGATCGTGATGAAATCTGGGCCATATTCAACAAGGGAAAGAAGAGATCCTACTACGACAGGTACGACGAGTACGATTCTGATGATATGGAAGCCACTGGTGCAGAAATTTTGGAAGAAGAAAGAAGATCCAAGAGAAACGCAGAAATTGAAGATAAGAGAGAAGCCGAAGAAGAAAGAAGATTGGCTGAAATCAAAAGGGCAAGAAAAAATAGAAGATAAGCAAAATTGTATCAACAACGATATTTATAATTTATTTGAAATAAAGTTAGCATCTTTGTTACATTACTCAATTTTAGAGTTTTGTTGGAAGTTTCATTACTCCTCACCAAATGATTTATGAAATAAGATGTTACAAAATAATAAAAAAAAAGCACCAAGCAGCTATGATAATATTTCATCACGAAATGTCTATAAAAGTTGCTGGTAATTTACTGATTGAATTTTACAGGTATTCATTCATTCATTAATTTAATAGTCATAGTATTTAAGGACAAGTTCCGCAGCATAATAAAAACCAATACCAATTTAAAAACATAAGAAACAATGTACAAGCTCACTGTTTATACAAGATGTCTTAAGGTCTTTTCGATCTTACGATAGCTCGTTAACTGCACTTAAAAACCATTCTTATCCTCTATTCGCATCTTCTGTGGGTGCAAATTGTTCAATAAGGCACCAAAGGTGACCCGCTAAAACAAGCCAAAAATCCGTTGAAGTAGTGTAAAAAGCGAACAGATTTCTATAACGGATCTGTTTGAGCACCAATACTCTTGTTACTCTCGTAAATTCTCTTTTCTGTATTTTATCACACTCTAAAAGCTTCAGCACAGTGACTCACTATTAGTAGCGCTGCATATAACACTGATGATCATCACCAAATCAACCATCTTAACCAAGAACACCATCAACTTATCCCAGCATTATCACCAGCTACACCCATCACAAATGCTGGAAGATGACACCACAGTGACGTCACCAAAGTCATTTATCAAAAATCGTCTTCAATCGATTCTCTATGATTCCAAATTTGTGCTTAGCTTCGCTGAAGCCTTTGACTTCCCATTAGTACCTAACGAACGTTGTGGACCATGGTACGTTCCTAACAAAAAGTACTCAGAAACATCGTATTTTAAGTCCACAGATGGTCATGTGAACGAATGGCAGTTTTCCAAAAGAAGATTGAATCTTCATATCCTCGAGATCATAGGAAAACACGGTGGATTGATCAGTGTAGATTCCACCAGAAGAGGTAAATTGATTCCAGATTCGCTCCTGAAAACCATCCCCATCTGGTGTGCAGTGATAAACTGTATATTGTTCGAAGGAGAGCAAGATAGAGACGATTTCTGGTTCAGATCTCCAGTGTTCATCTCCAAGGAAGAACATGAAAAGATCGTGGAAAGAATACCATCGATGATTCAAGAAGTCAAGCAAATGGGTATAATAACCAAAGAAAGAATTTTACAGGGTCTTGGTGGTGTTCAGAAACCGATTGTTCCTGAATGGTACTACCCAATAACCCAAGAGCATAAAACTATAGAATTAGACGGTACAGTTAGCAAAACAGCCACCATTCTCGATGACACCAAGTGGATCGAAATGGAAACCCAAGGAGCACAAATCTCCCAGGACCATTATACAATCATCTGTTTAACAGCATCTTTGAAAGTTAGACACGGTGAAGCCATCATGAGATTACCAGTTAAAGGTGATAATAATTCTACAAAGGATATTGTAGGAACTGCATTTGGTTATGTCCAGGGATCTGGAGATGACCACGAACTTTGGGCAACTAAAGATGTTTGTCATGGGAACTTAAGTCCTCGGTTCTTTTGGGATAATGTTGTTGGTGCTGATTTACTAGACCCATTAACAGGATATTTCCAAAATGATCTTTCCGAACAAGAATTCCTTCATAAACTTAGTCTAATTACAACTGCACCACATGTCGAAGCCACCATTGAAACCACAACAGTTAAGAACTCTCAAAATGATACCGGTATCATTTTTGGGTCTATCAATTCCGATATTGACTACAAAGCATTAGGTGAAATCAAAAACCTTATAGTATTCAGTGACAAGTACAAGGTAAATGGGGTACCTGAGAAGGTTGACTACAAGTTATTTGATATTGATGCTTCTAAAAAAGGGGCCAAAAAATTAAGGCACATATTTCCAAATATCATTCCATCCGAGAACCCATATAATCACGAGAATCCAGTAATGGTTCTCTGTGAAACAGGAACTGATATTAGTGTTGGATATGTCGTTCTTATGTTGAGTAAGTTTTATGATACTGATTGGAACCCAATTGTTCCAGGTCATAAAGTAGATAAGGAGTTGGTTCGCAAGCATTTAGGAATGGTCACTAATTTAAGAAAGGTCAACCCTAGTCGTAACACTTTACAGAGTGTACACGAATATTTGATGAGTTAATTAAAGTATATAGATAACTCTAATTCATAAACAAGTTGGTATTGGGTGCAAAATCTAGAGATTCTGGAAATGCGACCCAAGAAAGTAATAGATTAAACAATAAAAATAGCATCGATCATATGTAAATCAATAGCAGCAGTAACTACGATTGTGCCTTAGTAATATATCTTAGACCAGGATATTCAAAAAAAAAAAAATACAAAGTGCTCCACGGCAGGCTTGAACTGTCGACCTTCAGATGACACAACAAGATTTGCTATGAGACTGACGCTCTGCCAACTGAGCTAGTGAAGCGACTTCGTTGAATGTTCCGAAAAAAAGATAAACCTGAGCTACATGATTTTACTTAATCAACAGAATTAGAATTAAGATTATATAGTTATCTGTACCATAAAATAACTGTTTGAGAGTCTTCACGATCCTAAAGTACAAGTAAAAAGATTATTCTACAAAAGTGTCTTGATTTATATAATATATAGCTTGAAAAATGGACGGTTCCATTCTTTCAGATAGAATAGAAGCAATTTAACGTAAAAAACGTGTGGAGACGGTAAAACAAGAAGATTGAGAGGTCTCCAGAAGCTTAAAGGTCAAAAGTATTAACCTGAATTTTCAAAAAAAAACTCAGAATATTGTTCATTATGGTTTTTATCGTAGTAAAATTGTACTTAATGAAGTCTATACTAATATTCCGTCTAATTCAGCCATTTACCGTCTAACATGTTCCAAAAAGAAACGATATTAGAGTAAACTATAGTGAAAAATACTGACTATCGTTAGTTCATCGGAAAAACCAGTCAAGCTTTTGCTACTGTCATCTTTAAACTAGCACTTAAGTGTTTAGGCAAGAACAAGCACCAACTAGGTCACAATCGGAAAAACTAGTTTGAGCGAGTCCAATTTAATCAGAAATAGGCAACTAGACGTACAAAAAAGCATCTTAACGTAACATTTATGTTTTTCCCCTCTGTTGAAACCTTCTAAACTTACCTCTTTTAATCAGAAGTTAGCCTTGTAATGCTAAATTGAATTTTTTTTGGCTGCAAATATTGGCCCGCGCACTACTTTCACTAACATAACCACAAACATAGTATATACTACGCTTGGGGTAGTAGTTTATTAAGTGGCTAATATCCTTAGAGACTAACTATTTGCTAGCTAAAATAATACTAACACCACCATGGCTTTTATTGCTGAACGTTCTCTGAAAAGAAGAACAAAACCAACAGAGAGGAAGGAAATATATCCTTCACAATTAATACCTAATTCAGAATCTTCTGGTTTGGTCCCTGATAATGTCAGCGAAGGAACCTTGCTTTTAGATACATACTTAGACATGAATCGGTATTATGATTTAGAAGGAAGTGAGGAACTCCTTCCAAATAAAATTAATTCTTTACAACCACCACAACCTGTCATCATCAATACTAATGGTAGCTCTAATACTAATGGTAACTCTGAAAGTCTGCCATTTGATTCTAGTAGAAACAGTTCAGTTTCTAGTAAGACAAGTAATAGAATAAAATTAGAGTCACCAGTTGAACCAGCTAATAATATTTATAATATTTATAATAATACTCATGGTGGTTTACCAAATGATTTAAATATTCCACTACAAGAAAAACATATATCTCCTAGGACTTCATCCAAACCTATTTTCAGAACATTTTTAGAGAATCATCAAAAAGTACTTGATAGTCAAAATAGAAAGAAACAACAAAAACTTAGACATAGAGAGAATTCAGTCGTTGAAAATGGTATTAATGGCAATGGAACGTATACACAAATTAATTCTCATGAGTTAGAAGTGAATAATTTTAGACAAGAAACAACTTACGATTACCCCAGTGGAATACATGAAATAAATAGATACAACACCAGTGTTAACCATATAGAAAATGGAGCCAATGAATTAGTTATGGGACATTCCAACGGAATTCTTGAGAACCATCTCAGTAATACTGGGGTAGAATATAATATTGATAATTTTAATGGTCACCAAGATTTTTCAACCACTAATTCAGCTGTATTTAACCAGCCAAACCAAGATTTTAGAGAAGGCAGTATATCAAGTCTGGCTGGTGAGCGAACTATTGATGATTCATTTTTTGACGTGAACCATTTCATTGCTGAAACCAATTTGCTAAGTAGGAACCATACAGTTGCAACTAGGTATGATGATAATGAAGAGGATTATGTCATAGATGATGATACTAGCTACAACACATCAGCCGAAATTAAGACTAAAGTTATTGGGTTCTCTGGAACTACAATTCCTGGGAACTTTATGCTGCTTAATATGGCATGTTTAGATCCAGCTAAAAACTCCAAGCAAGTCAGCAATACGGTTGCGAAAGAGTTTAGAGTTCAAGACCACTACTTACGAGAAATCTCTAGAAGAAAAATGAGGTTTTTGACTGAAAGAGTGAGAAAGAGAAGAAACCCTGAAAACGACGATTTGGTCTGGAAACCGATTTCAATCTACCAAGCAGCTTACACCAATGTGAATATTTCACCTTTAGAAAAGACAGACTATCATCTGTATATTCCAAACAGTTCGTGTTTCGGTAAGATCAACATGAGAATGAAGCGAGCTTGGGCCCGTAGACCTAACCGTCGACCACGAATTGATTTCGCCGACTATCAAGAGTTGTATAAACGCAGAAGATAGACAAAGGAGGAAGTAAAAAGGTAGGTGAAAGTGAAGAGAGGTAAGAGGAAAGTTAAGGCAATACTGTTTTTCGTTGATAAATTCACTTTTTTCACCTTCACATACTATTGAACCATTTTATCGCCCACTTCTAGACCTATACTTAGACCCACCACCTCACTTTTTTCCCTGGCGTACGGCTGTTTATCTATTTCTATTTCTGTTTGGTACCCTGGCTATTGCTGCGAATTAAATTTTGCAATCACTGCGTGATAATACGTCAAAATATCCAATCCCCGTGGTAGCCACACAATCTGCGATTATGATAACAAAATTGATTACCCATGCAATTCTATCCCATCTGATTTGTCAGAACTTATAGACTAATATTGAGATTATCACCCTAGAAAATGCATGTCGGTGTCGCATACCTTTTTTAATGTTATTAATGTTATTATTATTATTATTATTTGATCTTGTTGTACTGTTTGTTAGTTAAATGTTGTAATGATTTTAAAAATGAATAAAATGCTTACATAAGCCACTCTGGGGCACATTGCAGTAGATAATCAAGCCGCGGTTTCTTTTCAGGGACCAATCTTTTAAACTGTGGATAGAAATGTAAACTGATACTTCAAAGCATACCCTATTAAAAATAAAAACTCTTGATAATTTACCTTCACGTTCAAAGCCCTCCGCGGTACCAGACCCCGTTTACCACTATCGGCAGAGCCCGTTACCAATAGATAACAAACCCCGTAGCCCGAGCCAATCACTATACTGGTTAATATATTATTGAATATCACGTGTGATGATCTGATAGTGAAACACTAAATCACCTGCACCTGCGCATTATCTCCCACCATATGCACAACCAGACCTGTGAAATGATGGGGAAGTATATAGACCAAGAATTCTGCCAATTCCTGTTCAGTATCCAAGATGAGCGCTGGTCAAGTCGAGGCTAGTAAGTATTTGAGTCTATTAACGTTAAAATCAAAAGATCCAACCCGCCGCCCATGGCGCTTCCTTCCTTCAAACAGTCGCTGTGATGTCATGTGATAGATCTTGATTTATCACTATCAAAAAGGTGATACCAGTCGGTATTTACCGATTGTTTGTTGCAAAAATGACTCACCAGACCCTGGTAGGATATTTGCAGTATGGGACTGGTTTTATTTGGGATTCTATGATATTCTACACTCTTCCTTCATCATATACTAACAAACACCTTTAGTCGCCCAAACCATCTCTTCCATCGCTGGCACCAAATTTATCACCCAGCCAGCCAAAGCGGTTGAGTCATCTTTCACCCAATTATTAGGTGACGCTCATATTCTTATTGAATCTAATGATCCTTACTTGGAAATAGACACTCATCTCAGCCAGTTTGACGATGAGTTTGTCACTGTTTTAACCAAGGGTTCTGCTATAATAAAAAACTTACCATTTTTATTATCTAAGAACTTCAAATCTAGACCCGTTGTTTCTCATGTGGAATTAGCAGACTTTGACTACTCTGTTGTTACCAGTTTAAGAGACTTGAACTACCCTATTTTGATATCACAATCTGCTAAAGAAGCTGGTATTTATTCTAGATTGGCCTATAACTTGGCTTCAAAATTAGGTAAATCCGTGTTCCATTTCTTTGCTCCTTCTAATTACAAAGCTAATGATTCCTTCACTCCAAAGGGTCAAGTTTTAATTAAAAACTTGGAATCTTTAGAAATTAATGATATCTTTTCCTACTTTGATATTAAACCATTTGATCTTGTTAATAAAGTATCTAAACCAAAAGATTCTGTTTTATATTTGGGTCAATTATCTGATGAATTAATTGAAGCTTTCACCAAGGAAAATGTTTTATTGATCTCTGTTAATGTTTATCAACCATTCTATTTACAAAGTATCTTATCCATTATTCCTTCTACCGTGGAAACTATTACTTTATTATTACAATCAGCTACTATTTCCTCCTTTTCTCCATTATTATTGGATTTCTTCCAAGAGTATCCAAAGTACCAAACCTTGAAAAACTTCTCTAAGATTGTCAGTTCTATCTTTGGTTTCATTAATAATTACCCTCAAGCTATTGATAACTTACTTAAAAACGTTAGATCTGCTCAGCCAGTTCAAAACTTATCTTTCGGTAAGACCAACACTGAAATCACCACCAAGTCATCTCTACAATCTGCTGAAGATCATTCCAAGGCTCAACAAAGTGCTTTCAAATTAGAACAAGCTTACTTAAAAGTTTTGGAACAAATTAATCCTCATAACTTAAAGATCTTGAACGAATTCAATGCTTCTGATGCTGGTGTTTCTACTCCTGAATTCGGTTTCGGTTCTTTCTTGTACGATGAAGAAGAACGTCAAAAGACCATTGACTTGGTTCACAAATACGTCCAAGAAAACTCTTTCCACACCATTGATAACGGTAACCTTATTGATTACTTATCTAAATGGTTGGTTCAAGTCAGATCTGGTCAACCAGTGGATAACAGAGCCATTGCTGAAGTTGTTGACTTGTTAAAGACTGATGTTGTCAGTCAAGCTGCTAAGGATCTTTTGGCCAGAGAACAGTACCTCAAGTACGAAAAGAACTGGTTAATTGGTTCCGATGCCTGGTCTTATGATTTGGGTTCTTCTGGTATTCACAACGTCATTACTTCTGGTAAGAACATCAACATGTTGGTGATTGACTCTGAACCTTACAATGAAAAGAGAGAAGGTAGTAACCGTAAAAAGGACATTGGTCTTTATGCCATGAACTATGGTAACTGTTACGTTGCTTCCATTGCTATCTACTCTTCTTACACTCAAGTCTTACAAGCATTGATTGAAGCTGAAAAGTTTAACGGTCCTTCTATTGTGTTAGCATACTTGCCATACACCAATGAATTCGATAACACCCTTCCAATCTTACAAGAAACCAAGAAGGCTGTTGATTCTGGTTACTGGCCATTATACAGATATGATCCAACCATTGAATCTGAAGCTGATTCCTTCAAATTGGACTCTTCCAACTTGAGAAAACAATTGAAGGACTTCTTGGACCGTGAAAACAAATTATCATTATTAGCATCTAAGGATCCTTTGTTATCTAGAAACTTGACCCAAACTGCCAACACTGAAATCAAGACTCAACAAAAGAAGGTTGCTGATGATTCTTTCTCTCAATTATTGAAGGGATTATCTGGTCCTCCATTAACCGTTGCTTTTGCTTCTGATGGTGGTAACGCTGAAGCCGTGGCCAAGAAGATCAACAGACAAGCTGTTGGTAGAGGTTTGAAGTCTGTTGTATTACAAATGGATGACTTATCTCTTGAAGATTTACCTACCGAAACTAATATCGTGTTTGTTACTTCTACTTCTGGTCAAGGTGAGTTCCCAACTAACGGTAAGCAATTCTGGGATGGTTTGAAGAATGCTAACGATATGGATTTATCCACTATCAAGTTCTCTGTCTTTGGTTTAGGTGACTCTGAATACTGGCCAAGAAAGGAAGACAAGCATTACTACAACAAGCCAGGTAAGGATCTTCACACCAAGATTGCCTTCTATGGTGGTGTTGAATTAGCTCCTATTGGTTTAGGTGACGATCAAGATGCTGATGGTTTCAACACTGGTTTGAACGAATGGTTACCAAAGATCTGGACTGCCTTAGGTGTTGATAACGTCGAAGGTGTTGAAGAACCAAAGCCAATTACCAACGAAGACATGAAGCTTGCTTCTGATTACCTTAGAGGTACTATTGCCGAAGGTTTGCAAGATCAATCCACCGGTGCTATCAGTGCTGTCGATCAGCAATTGACTAAGTTCCATGGTATTTACATGCAAGATGATCGTGATGTTCGTGAAGAAAGAAAGGCTCAAGGTTTAGAACCAGCCTATGCTTTCATGGTTAGATTAAGATTACCAGGTGGTAAGGCTACTCCATCTCAATACTTGAAGTTGGACCAATTGGCTGATGTTAGAGGTAATGGTACTTTGAAGATCACCACCAGAGCCACCTTCCAATTGCATGGTGTTGTCAAGCATGACTTGAAGCCAGCTATCAGAGGTATGAACTCCGCCTTATTGGATACTTTGGCTGCTTGTGGTGATGTTAACAGAAACGTCATGGTATCTGCTTTACCACACAACGCTAAGGTCCACGGCCAAGTCTCTGCTCTTGGTGCTAAGATCTCTGAACACTTGTTACCACAAACCACCGCCTACCATGAAATTTGGTTACAAGGTGCTGAT
Source organism: Suhomyces anneliseae (assembly GCA_030568535.1). Lineage (NCBI taxonomy): Eukaryota > Fungi > Ascomycota > Pichiomycetes > Serinales > Debaryomycetaceae > Suhomyces > Suhomyces anneliseae. The sequence continues at coordinate 79,008 of JAJMGB010000008.1, read as the reverse complement.
GATGGTGATGAAGATCCAAATGACTTCAGAAAATGGGAAGCCCGTAAGGAAGGTCCAAAGAAGACCAAGACTTTGGTTGCTGGTAACGCTTTGGCTGATGTTGAACCAATGTATGGTAACCTCTACTTACCAAGAAAGTTCAAGATTGTCATCACTGTTCCTCCATTCAATGATGTTGATGTCTATGCTCATGATATTGGTTTAATTGCCATTGTTGAAGACAATATTGTTACTGGTTTCAACGTCTTAGTTGGTGGTGGTATGGGTAGTACTCACAACAACAAGAAGACTTACCCAAGAACTGGTTCTATGTTCGGTTTCGTTCCAGCTGATAAGATTCACATTGCTTGTGAAAAGATCATGCTTATCCAAAGAGATTATGGTGACAGAACCAACAGAAAGCACGCAAGATTGAAGTACACCATTGATGATATGGGAGTTGAACTCTTCAAAGAAAAGGTTGAAAACTTATTGGACTTCAAGTTCGATGAACCAAAACCTTTCAAGATCGACTCCAATATCGATTTCTTTGGATGGGTCAAAGATGAAACTGGATTAAACCATTTCACTGCTTTCATTGAAAACGGTAGAATTGAAGACACTCCAGAATTACCTCAAAAGACCGGTTTAAGAAAGATTGCTGAATTCTTAGCTGGTGGAAGATCTGGTGAATTCAGATTGACTGGTAACCAACATCTTGTTCTTTCTAACATTGAAGACAAGGACTTGAATGAAATCAAGACATTGATGGCTCAATACAAATTGGATAACACTGAATTCTCCGGTTTGAGATTATCTTCTGCTGCTTGTGTTGCCTTCCCAACCTGTGGTTTAGCCATGGCTGAATCTGAACGTTACTTACCTGAATTGGTTACCAAATTAGAAGATGCATTGGAAGAATACGGTTTGAGACATGATTCTGTTGTCATGAGAATGACCGGTTGTCCTAACGGTTGTGCTAGACCTTGGTTGGCTGAAGTCGCCTTGGTCGGTAAGGCTTATGGTGCTTACAACTTGATGTTGGGTGGTGGTCACCATGGTGAAAGATTGAACAAGATTTACAGATACTCCATTAAGGAAGATGAAATCTTAGAAATCTTGAAGCCTCTCTTCAAGAGATGGAGTTTGGAAAGAAACGAAGGTGAACCATTTGGTGATTTCGTCATTAGAGCCGGTGTCATCAAGCCAACCACCGAAGGTAAGTACTTCCATGATGATATTCCTGAAGATGCTTAGGTCATATAACCACTGGTATTATTGATCTTTCATACTAAACAATAAAATTTATATATAACAAAAAAAAAAGTAGAAACCAAGATTCCTGGTCAGTTGACTGGTTCCTCATATGTCATAGTTAGTTCATTTCTTTATACTTGACTATTTAGATTATTTATTATTGATTCATTTTCATATTGTAGAGTTTTTACTAAATTCAGAATTCAAATATCAGTTCACTTATCATCACCAAAGGTATCAGCTGGAAGCCAGTCTGGATCAATAAATCTCTTATAACCCTTGACTTTATGAAGGTTCTCCAATTCTTCACCATCCTCCTGTTTCAAATCCACAAGCTCGAAATTAGATTCAATTCTTGAAGAAGTAACTGACTTTGGTAATACAACAGTTCCTCTCCAAACAGCCCAAGTAATTAAAATTGTAGCTGGTGAAACATTGTATTTTTTAGCAATCTTAACGATTGTTTCGTCTTGTAAGAGTGGAGAATTAGATGAGCCTAATGGAGAATAAGCCTCTAAAATTATTCCATGTTTCTTACAAAATTCAAGCAAGTCATGTTGAGGAAGATAAGGTTGGATTTCAATTTGATTAACTGCTGGTACAATTTTGGTACTTGGATGTTCAAGTAATCTGGTTAAGTTTTTAATAGAGAAATTAGAAACTCCAATTGATTTGGTTTTACCCTGATTGCACAATTCTTGGAGTTCTTTGTAAGTATCCACAAAATCATATCCAGGAAGAAGATCAAGATCCCCATTAGGTAATGTTGGAAGATTGGAATCACTATCGTTCTTTGGGTTAGTAGCAATTGGGATATGAATCAAGTATAGATCAACATAATCCAATCCTAATTTTTGCAAAGATTGTTCTAAAAACTCAGCAGTAGTAAGTCTTTGGGTCCAAAGCAATTTAGTGGTAACATAAATCTGCTCTCTTGGAATTCCGGAGTCTTTGATAGCTCTGCCAACAGCTTCTTCGTTCCCATAAGCAGCAGCGGTATCAATGTGTCTGTACCCATATTTAAGGGCTGTAATGACAGCATCATAACACTCCTGATCTGGAGATTGCCATGTTCCTAAGCCGACAGCAGGAATGGACAAGCCATTAGGGAGTTTGAAAGTAGTAGTAGATCTAAAGTTAGTATATGAACAGGAGAAGGTAATCGAGGAAATCAATTAAATCAACCAATTGACCTCAGAATTGATGATTTATTGCGCTATTGCCTCGTATGATCTTCAGGCTGATCAATTGAGGTGATTTTAAAGGATCCTATCTTTTGGCAGCCATCGAACAATTCAAGAAACGGGACTTTCCAGTTTATATAGGGCAAGAAATGAACACATCAGGGTTGAGATATGGTGATCTAACTCTTATATTCGGTAATAACCGTTGGTATACACACTTATGGGTAGACATTGTATTAAAGGGTAGTAACTAAGGATCAATACATTTAAGGGCAGTGAAAATAAGCAGTGAGAGGTTTGGCGGAACACGACACCAATTCCACTTTAACCAACAATAGAGCTGTATCAAAAGGGGTAAGCGGCTAGCAAGTAGTGCCGGGGTAGATTAAGGCTATTCTAACAAAGGACCGGGCCAATTGAGGTTTGCTCTTACAGCCTCTATGGAATCAACAAGACAAGGGCTCCATGACTTATGCAGGGACCGAAAGGAATGTAACGTTACTATGAACGATCATGAAAATAAGATAAAACTAGATAATAAATACCAATTGAAATGTTCCAGTACGGGAACAGGTATAAAGATGAAGTAGTATTTTTCATGAATACGTCCAGATGTTAAGCACAACCCCTTAAGAAATTAACAGTATTCCTCATAATAAGGATGTCAAAATGTGCTACAACATAATGCTACAATCTATTAAAGGGCCCTATATGACGAAATGTTCACCTATATGGACAATATGATTAAATTAGTACTAAATAGTCCTCTGATTAATTAATAATACTAGTGATGCTATCAGGGTGAAATCTAATCAATCCTGTTGGAATTACTTCATTCCAATCGATATAAGTTCAAGACAATAAATTGATGATGAAATGTTTGAGTTATGATTATCTAGAATCAACTTCTTTATTATAAGTATGATACTTGAACTTTAATATTTGTAACACTTGAGTGCTACGGGTATAATATATAGTACAATACTCGGAGAGTATATAATGATATGATTTAACTGGATACTTGAAATGAGTTTTCAGTCTTATTTGTGAGTGATGTGACTCTCTAAAGGTACCAAAATCGGTAGAAACGTCTAGTTATATGGTTGATTGTGGAATATGAAAGGCTCCATTTTTGATTAGACTGGATTACACTGCGGTAAGTGGTATTGAAGCCAAATAGCATTATACACCATAGGCTTTGTCTGCTTGGACCAGGAATTGGTCATTGATGTTCTATCTCATCAATTTGACAAAGTAACCATGTTTCTGCTGTGTGGTTTATCATCCTTATCCGCTGTGAAAGAATAAGGCTTTATAATATGACTGTGTTGTTGTTTTGAATGTCAATGGGTGTATAGTCTTGTTGTTGATGCTGTAGTTGCTGATGCTGTAGATGCTTGATCATGGTGGGATTCAACTTCACTTGGTTCGTTTGTGTGATGGTTTCTCTACCCTAGAGCTACGACTATACCCTGTACCTGGTCGTTCACTTCCTGTCCTATCACTTCTCTCACTTCTGTCATTTCTATCACTTCTTGCACTCCTTTCGTTTCTGTCACTTCTGTCTATTGATCCCAAGAACGATCCTTCAAGGTCAGACTGTGCTCCCTGGAGTGATCCCTCTTGAAGGGCCCTCACATCCAGTAACAAGTTCCTTATCGACGGTTTCTTGTTTCTCTCCACCTTCAACACGTCTCGTATCTTCACGTTCCATAACGTCACACTGACCCCATTCAATCTCCGTAGCACCTTCTGTTCTGCTACGCGTGATATCTTCTCGGATGCTTGACGGATTTCCTCCAAGTTTCGCTGACAGTCTGCCTCGAACTTCCGGATTATTCTCGCCTTTTCGGCCGCGGTATAACCCATTGAATGGTACTTTAACTATGATATGTTTTGATAGATCAATCAATTTCGCATCCCTATCTTTCGCTTCACTACACGCACTACACACACTCCCATCACAAACACTCACTTGTCGCACCGCACAGTACCTTGCCCGACTCAGCTCCACACTATCATAATCCTGCACTTACTGAGTCCCTAAACTCTCACCCAAACGGTGGCAACAGATAGTATCAAAACTTTGGATCTTTTCTGGTTTTAATTACAACAAACAATCCAATTGCACCAACCCCACTAAACAACCCATCATAACAATCATCATACAAAATGGTTCTCGAAGCGACTATGATTGCCATCGATAACTCCGAATACATGAGAAACGGAGATTATTTGACCACCAGATATGAAGCTCAATTAACCGCTACTGAACTTATTTTCCAAAATAAAATCAATTCTAATCCTGAAAATACCGTTGGTTTATTAGCTTATGGAGGCAATGGTCCTCAAGTGTTATCCACATTGACCACTGATTTTGGTAAGATATTGTCAGGAGCACATTCTACCAAGTTAACTGGAGAAAATAACTTTTCTAGTGGTATTCAAGTGGCAGCATTGGCTTTAAAACATCGTCAAAACAAGGTTCAACAACAAAGAATTATAGTGTTTGTTGGAAGTCCTTTGAAAGAAACAGAAAAAGAACTTGAAAAATTGGCCAAAAAGATGAAAAAGAATAACGTGGCTGTAGATATCATAAACTTTGGTGAAGAAGGTGTTAATACTGCCAAACTTGAAAAGTTCAATGCTGCTATAAATAATCATGACAATTCTCACCTTGTTACTATTCCACCAGGTCCAAGATTATTATATGAAGTTGTTGCATCTTCTCCAATTTTGGTTGAAAATGGATTCGATATGGGATCTGGAGATTTCGATGGATTCGGAGGTGCCGGTGGATTCGGTGGCTCTGGTGATCTTATTGATCCAAACATGGACCCAGATTTGGCTTTAGCTTTAAGACTTTCTTTAGAAGAAGAAAAGTCTAGACAAGAAAGAGAAGCTGAAGAAAAGAAGAAACAAGAAAAAGGTGGAGAATTAGAAAAGATCGATGAAGGCAAAGAAGAAAAGAAGGACGATAAGGATGTGGATATGGAAGAATCCAAGTAAGTTACACTTTTGTTTCCGCATTAATCCCAATCAATCATCAATTTTTATTGAATCAAACATATCAAATGCCTAGTTTTCACGACCCTTATTATTACAGCTAGCTAAGGAAATATACCTTAGCTAATCACCATTAAACTCTGAGCTGAACTGATCTGATCCATATCAAATATACTTAAAGATCACTGGACCAGTGACAGCTCTCTAATCACCAACCGGTGATATCTAGTCAATTAGATAAATATACGTAAACTTCACACATCAGTAATTAGTAACAATAGTTATAGAAAATTAGATAGAACAAGCGGGTAAAATAAACCAATGAAGTACCAGCACTAGTGGGTCAATTTCTCTAGAACCTTCTTGTAACTCCTAGTGCTACCTACTCTATTACTCTCATCTAGCACCGTTTATCATTGAACTGGTGATTCTCCTTATAGTCTTATCAGCACGCATTTAATGGCTGCGCGGTTGCAACTTATCTAGTCTATTTGTAACCATGAGCACCAGAAACCCAAGACCCACCAAGAGCGCCATGGGAACCGAACGAGTGGATTTTCTTGCTCCGTTCAAGGAGAGTTCTATCAAGGATCTTGGTCAGACAAGAGCCCATTTTATCGAGAGCTACTCAAAGGTAAGTACAATACAAATTGGACCATACAAAATCAAGCAATAGCTAAAGGTTTATGAACAATAAGGAACATAAAGTGGTCAAGTGATAACAGAGAGAGTAATATACAGGTAAAGATCAGGGTTTATGGAAACCATTGACTTGTTTTTTACAGCTTGCTAGGAATATGTTGATGGATATCACTGTATCGGAAATTGCAACAATATTTCACAGGTGTTCATATAATATTCACACCAATATGAAGAAGCACTTACAAATATTATATCAACTGTTACGATATCCATATGACGAATTGGTTCATTTCTGATAATTTCAATCATCCTCCTTTTTATACATTTACTAACTATAGGGTGATCAAAACCTCTCCTTAGTCCAGCGTCCACCCACTATTTCTGATAAAGGATACCTCGATGCCCCATGGTGCTACGAAGAGGTTGGAAGGTGCAAAGAAGTAGAGAAATACTCCAAGCTTCCACACTGGGAAGATAGTACTATTTTCAAGAAGCTCATTGGAAGGATTAGGAAAGCATTCCGTGTTAGTGGAGTTTCGATCTCTTTAATTCACAAGTACAAAACCGTTATACAATTCGAGACTCTACTTGAAATTACAGAAATGCCTAGAGGCGTATCATTAGACGGACATGCCATTCTTTCAAACGGTTACTTTCTATTAAAAGATGCTTCTAAAGACTGGCGGACGGCTCAGAACCCGTTTGTAAAGGGTGCTCCTCATATTAAGTTCTACTGTGGTGTTCCATTAATGGCTGCGAAAAATGTACCAATTGGAGTTCTAGCCATTTTTGATTCTTTCACAGCCAACGATTTCTCGGAAGAAAACTGTCATAGGTTAGCTGATTATGCCAAGGAAGTAATGACAATATTAGACACCCCGATTGACCAACTAAGACGGGGCCAAAGCACAAATGAAGGTGTTTTGTCAGAGTTAAACGAGCTTAATCTCAAACTTGGCAGAGCAACAAGCACCAAATCCAGTTTAAAATCTGTATTTGAAAGAGATGGGTCTGGTGGTCCATACAACCCAAACCACCATTTCAAGTTCAAGCGAATCCAGCAAGACTCGTTGGATGATAAGTATATCAACAACAAGCACTTATGGGACAAACTTCTTCTGGCTGGCAGTTTAAAAACCTCTGCTGCCACTTTATCAAAAATGATAGCTATGAGTTATAAAGTGGATTTCGTATATATTTTGGAAATTAGAATGGCTGAAGCTTACCAGATATCCAGCGAATATTTCCCAAATCAAGCCAAGCTTGAGGCAAAAGCATTTAAAAATACAGATAGGTTGATCAAGCTGTCGAAGTATGAGCCAGAGTTTATGACTCGTATTGTGGGTAGTCATGGGTGCAATAATTCCTCGTTAAACTTTGAAAACTCTTACCATTTCAAAGCATTTATGTCAGAATATGGAATCCAGTATAGGAACCCTAAACAAGATTCTCTTTATAATAGTGGAGTTCTTATTCCTTTCTATCATAATGCTTCCAAATACGTAAGAGTATCAAAGGATAAAACCAAGAAAATGTTGGATATCCAAAAGAGAAGCGGTGGGTTCCTTATAGGATTGTTCAATGAATCCTCTTCCAAAGAAATTACCCCAGAAATGGTCGCTGGAGTATTTGGAAACACTAGAATCTTGAGAAGAATGTATATCCATGGTTAGGAGTAGCCCATTGAATTGAATATCCTGTGGATGTCTTGGAGAATATCCTGTTAGCTTTTTATCTTTCCTATAATCTCTTTTTATGGATCATGATTCATTTATTCCATTGAATTGCTATTTTTCTGGGTACTTTATGGTTCTGGAGAATCGTGAACTATTAATCAAACTGTCTCATTAATTCCATATCTTGGTCCATTTCGTCAAAGTCTTCAGGATCTGGAATCTCTTCGTTCTGAGGCTTTTGTGGAAGATCGTCATCGTCTGAGAATGGATCATCTGATTCTTCACCAACCGCTTCTTGATTGGTAACACTGGAGGTTTGTGCGGTTGATGTTTGAGTGTTCAAGGCTTGAGTAAATGTACCTTGACTGGTTTGGCTAGTAGGTTCATGAGTAGCTGAAACTGCTGGTGGTTGTACTGGAATCTCAGTTGGAGCTGAAATATCAACACTTTCTGTCAATTGAGTATTTTCTGGTGGTTGTCTATTTTCCACTGGAACGGTTGGGTTCAGGTATAAATCATCATCGTCATCATCAACGAACAAACCATTTCTAGGAGCTCTAGGACGGACTGGTTCCTCTTCTTCATTGTCCAAAAATATATCGTTCATGGAACTATTACCATTGATAGGAGCAGCACCATTACCAATATTGTTACTACTATTACCACCCATAATATCATCGTCTTCATCATCATTATCTCCAGCTTCAAGAATACCTTGTGCTTCCTTCAACTTGGTGATCTCGGCGTCTATCAACAGCTTACGGTAGAGTTTCAACTGAGACGATCTTGATCCCAATCCTCTAATCAAATGAATACAATCCTTAAATCTTGCTTTAGGAAATAATCCATGACACCATAATTGATAGAATTGTAATACTGTAGTTAAGTTATGGTACTCATGTTCATACTTATCGTTCTTAGAAACTCTTCCTTTCTTCTGTTCAAACGCCTTGTCATTTTTCTTGATACTCCGAATAACCCCGCCGTGGTTCTTGGTGATATACTCTAAACCTTTCTGGTGGTTAAAGATTCTTTGGTTATCGATCTTAGCGATTTTGGCTCTTTTGGTCAATTTGATCTGTTTATCGAGCCCAAGCACATCCTCGGCTTCGGTGGGTTGGGTCTCGGTATCTTGGTGATTCTCCCGAGGGGTATCGAGAATGTCTTCTAAGTCCATTGGTAGTGAATAGCTGTGATAGTGGAGATGAACTAGTTAGAGATGTGATTGTATGAGACGCGTATAGGTATAGTCGCGACATCCGGGTGTGAGATCCGGTCAGCTGGTAAAGAAAGCGGTACTTCCGGTCATGGAATACCCCATAAAAAACAGCCAAAAGAAAAGTAACAGATGACAGTACTAGCATTAGTTAAAACAATGAGTAAATTAAACTCTACTCTGCTTTATAATGAAAGTTTACAGGAATTTTTGGGGAATCTTTTGGTACGTGTTTGTAGGTGAAATATTACTCACGTGAAAATCTTGAATTACCAAAGACACCTCTACACATATCCTAAACATACCTGAAAGTGGTCAGAAAGATTCAGAAGCAAATATGGTAGGTATTCGGTTAGTCATTCCAAGCATGCTGATAAGAATAATGTCAATTTTCACACGTTTGCTCCATAGAAGTATGTGTTTTCCTACTGCAAAGCCAGTTCCATCAACAACCTACAATAATACAAACCCCAATTACAACCTACCTGTTCCATAAGTCTAATATCACACTATCTTTACCTTCTTTCTCCTAATACACTTCCTTCTTCTTCAAAATTTTTAATTCTACAATTTTCTTTATAAGCGATTACCTAATCCACCATCGCTTACCTAACCCTCCACCATCTTATCTGATCCATACATGTATTATACTGAATATCTTCCCCGTATCCACTCGATATCGGCCCTTGTCGATTTTGAAGACCAGAATGTTGCCGATATAACCAAATTCCAAGTTTCAGGCCAAAACCTCAACATATCCACCAAGAATAATGCCTATACAATCACCCTTCCAATACCAGTACAAGAACCTATAAAGCTCACCAATTTGAAGCTAGCAGCTAAAGATACGCTTTCTGTATCGTTATCAGTTCCCAACGGCTCCAATGGTCCCGAAACTCCATCTTCAACCTCGTTCATGTCCCAGAGTGTCAGTAAATGGTCAGTCAAAGACCTCGATCTCAAGACCCCAAAAGACCAGAACAACCAGCGGTTATTCCAGTTCAACTGTGTCCATTGTAACCATAACCTCATCAGTTCGCTCGAGTACCGGTTCATGGACTCTCCATCTGAGTTCTGGTACGAATTGATGGATTTCTGGCATTGTCACAAGCCTCACAACGATCAAACTCACAACAAGAACTATTCCGGGTTCTTGAAGCCTCCAAATAACACCACTATTATCGTAGGAAGCCATTACTTGCTCCTCAACCAGAACAAGAATATCATAGTCGAAACTGACAGAATCAAGTGTGCTCATTGTCACCATAACATCGGAGAAGTACATGAAAATACCATACGGTTGAATAAATGGGACCTAAAGCTTCAGTATGGTGATACCATCGAGACGTTCTCGTCCCATTTATTCATCTATAACTCTATCATTGACAAGATCAACTCGTTGGCCACCCGTAAGTTCAAGTTCCTCCACAAGAAATGGTGGTACTTGTGGGTATTGAACATCGGTATAGATATCTCAGTAGAGGGCAAGGTGCTACCAAAAGCAATGAAGATCCTATACTTTGACGACGAAAATGACGATTCAAACTTTGTCGAAGAGTACGAGTTACTAGACATCACTTTCCCTGATATTATCCAGGAGTTTACAGACCAGTTGAGAAAGATAAATGGCTTGTTACCAAAGAGTATAAAAGAAGTCAACATGGCAGGAAGAAACTGGAACGTCAGCTACTTAGGAGAAGAGTACTTGTAAAATAGAATAAATAAATGGCATTGGGCTAGACCTACTGGTCTGGTTATCTAATTATCTAATTATCTCATGGTGTAATGGGTTTATTATCTAATTATCAAAGTATTATATTATTGTATTATGCATCTAAATAAATATCAATGCTGGTGATCCTGCTCATGGACCTTGATTATTGGGATTCTATGATGTCCTTGACAATAGGAACCACTTGCTTTCTAGAAGCAGCCAACTTTCTTTGGTTGTACAACTTGAAAATGTGCTTATCATCGGAGAGTTGAGAAATCACACCTTCGATCTTCTTGAGCTTATAAATATCACCATCCAATTGCAATGGTTCCTTGGCAGCTTCAGCTAATCCGTTGAACTTGGCGTCGTTGACATCTTCATAATAGTAACAGAATTCTCTGGTGTATTGGTCGTTTTCCTTTTGAGTGTAAGAAGAAGTAATCACCATCAAGTCAAGACCTAAACTCTTTAAATCTTCAGTTAAGGTCTTTTTCAAATCTTCCACGGAGTATTCAGATAAAACCCATTTCAAGGACTTACCAATAGAACTGAACCCCACGTTTTCCCCAGTAGAAAACTTGAATTGTTTATAGTCTTTACGTAAAACATCACCGAAAGAAAAACCAGCCAAGTCTTTTTTGCATTCCTTTAATTTCTTGTAGAAACCAGTCAATGGATCAGAACCAGTTTGGTCCCCAGTAATTAAGGAGATATAATTGGTGCTAGCTTCCAGAATAGCTTCCTTGTAGACCTTGATAGCTTCAACATCACCAGATTCGACCTTTTGGGTCATGTTGGAAGTGTCAATCAATAATGGACCCAACAAGAGTTCCACGATTTCAGATTGGCCCTTCAATGCTTCCAAAGTACCACCAAGTTGTTGGTACCAGTAGTTGAACACCAAAGAAGAACAAGAACCATTGGAGTGAATGATTCTTGGACTGGCATCCAAAAACACTTCTTCATCAGCGTGATGATCAATGATAGCGCTAACCTTAGTCAAACCCGCTTGTAATGCTTCGGTAAGTTCAGTACCTTGGATATTACAGTGATCCACCAAGACCAAGTCAATCACTTCACCGTTACTGAGACGAACAAAGTCTTCAGTGAAATACAACAAGTCATCGGTGATGGAATGGGATTGAAGAAGAGTCACGATATCTCTTCTTAATCTAAGATCCTTACGAGGAATGTTAATCAATGGAATGGTGAATGTTGATGGGTTCTTGATATTGGAAAGGTATGAGTATGAAATGGCACTAACCACAGAGTCCATATCAGCTGATTGGTTACCGGTGACGAAACGGAGCGGGAGCTTTAAGGCGCCGGACTCAAGCTGACGCTTAAGGGTAGTTAAAAACGATTGGAGGGTCATGTTTAGCTGGTGGTAGAGGTGATGGAGAGGCTACCACTAAATGGTTCTGATCTGGTGAGATCGGTGCGGCATGGTGCGGCGTAGTACCGGAGGACCAGGGACCCTCGTGGTGAGCCTCGCTAGAGATTCGCGAACCATAAGATAAGGTAAAGATACAGAGACATTTTAAGGAACAGAAGAAAGGTATACAGAATAGTGGAGTGGTAAATTAAGTAAAGTCAGGTATTGAACGAATGAGTAAGAGATTTGGTGGTGTGAGATTTTTAATCTATAAAATAGCTAGTAGTTAATGTCATTACTCTCACAATTCATGACAGTATGACCGTTACCAACAATATAAATATCGAATAATCACTTCAATTACTTAAATATCTGATATGACAAATCCGAAAAATCCGAATTATTAAACTAGAAATTATCATACGCAATGAATAAAAGTCTTAACTTGGACATTTAACTCCATCCCTGTGCTATTTTGCAGCTTTACCTATGGCTGCGAAAACTTGTTCTACAACGATCTACATTTTTTATCGATTCAGTGTTTATTGGACCAACTATAATCGTTCCATTGATCAACAAGTCACTTTATAAATTTTGCTAAATGATCATTTAGCTGCTTGGTCTTTTTAACATTGTTAGGCAAATTTTCTATACAAATTCACTCAAATTGACCATGTTGAATATTCACTTTCTTTTTTTGCTTACTTAGCGTAGTGCAACTTAATATCCAACCATTGTCTCTTGTTGACTTCTTCTGGAGTCAAAGAAACATCTCCGTACACAACTGGTCTGAAGTAGAAGAAGAACCAAACAACACCAATAGAACAAATGGTGATAACACTAACTAACTTACGCTTGTTAACACCAGTAGCATGACCATCGTTGGAGTTGTCAGAAGTAATAAATTCAACTAAACCACCACTGAACAAAGCAGCAATCAAATGTGCTGGTAAGTAATGGTGCAAGAACTTTTGACGGTTCATCAAGAAGAATGGGAAGTAATGAGCAGCCCAACCAATGAAAAGGAAACCTAAAGTGTTGTATAATCTAGATCTAGCCTTATCATTAACAAGGTAAACATTTCTTCTACGAGTAACTTGATCAGCCAAGATCAAACCAACATAAATGGCAAGGAAACAAACTTCCAACCAGAAGCCAATAACGTTACCAATGAAGAAAATTTGTCTTCTTTCATCATTATCGTTCCAGAACGACACACCAGATAAAGCCAATGGCCAAGAGTCTGGTTGAGAAGCAAATGGATGTTCAGAAGTCAAAACATTGTTATGATGGAACATCAAACCTTGTAATTCCCACCACTTCTTCAAGAATGGGATATGAGAAACCTTCTTTGGAACATATTCTCTTCTAGCATCATCTTCTGGCAAGTTAACAATTTCATCAATAAACCAAGTGTTATCCTTATCAGCAACCTTCTTGTTACCACTGACTTCTTGATGACCAAAACCCCAAGCTGGAAGCTTTTCATCATTGTGAGTCCACATAGCAACAACAGTATCAACATGAATAAACTTCAAGTTAGTACCCTTGGTTTGAACGTTCTTTCTTGGGTTCTTAGAACCAGAGTTAGAAGAATAACGAAGTCTGAATAAAGTTTCATTATAACGAGCAATGGCAGTTTCGTTATAAGCAATGGTGAATTCTTCATTGGTAGACTTCAAAGGAGAAGCAACATCGTGAGTTAATAAATAACCACCAGTACCAATATGTCTAAGTCTAATAACATCATTAGTGAAAACATCAGACTTAATACCATTATCTTCAGCAGGAATAATTTCCCAGTGGTTGTTAACATCAAATGGTTCTTGAGCTTCTGGATCGAAAACACAGGTAACTTGTTGAGTGTTGGAAGAAATTCTACCATCTTCATAACGTAATGGATAATCGAATGGGTGAGAGTGTAAGAAAGCATCAGTATCCTTATGTTTAATAGTAATAATATCATAGTAATGGACATTCTTAGCTTGTCTAGCCAAAGGAGATTCGGTTAAAGTTTCTTGGAATTCAGAACTCATGAAACTATCACCAGGACCAGATTTGGTTAAAATAGTAAAATGAATGTAGAACCAGAATAAGTAAATCATGAAAGGAAGAATGATCAAAGCCCATAATCTGGAGAAAAAGTGTTTACCAAGTTCAAAGTTAGATAAACCCTTTCTGTAATCCAATAAGTACCATAATTCATGAAGAACAGCAATACCAATGGTAACATAAGTTAAAACACCAACATATTTGGTAGAAATAACACATGATAAAGAAATACCAGTAGCTAATAACCATCTCCACCAAACACTAGTGAATGGAACCTTACGATAAGTAGAAAACTTAGCATAAGAGAAAATGGTAGCAGCAATACTTAAAGATAAAGTAGAATCCAATAAAATTAATCTGGAATCAATAACATGAGCAGTATCAAAAGCTACTAATAAACTTGAAAAGAAAGAAGCAGCCACAGTAAAATTCAAAGTCTTCATAGTAAGGAACATAATTGGAACCACTAAAATACCTTGAATAGCAATGAAAGTTCTATAAGCAATATATGGAACATTATTGGCAACATAATTTTCACCAATGGTTTCAAATTTGAACTTACCATCATAACCAACTAACCATCCAACAGCTGCAATTAAAAGCTTAGCAAATGGAGGATGTAAATCAAAGAAATAAGTTCTTTCTAAATAGTAAGAAGCAAACTTACCAAAATGGACTTCATCGAAAACAACCTTTGGAGGATCACTAATCTTGGTAAGTCTAATATATGCAGCAAACACGGTAACAATGATTAAACCATAGTAATATTTCAATTCCGAGTCTCTTGGGGTTTCATTTGGAGTCATAAGTTTGTCAATGTCTTCCTCCACGGATTGTGGGGCAGCACTGCTGGTGGCCAGCTTCTTGGCACCTCTCTTTCTTAACGTCAGAGACATGGTTAGGGAAAGATCAATTGAGTTTGACAAGTTTGGCTAGGACTTGTGAGTTGGCTTTTTCAGTTATCACGTGTAGAAGACGCGTGGAATATGGCAGTGTCAACTTTGTGATAGATCTGGTGAAACGGCCTATGTTTTTTGCGACAATAACACAAAGGGTCTAACTGGATAAGCGGAGAGAAGGGAAGTAAGAGAAGGAAAGAAGTTGGTTGTGTTTTCTAGGCCCCCAAAGTGTAGAAGATGGTCGAAACAGCCTGGATTTTAATTTAGGTATCGTCTTTTATTGGTAGTATTACCTCGTCAATTTAGTGTAATTTTTCACTTTTTTCACAATAATAAAGAATTGCGAATTGACAGGTGAAACAATGGAACAGATATACTTAATAAAATGGTACAGTTGAAGGTGAAAGTGTCTCTAGCTAATTAGTAAAGTATGGGAACACTAGTCATAAAGTACTAAACTAGGTAGAATACACTCTTTGTTGCATTTGATTCGTTGGTATATACAACTGAACCATTATTCCATATTCCATATACTAATCTTTTCTTATTGTCAAAGACAATATATAAACTATTCATATTTGCTCGACATTACTGGATTTCAATAACTCCAGAGCTTCCAAAATTCTACATAGATATCATTTACACTTCTCATTAAATAAGATATGCATTAGTATTTACTTTATGACTAGAGATATAAGAAGCTGGATAAGCAATATCTTTCGGTTAAGAGCCAGTAGTTTTTATTGATGAATATAGAATTTATCACCAACTCTTCCAGATTTACATCAACTTCTTGGATCTCTTCTGGTATCCACCTCTTCCTCTTATAATTGGTGCAGGTTGGACATTCACAGTCCTTTGTGGCTGCGAAAATGAGGTGGAATTAATATTAAATGGCTGCGAATGAACTTGTGGCGATTCACGCAAACTATCAAGAGAAGAGTTGGATCTTGGTTTATGATCAATATTAAGGTCAATTTCAGACACTCTGGAGCTCCGTAATGGGATCTTGGTTGCATCCCGGTAATCTGGTGTTCCTGGAATGGATATTGGTCTAGCAGATGTCAACTGAGTTAACCTTGTATTCTTCTCCTCCAATAATGATTCATACTTCAATAAAGTAGTGGAAAGCTCCTGAATCTTCTTTTCATATTGTAGAGAGAAAGAATTGATGTTATCATTCAAATCCAACTTACTTCCGGATAGTTTAGCTTCATAATTTCTAACCACAAGATCATATTCATCTTGAGATTTCGACAATTCTTGACCTAATTTCTCATTTTGCTCTTTTAATAAAGAGATTTCAGTCTCAAGATTAAACTTCTTTTCGTCTTGCGGTGTTAATATTGGTTCCGGAGGTGTTAACGGTTGACTATTCTTCTCCATCTTGCCAATCTTTTCTCTAAGTGAGTCAATTTCTGATTCGTACTGTGTGATCTGAAGTCTCAATTGTCCCATCTCATAATCCTTTTCAGGAATCATTTCTTGAACCAATCTGGATAACCTTCCATCAATGACTTGTTTTTCACTAGTAATAGCACTTAATTGTTCACTTAAAGTATGGTTTTCTTCTCTGAGAGTCTCAAATCGATCAATTAAATCTTGTCTAGTTGAACTATTCTCATTGGTTAACTCAAGAGACCTTGATTTAAGAGTATTGAGTGTATCAATCAACTCTTTATTATGTTCCTTCAACTCTTCAATCATGGTGGCATCAGCCCTTGTTTCGTCAGCCACATTTCCTCTTGTTATTTTACTCATCTCCAATTTCAATTTGATATATCGGAACTTATTCAAATGCTTCATATAACTGGAGAACTCGAGTTCATTTTTGAGTAGCAAAAGCTCTCTTTGGTAGAAATCTAATGCTGTTCCTGTCCTGATTGACGCATCAGAGAATACAGTATCAGTAGTAGAAACACCACTACTAAGAATGGATGCTTTGTGAGCTGGTGCAGTCTCAAGGGTGGTTGTTGGTGAAGATATTTGTTTCTGAAGATAAAGCTCATTACGGAATTTATCATTTAAGAAAGTAGTGGATTTCTTTCTTTCAGCATCTTCTACTTTCTGATTTGGGGGAATTGAATCACTATGTGAAGTACTCTGGTGGAAAAGAGACTCATGAGTAGAAAACAAATCGTTTAGCTTATCACCACCATTCTTGCTATTATCATTTGACCCAACATTCAGGTCTGTATCAGAAGAAGTCATTCGTCTTGGAGTTTCATATTGATTCTGACCTTCTTTGATTCCTTCATTGAACTTTATATCCTTGAATTTGATGCTAGATGGACTCGAGTCTACAACTAAATTAGTAGGAACAATTGATAACTTCCTGCTGAGATTCTGAAGCGAGTTTTGTTTGTGAATTTTGCTGGAAAGTGAATCTTTGACATGAAAATACATAGGACTTCCAATAGACAGTCTTCTTGAAATATGGTCCCAGTTTTGTTGAGAATTCATAGTTTCAAAAGAGTTACCCAGCCATTTCAACGAACTAGAGAAAATAGCACTCATATTGGTATCACTGAAGTCAACAGTGTAATCAGGGTGGAGATTTAAACATGCTATAGATATATCTTCGGGAGTAACATCAGAAGAGTTTTCACTTTCTCTGATCCATTTTATAGGATCTTCAAGTTCTTGTTTGGGGTCAAAATCATCATCTTCCAAGAATTTGGGGTGGACTCTGAACTGTTTGTATAAATTCTTTAGCCTTGTACTCAATGTGTTTTCTAAGGAAATATTGACAGTATCAAAGTCTTGACGAATAAGATCAAGGAACCCCAGCTTGATGCTTCTGGGTGGAGATTGGCGATATCTTAAAGGTGATTTTGCCAACTCTTTAAAATTGTAAGGAAATAATCCATACAACAATGCAGTAAAATAGGAATAATCCACATCTTTCTTTTGTTCTAAGAATGCAGAAAAATGGGGATCTGTAGGAGGAACATCTTCATTCGCAATTAACCAGGAGTCAGATATTTGAACTAGATAGTCTTTCAATTTTTGGCGTCTTTTGGTGGTATCTGTATCCAAATCATCCCATATAATTAATCTGATTAAAACAACAAAATAGTCACTGATATAATCAGGAATGACAGCTCCAAGTTGAGGAATAAGCATGTTCAATATTGATAAAACAGCTCTTAGAACTTTGGTATTAAGGTCGTATGCTAAAGATTTGAGAAGGTTTCCAAATAAATCAGTATGTAAAATTTCACCCACGTTCGAGTTCATAGCAGCTACCAATCTTGATATAATTAAAGTAGCTTCCAACCGTTCTTGGGGTAATATGAAGTGTTTGTTCAAGATTTTCAGCCAACGTGAAGGCTTTTTGGATCCGTACTCCACCAATAACATGGAGCAATTGGACTTGATATACCGTATTCTTTCACGATAGACTTGAGTATCTTTCTGGTCATCCAGGAATCCTAATTTTAACCATGTGTTTCTGACTTCGTCGCTACCTCCAGTGTAGATAAGAGTCAATATTTGACCTACTGTTTGCTCTATATCCCAACGATAATCTCTAAGGTCCTTATCTGTAGTCTCCAAGGAATCAGTAAATACTGAACGGATGAAGTTTCTGGATCCTTCCACGAACCCCAAATCAAACCCAGCACTATCAATTGCTGGTTTCAAGTATGTCTTTAGCCACAAATCGACTTCTTTCTTCGTCAAAACACCCAGAAGTCGTTTCAATATGGAAAGAAAGAACACTTCCTTGGAAAGCTTCGAGTCCGGTTTCACATAAGTATTGTAGATACGGAATAATTCGTCGTTGATGCTTGTCAGCCGTATGGTCAGAAGTGTGTTGTGTCTCGTAAAGAAGGATTGAATGATCTCATCAAGACCAGCAGGAACGTCTACGGGAGGATCAGACTCGTTGAACTCAATGAATACCGAGTCCAATGACTTGATCAACGACCGTGATGATCCAGACATCTAAAGAAACTTGGTCAAACTGGTGATAATGGGTATTGATATATGATATAGTCAAAATATGTGGATTGTAAATAGATCAGTTAGTCGCCCAGGTCCAGTAATCAACAGTCCTGTCCTTGACCGTGGTATCTAGCCGCTAGCAGTTGTTGTATATGATGATAGTTTGCCGGTACAATGGCGATTTGGTACCTCAGCACAGTTCTAGTTTCGGTAGAGTGTTGATGTGATGGAGTTGGTTGTGGTCTTTGGCGTCTGCTGATACGCGATAGAATGCGAATATGGGGAAGTTAGTCATTGTCTCTGTACACACTGAGATGGTGGAGAGAAGAGAGAAAAGGGTAACGATAACAGAGCACCAGGGGAAGAATGATGTCAAAGGAAGTATATAGCGAGATATAATTAACAGTCTTCGCTACTGGCTCGGTAACAACTGATAAAGCTAAGAAATTTATGGTGCTGGATATGCTATTAGGCTTCCGTGGTCTCGCTAGGCCCGCTAAGAGCATGTCTTCTCGCGGTACGGCGATGGGTGACTCCACTAATCAGACATATAAGAGCGATCTTCCCCAGGCAACAAGTCCGCTAGTTTCTGACCATTGACTGGTATCTGGCACACTAATACTGTTTCTGCTACCAACTACACGTTCTGCTAATACCGTGAAAAGTCTTTACTGACCTCAATCCCAGTCCATTCCCGTGCTACCTCATCTTTCTTTACCCTCTCGCTATGCTTTCCGTGCTATCAGTAATTGATAAGGTCGATAACTACCGCTATGAGAAAAATGATCCCTTCACCAAACCACTGCTGGAATTCTACCAATTATACGACCATACTGGATCAGTGGCTCTAGGCTACATCAAAAGCTCTTATGCCAAATACTTCGAGTCTCCAGGATTCACCGTTTCTGCTGATGATGAGGCCATCAAGATCAACCCATCCTACGACACAGTGGACAAAAGAACCCAATTGTTCGAACAATTCAGTCTTAAATTGAAGGAATTGCCTGAATTCCACGAATTGGTGTTCAAAGGCTGGAGAAACGAATTATATACCGTCTACAACCCTACAAATACCCCATACTTCCATGTGGAAAGAGCAGTATCAGTGCTTATAGGTGTAGTAACCTATGGAGTTCATATTAACGGGTATATACCACCTGAAAAGTCCAGTAATGGAAAGTTGAAGTTCTGGATCCCAAGAAGATCTGCTACCAAGTCTACATACCCATCAATGCTCGATAACACCGTAGCTGGTGGGTTGGGGTACCCATATGGAATCTGGGAAACCTTGGTTAAAGAGTGTGATGAAGAAGCAGGCTTACCAGAAGATTTCGTTACCAAGAATGCCAAAAGTGCCGGTGTCATCTCTTATATGTACGAACAAGAAGACGGAAGAGTTCAACCTGAAGTGGAGTACATTTATGACCTTTTATTTTCAGATGAAACCAGTGTAATTCCAGAACCTAAAGATGGAGAAGCACAAGACTTCAACTTGATGGATGTGGATGAAGTCAAGGAAAGATTGCAAAATGGGGAATTCAAGCCTAATTGTGGTTTGGTTATTATCGACTTCTTGGTTAGACACGGTTATATAACCCCAGAAAACGAACCAGACTATAGTCAGATTCTTGTTAGAAGTCACAGAGCACTTCCATTCCCTAGAAAGTGATCCATCTAAAGAAGGATTAATAAGAATTGATCTTATCAGTAATCAATAAATAGCTGTATCTATAGATAGTACACCATTCTACGATCTAATACTGGTGAAACTAGCTCAAGCCCAAGTAAAAGTAGGCTTGATGACTCAAGTGAATCATAAATTTACAAACACCATTTCTTGAAACCTCAATGGTTCCCCACTTCAATAGAACTCTCAGAAGACTATAATAGTCTAACTGGAGTAACTACTGGAGTAACTATAATAATTACATTTGAACGATATCAATTCGTTGAATACTCTAAATCATTGTACACTCTAAATAGTTCTGAAAAAGTACTAAAAACTGATTCTGGTTTGGATGAGCGATAAGCTGACTTCTGTTCATTCCCGCGACTCTCAAGAGTCTGCTCGATTGTTCATCACCTTTTTTTTCTTTCTGTTTTTCTTCTTTATTTCTTCCTTTGGCTGTTGCACCTTTTACAGCCATTTCGCATTCTCATTATCTCTATCAAAACTCACCTTTAATTAGTCTCACCAATTGCACCAATCATCCCATATCTTTGTCTACCAGTTAACCAATTACTCATCTATAAAGCACCGTCTTGTATAGCAGACGTTTATTGACTTATTGATTCGCCATTAGCTTCATCAGATCCATCCCGCCATTGCCTAAAGTCAAGCCACAGTATCATCTACCAAACAGACCACCTCCTAGATCACAAGAACCAAACCTCAATTGCCCTCTACCCCATAATGTCTATCACCCAAATATCACCCGATCCATCCGACCCTCAGGAGAGAAATTCCCTCATCTACACTATCATCTTTGAATGCAGCAAACACAACGAACCGCTTAGCTTCAACGACCGTGGCCCTGTCACCCCAGACTTTAACCAAAAGATCAATAACCTCCAGGACTTCTTCTACGAAAGAATAGCTCTTTTGACCAAAAATCCTGTTTCCGACCATCACTTCCTTTGGATCATCTCCTTAAAGTTCTTTTCATCACATATCATTAAGTTCCACACTTATTTACATGATCAATTTCCAGTAGAACATAGCGAAGAAATCACCAAACAATATGACCATATGGGCAGCCGTTTGACCAAACTATTCCTTGATTTCTCTGAGTTATTGACCCACCTACTCAAATCAGAATTGAAGTTGTCTGTCTTAAACAATGAATTCATCAAAACCCATTATGTTCCATTGATGGCTGACTCTCTTGAATTGTTGACTATGGATCATTCAAATAATTTATTGAATTCATCCCTGTTGTACTTGAAAGACTTACAAAAACACCTCTTGGATTTCAAATCAATTTTCAAGAATGAGGAACTTATTGGTATATCATTCCCCTTGTTATCTCAATTGTCAAGAGTGTTATATATCACTGGAGAATCAAATCTTCTCAAACCTTTCCTTCAAGAAATAGTGACTCCTCAACTTGGTCAATTGATGGTTAAATCATACTCAGTTGATTTCTTAGATCTAATCAATTATTATAAATTTACTGCTTTCAATTTATTGACTTTATCGGTATCGAATAATAAAATCGAGTCTGCCCTTAACATCGAAGCAAATGTTTATTTTAAGATTCTTCTTGCATTTCCTAATTTAAATTCTAGCATTTACCAATCATTCTTTCTGCAATTGCCAAATGATGAAAGATCCTATACAGAATTATTTGCTCAAGAACGAGCAGAGCAGCTGTTAGTGAGCTTGCTTGAGAGACAAGAAATCTCCATGAACTTCTTGTTGAACAGACTTTTAAACCTTACTAATTTGACCCAGTATATTGAACAAGATCCTATTTTCAGTAAAGAACTCAAGTTCTTTATCACTTCGTTGTCATCAAGTTTATCTAGAGAAATCCAAAGATCTACTTCTAGATCTGGAAGTTTACACTCCAGTACCATCTCCATGACAGGACTTAAAGAAGCAGAATTCCAAAGAAGAAGAGAAGAAATCAACATTAAAAATATCAACCCACTTCGTCTTAAATCATTAAGTGTGGTTTTATTACATGGGTCTTATAAAGAGAAGTTGAATTTAATCGTTCATGTCTTTCAACTGTTTGAAAAGGGTTCATTGGATATCTCTAAGGAACTACCACATCCAATTTCCGAAGAAGATGATGGTATTCTCAGTAATATCGGAGCTCATAGCTCAGGTAAGTCTTTCTACATTTCTACCTTGAGAAAATTGATAAGACTATTGAAATTACTTTCCATCAAGCATATGGTGAACAATGTAGGGTTGAACAATTTCTCTGAAAGGGATTTATCTAATATCTGTGCTCCACATGAATTGAGTGATGTTTTAAGAGTTAAAGAAATTATACAGTATGAACTGTATGACCATAACGATAATAGGATTATTGTGTTCAAGAAAACCGGTCAAAGGAAGAAGTTCGACGATATAGTCCAAGATCAGTTACAAATTGCCAAGCTCTCCGAGCAGATCAAAAGCATTCTTGGCAAGTAAATGATTAAAGCATAAACTAGAAGTTAAGATATGAGAGAACTATAACAGCCAACTAGTATACCTAGAACCAGGTTGATTAAAAGGCTAGAAAATACTGTTAATAATAATGCCACAAAATCACTCTTATCGCGGATCCACAAAAGTATCATAGAACTGACTCATCAGAACTGAACATAGAATAAACAGAGGAATATGGTCCCCAATTACCATAAATGATAAGATGAAAGTGTTGCATGTTGGAATTTGCAATACTGAGTCCTATCCAATTGCTACAACACCTTTTTCTATAGAGTTTTATCGTTGTACCTCTTCAATTAGGTAGATTTTTCAAAGATTATGCAGTACTTCCAGCGACACCGGCGAAGAAGACCGGTCCTGCATGGTGCCGGTATAGTTAAAACCAGTTGAAAAATCGAGTCATATCCCCACTTCATACTACAATGTTTCCTTCAAGAGTAGCTAAAGGCTCCCTCAAGAGTCTTAGCCGCTCCTTTAATACTAGTGCCAAATTGTACCTGGCAGCCCTTGAAGAAGGGAAGAAAAAATACCCAGAGCTTCTTGATTCTGACTTCACCAAGAATGGTACACCAGATTATGTTAAACTTATCTTAACTTCCAGAGTTTACGATGTTGTGGATAAGGCAGGTACTCCATTAGCCCATGCTGTCAATTTATCCCATAAGTGTAATGCCAATGTCTATTTGAAACGTGAAGATCTTCTTCCAGTGTTCTCCTTCAAGTTACGTGGTGCCTACAATATGATTGCAAATTTACATAGTAACCACAAGACTCCAATGGCTGGTGTCATTGCTTGTTCTGCTGGTAACCATGCTCAAGGTGTTGCCTTTTCTGCTAACAAGTTGAATATCCCAGCTACTATTGTCATGCCAACTCCAACACCATCTATTAAATATACCAATGTTTCTAGATTAGGTTCTCAAGTTGTTTTATATGGTGATGATTTTGACTCTGCTAAAGCTGAATGTGACCGTTTGGCTGCTTTGAACGACCTTACCAACATTCCACCTTTCAACCATCCTTACGTTATTGCTGGTCAAGGTACCATCGCATTAGAAATCACCAGACAACTTAGATTGGACAAACTTAATGCTATTTTTGTTCCAGTCGGTGGTGGTGGTCTTATTGCTGGTATTGCAGTTTACTTGAAGAAGATTGCTCCACATGTTAAGATCATTGGTGTCGAAACTTATGATGCTGATGCTTTGTATCAATCTCTTAGACATCACAGACAAGAAACTCTTGACTCTGTTGGTGTTTTTGCTGATGGTACTGCCGTTAAGGTTTTAGGTGATGAAACTTGGAGACTTTGTCATGAATTGGTTCATGAAGTTGTTAGAGTTTCTACTGATGAATTATGTGCTGCTATCAAAGATATCTTTGAAGATACTAGACTGATTACTGAACCATCTGGTGCTTTATCTGTTGCTGGTTTAAAGAAATATATTCAAGAAAATAACCATATCGATCACAAAGACAAGACCTATGTTCCTATTTTGAGTGGTGCTAACATGAACTTTGATAGACTTAGATTTGTTAGTGAAAGAGCTGTTTTGGGTGAAGGTAAAGAAGTTTCCTTAGCTGTTACCATTCCTGAAAGACCAGGTGAATTCACCAAATTACATAGCATCATCCATCCAAGAGCTGTCACTGAATTCTCTTACAGATATGGTAACTCTGACAGAGCCAATATCTTCTTGAGTTTCAATGTTATTGATAAGCAAAAGGAATTGGGTGGAATCATCGAAACCATGGAAGGTCCAGAACACAAATATGAAGTTGTTGACATTTCTCAAAACGAATTGGCTAAGACTCATGGTCGTTACTTAGTCGGAGGAAAATCTCCAAAGGCTGATTGTCAAAAGGTTGCTGATGAAAGATTATTACAATTTGAATTCCCAGAAAGACCAAACGCATTATACCACTTCTTACAAGCCATCAAATCTAATTGGGACATTACTTTGTTCCACTACAGAAACCATGGTAACGATGTTGCCAAAGTGTTGTGTGGTATAAGGTTACCTGAAGGAACCCTGGAAACCGATTTCAATGATTTCTTGAACAACTTGGGTTACAGATATGTTGTTGAAACCGACAATGTTGTTTACCAAAAGTTCTTGAAGAACTGATCAACCAAAATATAAAAATTAATTAATTAAATGGAGTTTGATATTAGTTAACCAAAATTAAAAGTGGTCACTATTGCAAATGGAATCTTGGAGTCTCACAGAGACCATTTCAAATCCATAGTGGCTACAAGATCATAGATAATTCTATCGTAATATACATGATATATACAGGTATTTTATATACATTAAAAGTGTAAAATGTGAAGAACTCACTTGAGCCAACCAATGAGCTCAATTACGTCTCAAGAACGCTTGGTAAGCATCGTGGTTGATGTGAACCTTACCAGTGGCCTTCATCTGTTTCTTACCTTCCTTTTGTCTTTCCAACAACTTCTTTCTTCTGGAAATATCAGCAGCATGCAATCTTTGAGTAACATCCTTTCTCTTGGCCTTAATGGTTTCTCTAGCAACCACTTTGTTGTTGATTCTGGCTTGGATAGCCACTTCGAACAATTGGAATCTCAAGAATTCTTTGAATCTGGTAACGTATTCCTTACCCTTAGACTGGGCTTGGGATCTATGCAAAACTGTGGTCAATGCATCCTGAGGTTCACCATTCACACAAAGCTCCATCTTGACAATATCGGACTTTCTATAACCAGCATCCTCGTAGTCTAATGAAGCATAACCCTTAGTACAACCCTTTAATTTACCAAAGAAATCTTCAACTAATTCTGCCAATGGAATCTCGTATTTAAGCAAGACTTGACCGGTGGTTAAATACTCAAGTTCTTTCTGTACACCACGGTTGTTTTCACATAAAGACATCACTGTTCCGACGTATTCATTAGGAACAGTCATAATGGCATCCACAAATGGCTCCATATACATTTCCACATTGTGACCCTTGTCAGCAGCAGGGAAACCGTCTGGGTTAGTGACAATTTTCTCGGTACCATCTCTATAAACAATCTTATATGGCACAGTAGGAGCAGTCAAGATAATCTTGGCACCGTATTCGTTTTCAAGTCTTTCTTTAAACACAGAAGCATGAAGAGACCCAAGGAATCCCAATCTCCATCCCAAACCTAAAGCATTGGATGTTTCTTTGGCCAAAGTGACTGATCTATCGTTAAGAACCAAGTTTTGCATGTGGTCATCCATAACATTGAATTCAGTACCATCAGCAGGGAAAGCACCCAAGAAAACCATTGGCTTAGGTTCTTCAAAACCTGGAAGTGCTTCCAAGCCTTCGTGCTTACCATATTGGAAAAAGGTATCACCAACCATGGCTTCACGAGGGTTCTTCATACCAGGAATCACATAGGCCACTTGACCAGCACTGATTTTATCCATGGCTAATTTGTCTGGATACATAATACCCACTTCTTTGACATCGTAAACTCTTTCAGAATGGGCAGACATGAGCTTCATACCCTTTTTGATCTGTCCATCCACAACATTGACCAACATCACAACTCCAACATAAGGATCATGCCATGAGTCCACTAATAATGCCTTTAATGGAAGATCTGCTTTACCAGTAGGAGCAGGGATCTTTTCTATAATCAGAGGAATGATCTCCTCTACATTAAGACCGGTTTTAGCACTGACAGCTATACAATCTTCACGAGGTAATTCAAAGGTATTTTCCACTTGGTCCATGGCCATTGGAATATTGGCATTATCCAAGTCGATTTTGTTGATAATAGGAATTAATTTAAGACCCATGCTATAAGCCAAATAGAAATTAGCCACGGTCTGGGCTTGAACACCTTGAGAAGCATCTACCAAGAGTAATGCTCCTCCACATGATGCGTATGATCTAGAGACTTCCAATCTGAAATCAACATGGCCTGGAGTATCCACAAGATGCAATAAGTAGTCTTCGGAGGTCTTAGGGTCTTTATATATCATAGAAACGGTTTGGGCCTTTACAGTGATCCCTCTTTCTCTTTCAACATCCAACTTATCCAAAACCTGTTTATTGGAACCTGGTTGAATCACCCCAGTTAACTCAAGTAAACGGTCAGATAATGTGGATTTTCCATGGTCAACGTGGGCCACAATACTGAAGTTCCTGTAGTTTTCAATGGGGATCTTGGAGATTCTTTCTTGGATATCTTTTCTATAGTTTTCTTTGTTTAAGATGATACGCTTTTCTTCAATAGTGAGTACTTTGGAGCTGGAACTAGAACTGGCTCTGATTCCCAGGGTGGTCCAGAATGGTCGTATCGTGCTGATACCCACACGTCGTGGGAGCAACCGTATCATTATGGTGATAGTATTAAGGAGTGACTAAGCACGGTACTAGTTTCGTTAAGTGATGGCGATGGTATTACAGAGTGAAAAATAGGCGCTTAGTCGCACTGGCTCCAGTACGCACAACACTATACCAGAACTGGTCTGGCACACAGAACTGGTGATACTTCACAAGACCCACCAGTTAAAGCAGGCACCGATGGAGCTTTCCAGGCATAAAAACCAGGATATGCAACGGAAGTGCCTGTGGAATGTTCTATCTGGTTCTTTCGCTGCCAACTGAGAAGTTGATCATTTTTGCTGTACTTAAAACACCACTGTCTAGCTCTCTACTTGTTCTGTACACTACAATTTGCAACCACTGGAAACACCTTAGATAATCCAACACCCACTACTTTCGCTAATCATAGGGTAAATACAGGACTATCTCGTCCCATTATTTGGTCTACTAACTGATACTATGTAATATTTTACTGGTACGTACTCATATAAATATTTTGACTGAGGAGCTGCTCTCGCTAACAATATCTCACACTCTGCGACCCAACCAAGCAGGCCATAACGAATTTGAAATAGTCTCCAAAATAGTCCAATTTTTGTTCAATTTATTCAATTGACATTTTTATTAATTGTGGTTGAACTGCCCTAATCTGACATTTTTCACCTTATATTGTTTAGTTGTTAGCGGCAAATTCCTCTAAGAAATCAGCCAAAAGTTGGACACTTTCAAGACTAACGGCATTGTAAATAGATGCTCTGATACCACCGATAGATCTGTGACCCTTCAAACCGTGCAAGTCCTTGGCAGCAGCTTCTTTCACGAACTTTTCGTTCAATTCTTCGTTTGGAAGCTTGAACACAACGTTCATCTTAGAACGAACATTTGGATTGGTGATATGTAAATTGTACAACTTGGAGTGTTTAGTCAATGCTGAGTACAAGATATCGGCCTTCTTTTCGTTAATGGCTTGGATCTTTTCAATACCACCTTCGGCCAATAACTTTTCAGTGACCAATTTCAAAATGTGACAGGTGAAAATAGGAATGGTGTTGTAAGCAGAATTGTTCTTGACCACAATTGGGAAATCATAAGCAATTGGAACCAAAGGAATTTCGAGCTTTCTCAATTCATCATCAGTTGGTTTGTCCAATAAAGACTTCTTGATAATGTAAATAGTTAAACCAGCCAAACCAATGTTCTTTTGAGCACCAGCCATAATAAGACCGTACTTACTGACATCAATCTTTCTAGATAAGATGTTTGATGACAAATCGGCCACCAATTCCACACCTTCTGGCAAGTATTCTGGACCAGGAAGAGTATTGAACTCGTTACCATCAACAGTTTCGTTTTCACAAATGTACAAATAAGCGGTATTATCAGCAATTGGTTTCCAATCAGAGTAATCAGGAATGTCACTGTACTTTTGAGGCTTGGTGTTGACCACCACATCCACATCAAAGCCCAATCTCTTGGCTTCTTCGGTAGATTTGTCGGACCATGAACCGGTCACAGCGTAGGCAGCTCTACCAACCTTGCCGGTTCTCTTGGCGTAATTGGCAATCATATGGTAAGGAATTGTGGAGAATCCAGTGGTACCACCACCTTGAATAAAGAACACTTCGTGAGTATCTGGAATATCCATCAATTTGGCCAAATTAGCCTTGGTTTCATTGATGATATCAGCTGCTGGCTTGGAACGATGAGAGATTTCACCTACCCCAAGGTTTTGTCCATCATAACTGATCAAATCATATGCTGCTTGTTGTAAAACAGAGGTGGGTAAAAGAGCAGGACCGGCTCCGAAATAGTGTGGTTCTGGACGTTCTAATGTTCTGGCCATTGTTTTAATTGGGTTTTTTGAAGTTTTGAAAGGGTAAAGATACAAATAAAAGTTAACTAGAAAAGTAGTGGAAGCGAAATAGATGTGACTCAGTCCAACTCCGCAGTTCCAGTGCGACTCAGAATCCAGAAATTAAGTGACTCAGGACTAAATTAGCAATAGAGTGTAGGGAGATGTTAGGAAGGCTAAAAGGGAGCTGGGACGGGGGCTTAACAGAAAGTTACTAAATATGGGTGGTTGTTCAAGAGTGGGTAGGTCATATTGGAGTAGAAATAGTTGTAACATAGAATTCGTGTGCTCTTGTTGTATTTATGACTATAAATTTGATAGGTATTAGCGAGACCAATTGTCAACTTAGCGATAATAACCATAAATATATTGAAATTAAATTTAAAGGTATAAAATGGCCAATTGAGCTGAAAGCAATATTTACTGACTGATGATACACTGATACATAACTCTTGGTACTCTTCCGAGACTCGGGTCAGCAACTTCATTGCTGGAGTAAGGGTGGTTGTTTCAGTAGTAATGCATTTGTAATAGTATAAAGTGCGGAGACATAAGGTTTAGAGTTTCATTTTGGCACTTCTAGATTTATGTGCCAAGCAAACCCTAATTATCCGGATATAGCCATGTGTGTACCAGTTCAATGTGTCAAATTCGGATTATTTGTGTGGTGTATGATTAGCTGTACTATATGAAGTCTTCCAGTGAGACATACAGCTCAAGAGACAATCAACAGTGTAAGGAAGACAGATTAGACAATTTGTTGGTGACTGATTTTATCATATTTTGCAGTAATTAAATTGTCTCTTCAAATTCAATTGGATATTTCCTTAAACCCAACAATTTATTATGTCTAGTTAATTCAACTATACAGATGCATAAGCTATTGCAAATATTTACTCTAAAAATACCCTAGACTTATTCAATATTGTTCTATTTTGTAGTTGATAGAAACGGAAAGTGTTCGTGTGACATGGATAAATAGATTTCAATTTAGAAATATTTAGATCAAGCCCTTCAACTCCTCTTCGAACTATTGGATTTGTCTGATCAGACTCTACAGTAATATTTGCCTCGAAAGATTGGTTGTTAATTAATTTATATTAAATGCTAATAATTAGCTATGCTATAATGCTATTAATGCTGATTTTGATAATGCAATTGTCTAACTAGACATGTTTTTGGTGTATTTATCGTGGCTTCTGGGTAAGAATCTCCATTCTTTTATACTTTAAAATTCCCTTCTGACTCCTGAAATGTAATAAATTATTTCTACATCGTCAGAATCTTCTAACATACAATGTAGAACCACCTCCCGAGGTGTGATCACAAGTACAACTGTCTTACAAGTTGCCACAATTCTGGAAGCCATTTGCCAATCTTTAAGCCTAACGGTAATTTCTTTGTCTTCATTTGGATCGTCTTCATTGACTCCACTTTCTTCCACCACAGCTTGACGTAATGAATCACTGTCAAAATTTGTAGAAGAATTCGGTTTTTGGACTTCAAGCTGTTGATTCCAACTGATAGTCACTTTATACTTTCCCTCTTCCTCTAACACAAATCCTAAAAATCCACCACTTCTACGACTAGCCTTAATAGTGACCATATCGTTATTGGCGGTTCTCTTAAACTTTTCCAATCTTTTATATGTGGCTATGAATTCTGGAGGAAGCCTCATTATAAGATCTACTTCACTCAATTCTGGCTCCCTAATCATGGCAGAATCATGATTGTTTTTGAGAATTTTCACTGGTATTCTGAATGTATGGTTAACTGTGTTTGTATTAGCACTGTAGTTTGAGTAGAATAATGCCAATGACGCGGTTCTTCCATTCTGGGTGTTTACCCCTTGGCCACCAGAAGAGTCTTTTCTTTGAAGACGAATATTGAGTCCATCACTATTGGCCTTATCGAAGTTTCTTAACGTCTGTAAAAGTAATTCAATATTGATCTCCAACAGAATAGTGTTATCTCGTAAACTTTGGATCTCTATCTGGTCAAATATGCTGGGCATGGAGAGTTTACACCATACTTGTGGTTCCTGGGTCACCAGCTGGGCGTTTACCAGGATCACCTGGAGCTGGGTAGGAGTGAATTGAAGAATGACAAACCGACGGATCTGACTGATGAGCGAAAGCGTCGTTTTGAGCGACTCGGTGCTCTGTGTGCGGAGTTTGAGCTTCATGGCCACCTATCAAACTGGTGAGTGACTCTCGTCTTCGGTGTGATCTCGATCTGACGAGTGGAGTTGTTCTGCTGGTGTGGCGGCGCGTCTCTCTGATGATGAGGTTCGTGAACCGATTCCTGGTACCTGTAGTTACCAGCTGTTTCGTGTATTTCTTAACAATCCCTCTCGATACAACTCTGTACCGCGTACTTCCTTGTTAGCTGCTCTATCTGTTAACTCTAACTAGAGACGGTGCTTGTTAGACGGGATCAAGTGAGACACTTTGTAGTTTCTAGTTTCTTCTCTTTGATGCTCAAAACGCGATTCCTAACAATATTGCCAATATGCGCACTTGAGCAGTGAGAACATCAGGATTTTTGGCAATCTTCAATTGTTGCAAACTCAAACTACTCGTTACTTCAACTCCTCATTCTGTTGATGGATTTTCATTTACTCACTATTTTTTAAGACCCGCACTGTTCCTGTCTCTTATAGGTCTTGTTGCTCATCTTCCTACACAAAACCCGCCTTCCCTTGACTGGTTCCTTTAGCACAATAGTCATTGATCTTGTTACTGTGGTGAGCCGCTGAGCACTATAAATACGCAACACTGAAAGAACACAATTTATGGGGAAAAGACCAGTGTTTCTAGATCCCGTGATCCACATCACTTCATCATTGCCTTGGTCTTTGTCTCGTCTTCAATTGGTGCATTTTTTACCCTTCTTACCTTCCCCTTCCCTTTCCTTGTTACTCTTTAACGGTTTTTCTCTGCACACACGACTCGCATTGAATCTGTTGATAATTCAGTTCACCAGAAACTAACCGTTATATTCAAATACTCACTTGAACTTGCAATCCTTAGACGGTCGGCTCGTTTATCCGTTTGCTCGTTTCTTCTATACATATCAATATGGAGGATATCCCAGACGAAGAGAGTTTCAAGTTCTTTGGACTCGGTGGTTGTAATGAGGTCGGTAGATCTTGTCACATCATCGAGTACAAGAACAAAGTCATTATGTTAGATGCTGGTGTTCATCCAGCATTGTCAGGACATGCTTCTTTCCCCTTCTATGATGAATATGATTTATCAAAAGTGGACTTATTGTTGATCAGTCATTTCCACTTGGACCATGCTGCTTCCCTTCCTTACGTTATGCAACATACCAACTTTAAGGGTAAAGTATTCATGACTCATGCTACAAAGGCTATTTACCGTTGGTTACTTCAAGATTTCGTTAGAGTCACTTCCATTGGAGCTGCCCGTACTGAAGAAGGTGGTCCAGAAACTGCCAGTAACTTATACACAGACGAAGATATTATGAACTCTTTTGATAGAATAGAAACCATTGATTATCATTCTACCATGGAAATCGATGGTATAAGGTTCACTGCCTATCACGCAGGTCATGTTTTAGGTGCTTGTATGTACTTTATTGAAATCGGAGGATTAAAAGTTCTCTTTACTGGTGATTTCTCTCGTGAAGAAAATCGTCACTTGCATGCTGCTGAAATTCCTCCAACAAGACCAGATATTTTAATTTCAGAATCAACTTTTGGTACTGGTACTTTAGAACCAAGAGCCACTTTGGAAAATAGATTAACAAAATCCATTCATGCAACTATTACTAAAGGTGGTAGAGTTTTAATGCCAGTTTTTGCATTGGGTAATGCTCAAGAATTATTATTAATTTTAGAAGAATATTGGTCCCAAAATGAAGATTTACAAAATGTAAATGTATATTATGCCTCTAATTTAGCAAAGAAATGTATGGCAGTGTATCAAACATACACAAATATTATGAATAATAATATTCGTCTTACTGCTTCTAATGCTGGTCAAAAATCAAATCCTTTCGATTTTAAATTTATTAAATCAGTTAAAGATTTATCTAAATTTCAAGATTTTGGCCCTTCAGTTATGGTTGCTACACCAGGTATGTTACAAGCAGGTGTATCAAGACTGTTGTTAGAAAAATGGGCTCCTGATCCAAAAAATTCAGTTATTATGACTGGTTATTCTGTTGAAGGTACTATGGCCAAGGAATTATTGAAAGAACCACATACTATTCAATCTGCAAATAATCCTGAACTTACAATTCCTCGTAGACTTCAAATCGAAGAAATTTCCTTTGCTGCTCATGTTGATTTCCAACAAAACTCAGAGTTTATTGAAAAAGTTGCTCCTTCAAAGGTTATTTTAGTCCATGGTGATTCAGTCCCTATGGGTAGATTGAAATCTGCATTATTAAGTAAATACTCTTCAAGAAAGGGTACTGATCAAGAAGTTAAAGTGTTCAATCCAAAGAATGGTGAAGAATTAAAGATTGGTATTAAGGGTCTTAAGGTTGCCAAGGTTTTAGGATGTTTGGCAGAAGAACAAATTGTTCAATTAAAGAAAGAAGTTGGTATTAAGATTGAAGAAGATAATGCAAAGATTGAAGATGTGGAAGATGTTGCAATGGAAGAAAAGGATGGAGCCACCAATGGCGATTCTACTGATATTGCAGCATGTGATGTGAAAGATCTTCCAAAGAAGGATGACAGTGCTACTGTCTATAAAACAGGACAAGTGATTTCTGGTGTTCTTGTTGCTAAGAACTTCGATTTGAATCTTCTTCAACTTCAAGATTTACATGAATTCACACAACTTTCCACATCTATAGTCAAATCCAAGATCAATTTAAAGATTAATGCCGATATTGGATTGATGAAATGGCATCTTGAACAAATGTTCAGTTACATTAATATTATAAATAATGATGATGAAGAATGGGAATGTGTTATAATGGATATGGTTGATATACTTGTTGATAGAACTAAAAAGGATGGTTTGCATATAACAGTCGAATGGATTAATGATAATTTAATGGCTGATTCCTTAGCTGATAGTGTGATTGCTATTCTTTATTCTATTGATTCATCACCTGCATCTGTTAAACTTTCCAGTCATACTCATAGTCATAGTCATTCTCATGAAGCTGATGGAGTTAAAAAAGAAGATACTCCACCAGCATCCAAATCAGCACATGCCAATTCCGAAATTGCCAGTCGTATCCACCGTATTTCTTCACTTCTTGAAGCTCAATTCGGTGATTCTTTCAAGCCATTGGAAGGTGATAAGGCTGTTATAAACATCGGAAAGGCAGAAGCAAAGATCGACTACAGAGCTTTATCGGTCGAATGTCCTTCAAGAGTTTTGAAAGATAGAATTGAAAATATCATGAAGAGAGGATGTGCTCTTGCTGCTCCATTGAGTCAAGCACAAAAGTAAATGAAATAACATGAGGAAAAATATTTGAATTTAATTCAACAAAGGAGAATAGTTGACATAAGAATGACATGTTCTCCGTGTAAAACTATATAGCAATGTATATTAGAATAATAGTGGATACATTAATAAATACCACTCAGGATAATTACAAAATAACAAAAAAATAGTAATACGAACCTAAAGAGAAAATAAAATGAAAATATTGAAAAATATAAATCAATCTGTTTTAAATGAATGTTGTTATACCAAAAACATACAAAAAAAAGACATACTTCAACAACCATACCACTTATATGCTTATATCTATATAAAACCAATAATAAAATTTACAAACAAAGTAACTTTGCCTCGGCACTGCTACTAAAAAACACACCAACTCAAAGTAGATATTGTAGGATGTGAACTATAGAATACAAGGTGCTACTTCGGCACTTCAATCTATTATATTAGTCATCGCTTACGTAATGAACATACTAATTCCAATTTATTTCGGGTCACAGTGAACTTAGAACAATAAGAGATAGATCATTAGATTTTAATACGACTATTACCCCTCCAGAAGTTTTCTGGGTATATTTGATAGGCTTGTTTCATCAGGAATCCAGTGTATCTGTTAGGATATCATAAATAATTACACTCTACAAACAAACAAATAGCCACATAAATAAAGTTATAAGCTTCTTGTTTACTCTTTATAAGTCCTTCTAATTGTATTCTATATCCTGTAAAGTATTTATCTATGCCTTTTTCCTGTCTTTTTCCTGTCTTCCACAACAGTGAATCTCCATATGAGTTGATTGGTATTGTCGTGTGCGCACCGCACATCATCTGTACTTCTACTAGAACAAACTGATAAACGATAAACACTAAAAAACAACCACAATGAGGTATGTATCATCCAAAAGAACCCGAGGTCTTCCGAGGAGCCAGTCCAACTCTTTCCTTTCAAGGTAATGCCAGAAGCAGGTCGTCCACCGCCCCCACGTATCGTGGATAATGAAACACACCAATTCAATGAGTAAGATGGGTCACTATAACCAGGACAAAACTCCACCCAGAAGAACCCTCACGTCTCCCACCAAGCACCTACTAACATTTAGTGAATTAATAGATCGTCCACGTTCCGAATTGACGGAATTAGAACTCCAAAAGCTCGAAGAATTCGAGTTTGCACATGGTCCAATGTCCTTGATACAAAATGCTGTTGATAACGACACTCCAGTAGTCATTTCATGCAGAAACAACCATAAGTTGATTGCCAAAGTGAGAGCTTTCGATAGACACTGTAACATGATTTTAGAGAATGTTAAGGAATTGTGGACTGAACCAGTTAAGAACAGTAAGGGAAAGAAAATAAAGACTGTGTCGAAAGAACGTTTTGTGTCGAAGATGTTCCTTAGAGGAGACAGTGTGGTGATAGTATTGAAGGCTTAGGTTATTTAAAACCAGAAATATCGCCAAAAAAAAGTCGAAATGGACTATTATAGCCAGAGAATGTGATGAAAAGTCGTCCAGTAGATGAACCGATATGAGTGGGAAAAAATAGGAAAACAAGCTGAAAACAGAATAGAGATCGACCAAATTGGCCGTTAAGCTCTTTCAGCTTTTTATAATCCTGTTATTCAATGAAATGATGGAAATCAGTCCCAAAATCAGTCAAATCAGCATTAAAATATAAAACAAGACCCCATATATTTCAACAGATTACACCATTCAACAATTAAAATTCTTTCCAAAACTGATTTCCTTATATTACAAAACTACATTAGATACAAGGCTCATTAGTTAATCAAAAAAATCCAACACCGTGGTCACGTTGGTTATGTATATTAATATTAATAAAACAAGTAGAACTAAAAACTTAAAATTAAAATTATACCCCACTTCTCAACACATTTTGACGTTGATGTCTAAATCTAATGACTTCATGTCTTTCCAAAATATATAAAGCTTTATCCAAAGCTTGTTGAGAAGTTTTACCCGAATCAACAAATTCTCTTTTCAATGTAGTATAAGCAGTAGACCAACCAATTGGTAATCTTCTTCTGAGTTCAACTTCGACTTGTTTAATTTGAGCAGCCAAGTTTTGATCAGATGCAACACCTCCACTACTAACACCTTGATCAACTGCATCCATAGTAGAAGCAGTAAATAATCTAATTGCTTCTTCAACATGTTCTTCAGTAGCAACTGGTGATAATCTTAATTTAGCCAAACTTTCAGTGATTCTAACAATAGCTTCCAATTGTCTAACGGTAATTGGAATAGAAGATCTTTCATTCATATTGGCTTCATTCATTTGTAAGGTTCTTCTAATAGAAACAAAATGTGATGCAAGTCTTTCAGAAGCTTCTGGACTTAATCTTGGTGCACTCTTTAATTTAACATATTGAATATATCTCTTCATGGTTTGAATTGGAATTTCTCCTTCTTGTACTTGTTCATTTTTATTACCCACATGAACATTCATAACGTGCTTAGCAATAGATAAATCTCTTTCAGCATTATGATCATCTTTAACAATGAAAATCATATCGAATCTGGACAAAATGGTGGTTTGGAAATCAATATTTTCACCAGGACTCTTTAAATCATCATATCTACCATAAATAGGATTGGCAGCTGCTAACACAGAGGTTCTAGAATTTAAAACTGTAGTGATACCGGCTTTGGCAATAGAAATGGTTTGTTGTTCCATAGCTTCGTGAATAGCCACTCTATCTTCATCTCTCATTTTATCGAATTCATCAATACACACAACACCACCATCTGCTAACACCATGGCACCTCCTTCCAAGTAGAAGTCTCTGGTTTGACTATCACGTTGAACAGAAGCAGTTAAACCGGCAGCAGAAGAACCTTTACCGGAAGTATAAACGGCAATAGGAGAGATTTTCTCCACGAACTTCAAGAGTTGGGATTTGGCAGTACCTGGATCACCCAATAATAACACATTGATATCACCTCTTAATCTCATACCATCTGGAAGAATCTTCTTGGAACCACCCATTAACAAACAGGTGATAGCCTTTTTAATATCTTGGTTACCGTAAATTGAAGGAGCGATAGAGTTGGAAAACACTTCGTATAAGTTAGGTAATCTGGACAATTTCAAGAACTCTTCTTCTTCTTCTTCAGTGAAAGTGATACCATCACCATGGACACCATTATCGACTTCGGTTTGAATTCCGAGGATCTTAAGGTATGGGTTTCTGATAGCCACAGTATTCATGGAACTAGGACCAGCTGCTCCCTTTTGCTTGGATTGGAAAATAGAGTAAATACCCACAATAGTCACTCTGGTACCAGGAACCACTTGGTTGGTCATATAACGGTCGGCTTGTAACAAGATATGTCTAGGCATTTCACCAATAGGCACCATATCTGGGGATTCTTGTAATTTCAACACTTGTTGGTCAATAAAAGTAGATTTATCATGAACAATCACATATGGATCTGGAGGACATTTTTCTTGAGCGGTTTGTTCATCCAAGTTATGTTGAGCTTGACATCTGTTAGGTAAATTAATTTGTCCAAAACCTGATTTAAGCTTAATTCTCATGGTATGCTTACAGTTACGGCAAATGATCTGAACTTCGGTGGCACGCGATGATAAAACAGAAGCAGAGATGATAATACCACTAACTCTGACCACTTTGGAGATATACTCGGAGTCAAGGTCTCTAATAGATACCTTAGACGCGTTGGAGTATAAGATCAACTGACAAGTTGGAAAATTCACTGGGACTTCTTCATTAGTTAAGTACGCGATTCTCTTACCAACATCAGTGATGGCGGTTTCAAATAATGGAATCATTTCAGTTGGATCATCGGTCAATTTCTTATTCAACTCTTCATTGAACCCAATAAGGTGCTCGGAGTTGACCTTAAGGAAATAGTTATTAATCAATAAGTTTTCTCTTAATTGATCTCTGTAAATAAACTGAGTATCTAATCTAAATTCAAGAATAAATGAACGGAAAGCTTTGGTGATTTCATTGAATGAATTGTCTTCTGGTTGTTCACCAGGAAGAACTGGAGCGCCGTAGACTTCGGGTCTTTCGTACGACATGTCTAACAAAAACGAATGGAAACGAAAACGGTTGGGAAAAGGTTGGAATTGGGGTTAGACTTTAACGCTTAAGAAAGTGGTTTAAAATGGTTCAAAAGATGCGGATGCGACTGATGCGAAATTATAGGTTGAGACGTGAATTTTTCAATTAATTATCCGAATTGGGATAAATTGGATTTTTTGAGGGCTGGGGCTCCATATACAGGTACTAACACCACTAGGATGGGATATGTGGAGCTAGTATAACTGTGTGGGGCACCAGAAGGTAGTGTATGATTTGGTCTTTGGTAGCTTAGTAACTGTCATGATATATAACTTATTACTATTTAGGCTAAACTGGTTTTGTTGTACCTTTTTTTTTGTCCTATGTATTTGTAGTTATTGGTAGGTCTCATCTCACAAAAGCAGTACCTGATTTTTCACTTTAACCCTAGTGATACCTGATTTGTGAGACACTCTGGAGTCCTGGCTCATCAACACAATTAATCCTCACTATCTCGGCCCAATTCACGATATTGCTTGAACTCACTACTATAGTCACTCTTTTCCTACCATCTATCCAATGAGGTTGTTCCATCGTTTCTTCTCTCTTACCCCAGCCACCTACTCGATCCCCAAGAAGACCAAGCTTCCTCCACGTCCCAAATGGCTCATCATTGAAGACGAACTTGATGAAAAGTTCTTAAAGGGTGGAAGAGGTCCAGGAGGCCAGAAAATCAATAAGACAAACAGTAAAGTCCAGCTCACTCATAAACCTACTGGAATTGTAGTGACATGTCAGTACTCACGGTCCCAAGAGCTGAACAGAAAGAAAGCTCGTGAAATTTTGGCATTGAAACTTGAAGATCTCCAGAACCCTGAAACCAGTCGAAATGCTGTGATTGGTGACCGTAAAACAAAGTTGAAGCAGAGTAAGGCCAAAAAGTCAAATAGAAAGTATAGAGTTTTGGACCAAGAAAGAGCCGAAGCAAAGGTCAAAGAGGAAGAAG
Source organism: Suhomyces anneliseae (assembly GCA_030568535.1). Taxonomy (NCBI): domain Eukaryota; kingdom Fungi; phylum Ascomycota; class Pichiomycetes; order Serinales; family Debaryomycetaceae; genus Suhomyces; species Suhomyces anneliseae. The sequence goes on along the minus strand of JAJMGB010000008.1, from coordinate 39,209 downwards.
AAAAGTTACAGGAAGTTGATCCTGAAGAAGAATTCAATCAGATGATGGCAAATGTCAAAATCAAAGACATGTAAATAGTAATTAATGATAATGATAATGAATATAATGAATAGAACCAGAAATTTTAGTAGTGATTTATAAACAAGGCATCACAAATAGACAAAAAGAAGTAGATGAAATAATTTTATAAAAAAACGTTTGGTAATCTTAGTAATTCGCTTATGATCCAGTCTTAATTCGTGTTGGTTTCGCAATTGGCTGCTTATATGTATTGTAAACTTTCCCTTTGTTTTTGCATTTTTTGACTTTTTGTTAGTTTTATGAAATTTTATCAACTTCTTACAATTAATGCACCCATTAATAAAAACATTAAAAGAAAGTGTAACCAGCCAAAATAACAAAGAACCGAGGAAATACCAACACTGAAACACCATTTATTATTTATATTGCATTCTACCATGTGGTTTAGTTAGCAATAGGATTAGTTTGTATTTGTCCTAGTTAAGTCCAACCAGAACACTTATGACCAAAAGACATAAGCTGAATAAGAATTTTAGCAAATTAAGAAGATAAAAGAGATGCTCTTACAAGTCACTTAGTATTCAAATTTCTGCTTTTTCTTCTTCTAGGAATTCTTGTGCCTTTCTTGGTGATGCTCTTCTTTGGTATCACCAGTTCGTATACTTCTTTGATTATTCGCACTTTTGCAGCCATTTATCACCACTTCTTCTTCCACCAAACAACATGTCAGGGTCAATTGCAGCTATAGTACTTGGGATAGTCTTGATACTAGGAATAGCCATAATCTCAATATTAATCACATACTTCTGTTGTTGCTGTACCATTTATATCGGCGACAATGGCTACTCTCCAAGAGAATTTACCTTTGTAGTGAACCACAAGAAACAGAGCCTCTTCATAGAGCTGACTCGAAACAAGTTAGGGCAACAAGTCAAACCAGCCATAGATATGGAAACCCCTGAAGAAATTCAAAATGTACAGATTGAACAAGCTCTCCCTGCTGTACAAGAAGAAGTTACCAACACCAACGATGACCAGACCCCTCTGGACTATAAAAGTGCCATAGAATCATTTGATAAAACGACCCATGGACTAACCAAACAATTTCTGACAAGAGATCTCAAAAGAATGTCTTCTATTCACTACAAAAAGAATGGAGATGATCTGTATGAAACCATTATCGCTACTCCCAACCAGGGTGAAGCAAGTTACATCGCCAATCAATTCGACAGCTTCTCCAGAACATTGATGCTACAGAATTTACTACAGAGTTCATTAAACAGTAAAGATTTTGCAATCACAGAGATAGATGATCCGTTTCTGGAGAATAAAATCTCAATTGGTGCTATAGTGGTGGTTGTGAAGCCTTATCATGGCAAAGAAGACTTTGAATTTAAGTCGTTACAAACTGGGGATTTGCTTCGGGTTGTAAAGTTTTATATTAAATTGGATGAAGACAAGTCTAATAATCAAATGAATCTACATACAATTAAAAGATTGGAGCCTGCCAAATCCAATGGAAATGATGAAACAACCGATTCAGTAAGTCCAGATGACACAATACGTTTAATACCTAGTCCTAATGAAACAGTTGGACCCTTCATGAAAAAAAGTGCAACCGAAACATTCAATGATAAATCAACCATATACATGGAGAAGGATGACCCGTATTACAATCAAATGTATTGTACTGGAATCATTCTCAACACATTTTTGGACTATTCAAATGGGACAATTTCACTAAAATTGAAAGAAACCGATCCTCTTGGAGAGAATGAACTCTTGAAGGATTTTCCACTAAAAGTGGTGTCGTTAGAAACGACTTTGCTAAAACAACTTGTTGATCTATCTGATACTTCAACCAACGAAGTGAATTAACATAAAGATTAAGATATTGCTAGAATTAATTGAAATTTTATTGGGGGTTTAATAATACAGCTTGCTTTCACAAGAATTTTTTGCTTTCATAATAATATCGTACAGTTGTGGGGCGGTCACAATACTCTATGAATTAGTACCACCAGTCGCTTCATTTGTTCCTTCATCATTTGATTTCTTTTGTTGATAATTTTTCCAATTCTCAGCAATAGCCAAAGCATCTTTCCAATTCTTCTTCACCACCTCCAATTCTTTTTGCAACTGCTTTACCTTCATACCATCGTCAGAACTAGAGGAAGAAGAGTCAACCAATTGAATCAAGCCAGTAATATTATGATAAAATTTATAAATGTTATTCAATAATGGTTTGGCAACATATTCAAAAGATTCCATCTCATCGAAATACTTTTTAATTGTTTCTGCATTTGTACTTGATATTTCAGTTAAATCAATTACTCCTGAAGGATTCGGTAAGGTTAAACCACTATTTTTTGGCTTTTGGTCAGAAAATTGGTTATTAAATCCAGAGTAATATTGATTCATTAAATCAATAAATTTAGAATATTTATAATTTTCAACCACCAAGCTTTCAATAATAGGTGTTAAATCAGATATCACGTCTTCATATTCTTTATTGACTAAAGCTTTCAAGTCATCCCCTATTTCCATACCAGCAGTTCCAGTTGCATTATCTATAATTGGATTGTTGTTGTATATCACATTTGATTTAAGGAATGATTCTTCGGTGGATGAGTTAGGGGTATTATTTGAAGATGATAAAGGTATACCATATACTGTGGTCAAAGATAAATTTCTTTTATCTAATAATTTATTCTTTAACTCATCAATTTCTAAGTTCTTCTTTTTCAATTCAATTTGATATTTCGATCTTAAATCATTAATCCAATTCTTCATTTTATTTATATCTTGAGTTTGCAAACGATTATGTTTAGATAAAGCAATTATCTGATTATTCAATTTATTATGATCTAAATTCACGGTTTTATTCAATTTTGATTCAGATATGCTTAAATTCTTTTCAAGTTCTTCAATACGTTTATTAAGTTTATCGATTGTGGCATCTTTTTGACTTATTGTTTGGTTTGATAATTTGAATTGGTTTCTACTACGATCAACAGCACCAACAAGAGAATGTATAATATTTATGATATTCTTATCATTATCATATATGGTCTCAGTTACCTCTAATTCTGTGAGTTTAGGTTGGTTGTGTTTATTGACTTGATCCAGAATAAGCTCATCCCAATTGATAGAATTGAATTTAATTTCTTGGTCTATGTATGCCCTCAGCAAGAGCATGGAATTGATAATGTCAGCTGCATTCTTTATGGTTTCGACGTCTAGATCTGACATTGTTTTGGTGAATCAAGTGTGTTGATGGGCTTGTGCATCTAAATCAAAACACCGCATGGCTTATGTAATCTGTCCTACACCAACAACAATTTATCAGAAAGATACGGATATATGAATAATTGCTACAGAACTAATAACAGGGAAGTCTATAGAAGGGAGTATTAATTATTTCGAAACGTATTTTGGTACTACCGTTCATGTTTTTGAATAATAGATTTGAAATATCAAGTATATCACTAATATTCTCATTAATAGCTACAATGATACTTACAAAACCTTGACAAACTTACCAATCAACTATTCTATTAAATTGTTGGTTCATTTGACAGCTGGAAAAAAATTACTTTTCTAATATATGATTTATCGTATGTAGGTTATATCATGCGAAGGCTTTTATGTTTAGTGGGCTTCATCAGCTTCTTCTTCGAAAACGAACCAGTCTTCTTCAGCAGCAAGAGTAGCACCAGAAGAACCACTGGAAGCTTCAACTTCAGAAGTTTCGTATTGACCTAAAGCTTCAGTAGAGACTTCACTTTCTGGCAAGGTTGGCTTGGCTGGCATTTGGAAAGTCTTGACAGCAGCATCAATTTCTTGTTGTGAGATAGCTTGTGGCTTGAACTGCTTGATTTGTTGGACGTACAAGTCACTGATCAAGTTGTTGGCTCTTGGGGTCACGGAGAATAATCTCTTGGCTGAAACAGCACGCTAAAGGTTAGTATAAAAGAACTAATATTAAAAGGTTGATAGAATTTGGATCATGAACAAAAATGATTTGGCGAATGATTAGAAACTGAACAATTGTAACGAATTGAAGTATTGGTGATTCATTAGATGGAATAAAAAGTGAAAAGGTACGAATAATGGTTTGACTGAAGTGAAATAATACGGGACCAATCCAGTATACAATCCGGCCTGAAGTATCCCAAGCCGGACAAATACCATAAGAGGTTCCTTTAGTGATCATATGGTTCTAATAAACAGTCCTCTATCATGTCAAAGACATATATGATCCACACATTCAATATTTCAAGTCAATTAACAAAGAAAAAAGTGCATTAGAAACACTCCCATCAAATCACTTGAACCACTTCAATCCAGTCTATTGCACTCCACATATCAATTCACTCCACTAGATGACCCTTCATTCCTTCAATGAATCTTTTCAATTGAACTTTGGTGACTTTCCACCACTCCTTTAAAGGTCTTGCGGGTCCACCCAATTCCCCCATATATAATGGAATCTCAGGAACTTCAATCACACTGGACACTTGAACTTAGATTCGGTTAACTCTGAACGGATCCTCATGGTACAATTTTTATGTTCTTTATTTCATGATCTTTTGATGTTTCTCTGGTGGTTCATTGGTTGTCCTCTTTTTAATGGCATGGTGGGTTTTTTCTTCACTTGTTTCTTGTTCACTTTTCAAACATTACTTGGCCCTTTCTGGGCATCATCCTGTTCGGGATCCACGGACCAATTGATTGGCTCCCCTCTTGTATACTTACAACAACAGATTGTCTAAACATGGTGATGGCGTATATAATCAGTCAACAAGGTTGATGAATTTTTCTACAATCCACCGATTCTCGGAAAGGTAGTGTCTGTAGTGGGAGTTGGTAGTGCGAACTTTTATTGGTCGGTGAGAATGTCACAAAAAAACCCCAGCTGGCACGTGACGCACCACAGAAGACCTAGAGCCATTAGTGCCATTAGCACCCATTGCAAGAAATACAGAAGAATAGAAAGCTAGTAGAAGGGAATCTACATCCAAAGCATTTATACCAATCCCTCTTGAACTTCCCCTCACTCATACTGCGCTACCATGCCTAAGTACTACTGTGATTATTGCAAGTCGTACTTGACCCATGACACCATGAGTGTTAGAAGGTCGCATCTTCTGGGTAAGACCCATATCAGGTTATACTGTGACTACTATGAAGCCAAGGCCAAGGAAACAGGAATATGGAATCCTGATGATATGGATTATGAGATGAAATCGGATTACTTGAACCGAATGGCTCCTGGAAGCGAAGTCAAATTGGATGATCATCATACTATCTTCTGGGAAGAAAATGAAGGTGTATTTGATGAAGAAGGTGCAAAGAGAATACGATTACCACCACCACCAAATTTGGCAGGGTTTCCAAATCCACCACCTTCAGTTTTGAGAACCATGGAAGAAGGACAAGTCGCTGCATACTCCCATCAAAAGAAGGATGAAGAGAATTAGAATTAGAGATGAATGGTGTGTTTAAAGGCATAGAAGTATTGCAAAAGTAAAAAATGGTGATAATCGACCGAGTGATATTAGTCAATAAAATAGCAAAGAATTGACTGAATAGCACTAAAATGAACGATTGTGCAGTTCATAGTGCGAAGAACTGATTAGACCACCGATATAGTGTTTTGCAGCTATATCGAATATAATAGAATTGGTCTAGGAGAGGGAGATGAAATCGTATCGTCATGAAAGTGATTGAGAAAATATACTTGACAATCTAAGTCATTTTTATTTCGAAACAACCAATTTTGGAGCCATTTATTTGGCTATATTTGGGACAACAGCTAGCTAGGATAGTACTGGACCATATTTTATGGGTATTAAAGACGCGTAATAGAGTCCATAGTGAGGTCTTGATATTCTTAAATACTTGGGGGTATCAGCGGAAATATCAAATAATTATTTGCATTGTTAGAATAGCTAATTCCACACTATTTCCAGGTAATTGAATTAGCTTTGGCTTTGGCCTAGTTAACCGCTAGACCCCGTCAATATAGCAATATTTACCTCATACAAGCTAATTAACGGCTCAAACATCCAGTGCATTGTTCCATTCGATTTTGCAATTCAATTCACGATTTTTCATAGATTATATTTCTACATAGTTCTACATTAGGTCCAGATCAAACCCGAATAACCCCACCTACCAAACCAATTAACTTACAAATACAGGCGGACCATCCCTTGTCACGGTTTCGTTCGCTGGGTTCATGGTTCGTGGTATATGTGGTACATGGCCCAAACGTCTTTTGGAGCCAGCTCTGGATTATTTTACTGAATTGGTAACTATTCCACTCTCATTTCATCGGCTCATAACCGGTCGTCAACGATTCTCGATCATTGCTTTTAACCGAACGATGACGATCGAAACAGGGTAAATTTCGATTACTGGCTCGAAGTATATAGACACCAATAAAAATAATTTAACCCAATTCATAATCAATCAAGTAGCTAAGATTGATGGGAAGTGAATCACGTCCCAATTGGCTCATTTAGCGAATTATTTTGTAGGCCTAAAATGGCTAAATGTTTGATCTATCAAAAAAAAAAAAAAAACGACCCAATCGCACTAATAAAATTATTGACACACCGTTAATTTATAATTGATGATCTACAACAGAAATCAAAAACAATCAATCAAATTAATGAACTACAAAAGTTGGGATGAAATGAAATTTGAATTGAATAATCAATTAAAATAAAGAAAAAACTTTAATTGATTGATTGATTGATTGATTGATTTATTGAATTTTAAATTATAATAAAATTTGTATTAACCTATATATGCTTTTTTGAAATTTATAAAGCTTACAAGTCAGCATCATCTTCATCAGGCAATGGCATAGCAGTAGCTTGATCCATTTCTTGTTGGTATTTTTGCATCAAATCAGCATCGACTTGAACTTCAGGTGGAGCCAAAGCTGGGGAGGCAACGAATTCCAATTGTGGGTTACCAACCAACTTTCTAGCTAACCAAAGGAAAGGCTTTTCGAAGTTGTAGTTAGACTTGGCGGAAATATCGTAGTATTGCAAGTTCTTCTTTCTGTGGAATGTGATGGTCTTAGCCTTGACTTTACGTTCTTTAACATCGACCTTGTTACCAGTAAGGACGATTGGAATGTTTTCACAGACTCTGACCAAATCTCTATGCCAGTTTGGAACATTCTTGTAAGTGATTCTAGAGGTAACATCGAACATAATGATACCACATTGACCGTTGATGTAGTAACCATCTCTTAAACCACCGAACTTTTCTTGACCGGCAGTATCCCAGACATCAAACTTTAATTCACCAAAGTTAGTGTGGAATCCTAATGGATGGACTTCAACACCTAAAGTGGCAATGTACTTCTTTTCGAATTCACCAGTAAGATGTCTCTTGACGAAGGTGGTTTTACCGGTACCACCATCACCAACAAGGACTAATTTAAATGTAGGAACTTCAGTGGCCATCTCGATTTGATTGATTTGGGATAGTAAAGGAAGAGATGAAGAGTTGTTTTGATGAAGAAAATTTTTGATTGGAAAAAAACAGAGGAGAAGTTACACAAAAACCCACTCACTCACTTACTCACTCAACTAATAGTGAGTGAGTGAGAGATGTGATGGCAAATAACAAAAAAGAACATAATAGAAGTTTTGACGGCAAGGTAAAAAAAAGAAAACAATAGAAAAGAAAAATATTAGAACAAATTGATTACGATAGTTATTAGTAGGATGTGGGGGAAAAAAATCCTAGCTAATCATTGAATTTTGCGACGTTAAGTGGTGGGGGTTAAAATATATTTTTGATTGATTAGATGGAGGCTTTATACTCACTCATTTAAACTGTAGGGGGATTTCAGTACTCATAAATAATAGGAGGGAGGAAGTACCGGGGGCAGTGCGAGCGCGCGTCACGTGATGTACCCTCGGTTGCTCATCAAAAAATCCCAGAATTAACAAAATCAGCAATATGAGCAAAAAATCAGCAGCATTGGAAAAATCAGAGCCCAAATGTGAAATATGGAAATTGTGAAAAATAGAGCCGATCACGTGGCGGTGCATGGGGGCAAGAAAAAACAAAAAAAAAATTAATAGGTGGTGCAGAAGAAACAGGGAGTAGAACGGACCCACACATCCAGTTTGAGAAATAGTGAAAAAGTTTGGTGGAGAAATCAGGCGGCTTTAGACGACAACCTCGAATTAGTCGCCGGACCGTAGGCGGTATGGTACTGGCGTAAAAAGTGTGTTGTGTGTTGTGTGTGGTGTGTGGTGGTTCGGGGAGGCGAAAATAGGTTATATTATAACTCTTTCTACAGTAGTACACCAACTGAAGATGAAACTTCAAACATTTTCGGTAAAGGGCTTAGTGGTGTAAAGAAATCAACAGTGCATGGTCTGCTACAAAAAAATCGTATGTAACATGCGGATTTGTCTTACAAGTGGGCCAACTTGAAGCATGCGGATAAATTTCCCAAAAACAAAAATAAAATATATGTATATATATATAGAAAAAGAAAATAAGTAGTTGGAGTTAATGTAATGTAAGCTCCATAGACTACATATGGACCAATCGTTTTTGGTGAGCAGATCTTCAAGTTGTCCGATTTTAAACCTTTTTTTGTATTATATTTATTTTTGTCTTTTTTGTTGTTTTTCACCCTATTTACTATGGACCAGTTGGCAACCTTTTTCCCCCAATTAAACCAATTTACAGATCTAAAACCAAACAATCGTATACTATTAATAAATTGATTGCGTGCGCGCGTTTCTTTGCAGACTTCGCCGCGCATTCAGACTCTCGAATACTGCATTATAGACTGTGCCGCAACTCATTTTCCCATGGATTCCACATCTAACCATGTACCTTACGCTTTTTTAGACAAAGGGCCTTATTCTCTTACTGTTTATTCTCCCACTCCTACTTAATGTTAAAAATCATAACCAAATCTTCCGGAACCCAGCCCCTCTATTTCTCTCTCTATTTCTCTCTACTACTTTCAATACTAATACTACTATTACTACCACCGGAACCACCGCAATTTTTAATTCTACCCGCTACAGCCACCGTTAAATCTAACCCTACCCTCCTTTTGAATAAAACCTTACTTAGTAGTTGCGCAATTCCTTTTCTTTTAAAATGGTTATATTCGCGCACACACAACCGCCCTTTTTCTCCTCCCTCTGCCTCCTCAATCTCTATGTTTCCCGTTCCCACCTCCTCAGTCAGTCCCACTTATCCTCCTCCTCCTCTCACCCCTCCTCTCCTCTCTAATCCCTCGCTCTTCTCGCTTTTCTCGCTCTCTCACACCCCAGTTCGGGGGTCCTGTACCACACACATTCACACACTAAAAATCTCCCCAATATTCCCAATTGGTACACGCGATCTCCATGTGTTCTTTTTCATTTTTCTGGTTAAATTTAATTTTACACCCAAGTGTTGATTTCCAGTTTCACCTTCTTTTTTTATTCTATATATACTAAAGGGTTAAATAATATTTTTTTTTTTTTTTTTTTTTTTTTTTTCAACTTGTTCCCTAAACTTCTTTTTTGATTTCAAATATATTCTTTTGATACATTTTTATTTTTGTTAATTAGGTTGTGTGAATAGGTGATTTTGAATTTTCCTGCTAAATCATAAAACTTCTTTTTCCTCCTTCACCACTTCCTTTTAATACTACTTTTTTTATTTTACCCCCCAAAAGGATTTGTTCCTATACTTTCCTCCACACTCATACCAAAAATTTCATAGTTAATCACTATTTTTCAGCGACCTTGCCCCGCTTCCTTTTCGTCAATTTCAGCCGGGCCTCACCCTTCTTATACCTCATCTAAGACATCTAGAAAGACGGCTTACACGCTTTTTTAAACTAAAGTTCGCTAGTTCTACTCACTATCGTTACTTTTTAATTATATTAATATCCTACCACGTCTTCCTCTTGGAGTTGTTTTTTTTATTTAAACTACTATCGCTACTCCTCGAGTGTTAAGTGCCCTCGTTTTTTATCTCGGCACCAGAGTTTCCCTCACCCACCTTTAAATCTCGCCCTTTCCCCTAACAAGCGAGTTTAGGATTATCAGCCCACATAAAAAACTACCCCATCTACATCAACATCAACCAACACCAAACACCAACCTAAACCAATAACAACCCATCCCAACAACTGTTCTATCGTTCAATCAACTTGAAACAAATCAACAACTTCCAATCAATAAGTCACGGTCATAAAAATACCTCAATACCTCACTTAGACTTGACACCTTACATATATATACATATATTTTGTTTCAGAACATGTTTCCTCAAAACTTAATCTACCCTATGGATTTGCCCTCCCCCCAATACAGACATGGCTACTCCCGTAACCATGCGCCGCCGTCAAACCTCTATAACCAACCACCGGCCCAATCTCCAGGACCCTTGGACTTATCCTACCTGCATTCCATGATCCCTTCCAACCTCCTTCTTAACTCTCCATATTTCCAACAAACACCTTCATCTGGCGTGTTTCCTGGCCATCCGGGATCGGTGGACAGTGATTCGGAAGACAGCTTCGAGGAACACCATAGCTTCATGAACCACCACCATCAACACCACCCTCAACATCACCACCAACACCAACATCAACACCACCCTCAACATCACCACCAACATCAACATCAACATCCACAACATCAGCCTCCAGGTCCTCCTGGTTATGGTGGTTATGGGTTCGGGCTTCAACCTCCTATGTCTCCTATGGCTCCAAATCAATCCTATGTTCATGGACACAATTCTTCACCTTATCTTACCCACCTCAATAACACCAACTCTTCAAACTCTTCTAGTATGTCAAATCACAATCTCGACCAGTTGAACTTGTCCCGTACTGTGATACTAAAGAATTTGAATGAAGACTTGACTTTGAATGAACTTCTTAATAACGTGGATCTTGGCCCTATTGAATATTGTAAAATGTTCTCTAAACCAACTCCAAAACATATCTTGGATCAAGATCCTACTGCATCAGAAAATATGAAGGTTTGTTATATTTCCTTCATAAATTCCAAGATATCCATTCTGTTCCACCTCAAGTACTTCAAGAATACCACCAATTTGAATAACCTTAAGGCTGCTTTGAAAAACTCAAAACATCTTAAAATTCAATTGAATGATACTTCAGTTAATCCTTCTGCTACTTCTTTAGATCCTACCAACTTCAACAACAACTCTAAACATCAAGATTTCATCAAGTTAAAGACCCTTAACTACATTCTTGATTTCAACGCCACTAGAGCTCTTATAATCAAATTTACTATAAAGGATATCGAGGCTCCTGAAGATGATGTGGATACTCTTAGTGCAGTGAAATCATTTGTTCTTACCCAGTGTCAAAAGTTTGGAGATGTTGAAGATTTTAAGATCACCATAGAAACATCTAAAACCAAGAAAACTGAACAACTGAACGGTGAATTATCTTCAAATGAAGAACAGAGAGTATTTGGTAAAGTATTGGTCCATTTCACTTCTATTGATGCTTCTATCAAAACTTATGAAAGTTACTTGAGAAGAATACAGCATGATAAACAAAGACTTTTGGATGATCCTAATGGAAAGAAGAAATCTAAGAAGAAGGATGATAAGAGTGTGAATGTATTGTATGATATCAACTTTTTCAGTGCAGCTTTCCATAAGGATAGATGTGACAGAAGTGTTATCAAGCAACCGGTTAAAACCAAGAAACCAAATAAGTTTAACGATATTCCAGAAGAAGAAAGCTATTTCCCACCAGTTGACACTCAATCTGATCTTGATGAAGTGGTGGATATTGAAGATCCACTTGCTATTTCTGTTGATGATGATGATTTATCTAAGGAATCCGTTCCATCTTATTTAAATGCTCCATCTCCAACTGTAAGTTCATCATCTTCTCCAATGTCAGAATATCCAAACATTCATCAGCCTCCACAATTTGGTGATCTGAGAAGAGGTTCTCATCCTAACTTTGTTCCTCCTTCTCCAATGATGGTTCAAAATGGTTACAGACATCCATTGCAAAGAATGCACCTGTACCAAGAACTTTCTCAACCAATGCCTGCTCCATACATGGTACCAGTTCAAGCTCCACCAGCTGCATCTCCTGGTTACCAAATGAATCCTGATCCATTTAACGTGGATAACAGAACCATCTACCTTGGTAATCTTCACCAAAATACTACTATTGAAGAAATTGCCAATAATGTTAGAGCAGGTGGTCTTGTGGAAAGTATCAATTATCATCCAGATAAGAAGGTGTGTTTCATCACATTTGTGGATGCTCAAATTGCTCTTAAATTCTACTTAAACCATCAAGTTTTGCATCAATTAATTATTCATGGTCATGATATCAATGTTGGCTGGGCCAAGAACCATAGTGGTCCTGTTAGCAGAGATGTTGCTTTAGCAGTTACTGCAGGAGCTTCAAGAAACGTTTACATTGGTATTAAATTGGTTAAAGATGAAAATGGTGTTGCCATCAACAGTAATGGTGGTAATAAATCTAGTTTAAGATTACCAACTGAAACCATTTTAAGAAGAGATTTCTCATTATTTGGTGAATTAGAACAAATCAATTTCTACCATAATAAAGATTGTGGTTTCTTGAATTTCTTGAATATTATTGATGCTATTAAATTAGTGGAGACCTTTGAATTGGATGAACGTAGTGCTAAAGCCAGAATTCATAAGATTGTTCTTACTTCTCAAAATAGAGATATGATTGAAGGAACTGATGCTGAATTTGTGGAACTGTTCTACTCCAAATATTCTCCATTCAAAATCAGTTTTGCTAAAGATAGATGTGGTAACCCACCTAAGTTTAGTTTCAAGAAGAAAGCATCTAATTTCCAAGGTTCTACTTACCAACAATATCAACATTTACTTCATGGAAGTTTGAATAAGAGAAAGAATAAGGGAAAGAACACTAAGCAATATTATGATGAAGAAACTAGAATGCAAGAACATGATAGTTTCATGGAAGATACCATCAACCAAGAAGCTGCTATGGTCTTTGGTATTATCAGCAACTCTGAAAAACCAAAAGACAACAAGGATGAAAGCAAAGAAGATGTAAAGGATGAAGATAAAGAAGAATCAAAGGATAAAGATGATGAAGAAGAATCTAAAGAAGTTGAATCTAAGGATATTAAGCAAAAGACTTCAAATGGTGAAAAGGCTACTGAATCAAATGGTGATAAAGCTGAAGCTAAACCTGCTACTACTGTTGATGAAGAAGAGGAAAATGATGGAGATAATGATGAAGAAGAGGAAGAAGATGATGAAGAAGATGATGACGATGTGTCTATCATCATTGGATCCGATGAAACCTCAAGTACTCCACAAAAACCAAAGAGATCTAACCGTAGAAATGGACGTACCAATGGTCATGATAAGATTTATCACAATAAGTACAATTCATCAGATCCAGCTCTTGGATACAGAAGATCAAGAAACAATTCTAACATTTCCTTGAATTCTAACTATTCTAAGTATTCTCAACCTCCACCTCCTCAACAACATCAACATTTCAAATTCTCATCTTCTCCATTCATCCAACAACAGCAAATGTACTACGTTTCTTCTCCTGGTGGACAACCTGGTGGAAGAGGATACGGAAGTTATGGATACTCTGTTCCTCCAAATGGATACTACCCTCCACCTCAACAATATTACATGGGACATCCACAATCTCGTCAACAATATCCATCAAAGAATCAATATTCTACTTCGGGCTCTCAAGTTATGGCACAGTATTTGGCAAAGTCTCAACATGATAATTTGCTTTATGCTGCTAGCATTTTGAGTAACGAAGTAGGTGCTGATGAAGATGACTTTGATTACGATAATTTTGAAGAGCAACCAAAAAGTTACAAACAAAAGACTCAAAAACAAAAAAAATGAATAACCAACCAGCTGAGCGAATTGGTTAATGTTTTTCAAAACAAAAAAATCTGACAAATGAACATCCAAAACTAAAAAACCAATGGCCAAATATCAAAAATAAAAATAAAAAAAAATTAAGAATTATTTATTAAATAATCAAAAGAAAAATCGTCATATTGTGTTGGTTTGTGAGGTTAAAACTCAACACAATAAATTAGACTATATTATTACTTAGAAAGAAAAGAGCAAAATACAAAAAATCTTAAACAACAAGAAATCGATTTGAATATTCATAGACCTTTTCAAATCGCAACCATCATGGCCAATTGGGGGTATTCACTTACTCGTTTAGATACAGTTCTATTATAGACATTTTTATTTTACACTTACACGATAATAAGATTATGGACTTCACATGAGACATTAGGGTGATCATGATTGTTTATGGAAGTATTGGATAATAAGCAGGGCTATTTACTATATAATCAATCTAAATTGTTTAAATATACGGTCTCGATCGATAAATTACTTGTTTCGGTAATAAGGACATGAATCAGTAGAAAATGTAGGAAATTTTAGTCACTTTTCTTTTGTTATTTAGACTTTTAGGTAGCTATATGCCCGAATGTGTCTCTCATGGATAGGCAGAACTTTAAATGTGACCCAAAGCAGCGCAATTCCCGTTCTAGGAAAAATACCCACCACGGTATTGCTTTTAAGCCTATTTTCGAAATTAGGCCCTTCTACCGATTTACTTAAAACGTTCGCTTTTTCTTATTTCCTTTCTTTTTTTTTTTTTTTGGTTCTATCTTATCAGATACATATATTAACGATTTAGGCATATCCTAAAATCAATACTAGTCACAAATAAATACAAGAATGGAATATAAACGAGCTAATAATCAGTAAGTTAAGACTTATGCTAATTCTTACTGAGTCACTAGCTGCAGTTCATGAAATAGTGCTAAGAAATGCTTTTACCTTTTTCATATCGTTTTGGCTATTGCCTTGATAGAGAAGGTTGGTAGCAATTTAGTTTTTAGCAACGAGTAGGAGGCTTGCAAGAATTTAAGTTTTTTTAGAATGGAACATAATTTTTTGATTTCTGTAGGAAGTTCGGTGAGATGGAAAAATGAAAATTGAAAAAAACTAATCGTTTTGATTTTATAGATTAGCTGATTAATTAGATTTCCATCATAATAGATGCATAAGTTCCCAAAATAGCACATGCCATTGAGACCACGACCCCAAACTTCATCCATAACTTAACAGCTCCACTCAATTCATCACCACAAAACTTTAAATAAAACAATAACGGTAATGTAACACAAATAGTGAAGCAAATAGCACTTCCTAAAAATGATACCAATTTACCAAAAGAACTAAACAAAAGTGAAAGGGCTAATAATGCCAGACAAAAGATAAACCTAAAGAAAACCTTTTTAACGAGTTGCCAATCCCGATTTTTATGAGCACCAGAAACGTTTAACACACTTTCATAAACGGTAATCAAAGGTTTTGTAGTTAAAGGTAATTTTGAGATTGGTAAAATCCCCATAAATACACAGAATAAGTTTTTAACCAGTTGAGGATATTTTTCATTACTCAAGACATTCTTAATAATAGAATCTTGAGATCCAAGTCCATACATCAAGTAACCAATGACTCCAATCAGGTATGAAAATATAAAAGTAATAGTAAATGATACTCTGACCGATTTATCATACTTAAAAGGTTTTTTCATATCTCTGTATAATTCTGGAAACATTGGATGACCACCCCAAGGAGCCATAAATATACCCAAAGTTAATAATAAACTCATACAATCAACTGGGTAAAAACTGGTAAATTCAGGATTAATTAAAGAACCTGGTTTAGCATCAAGACAAATTCCACAAAATGCCAAAACCACAATAATACTTAAAGTACAAATAATTCCACTTAAACTGATAATTGAAAGGAATGAAAGGGGTAAAAATGATAAAAAAAATACTGATGCAACAATCAAAGTTTTCCATTCAGCTTTGGATACACTAGGTATCAAAATATTGAAGGAATCACTAAATAATAAGATTAATGATAAACTAGCACCACTTAAATCTAAGGAAAATATCATGGTGGTTAAAATCAGGAAAAGACGGCCTCCATAAAGGTATGAAATATCACCATATGATTTTAAATGAGGATGCTTTTTAATGATTTGTCCTAACATAGATGCTGTGTAACTAGTTATAATAGCACTAGTCAAATAAATAGCCGAACCAAGAATCCATCCTGATAATCTAAGTCCAAAAGGTAAAGAAAGCATGGCCATTCCCATCAATGCATTGATAGCATTAAAGATGGTTTGTGCTGAAGTAGAGTTTCCTGAACCCATTTCAAGAAACAGCTTTCTTCTTTCAGATGACCTTCTGGACAATAATGATGATTGTTCGGTTATAGTCTCAGGAAATGATGAACCTGATTGTGGAGTTGGTGATCCTTTATTCAGTTGATGATGATGAGGATAGTCTTCGGCTGGAAAGTGGAAGTCGTTCATGCTTCTGAATCGATGACTTCCGAACTGTACTCCGGTTCTTTCATTAAGAGACTCAAACCGGTCTTCAACATCATCTTCAACCGCTCCGAGTACTGGTGAAGTATTTGGGGAGATACTGTCGTCCACTGAGTTCAACAAATCTGAACCGAGGTGCATTTGGGCCCTCGTGTAAGAGGATGCAAAGTTGTGTAATGAATTGGAACCCCCATAGTCCAAAAAAGACCTTCTTCTAGTCTTTTGAGACGAGCTCTCAAGTTCAGGAGATAGCGACATGTTAAAGCCGTGGCTTGTTGAATTGGGGTGACTTGAACCTTATGCTTCCCTTTGTAAAGTGAGTGATTGATCACGTGCGGCCGCCTTTTTTTTTTTTTTCTTAGTACTTGGTATTATCAAAATTTCCCCAATTATTATCTACCAACTATTCTAGCCTTTTTGCAGACCCTCAGATCCTATTTCATATAGATCTGGATACTAGGCCAGGTACAGTAAAATTTTTGCTAATGGTATAGCAATTTCATAATTTCTATTTCAATATGAAATCAAAAATCTCGGCACCCCTGAATCATAGAGGTGAGACACAACAGGTGACTTTTTTGTTAGGAGGAGTTCTTTTTTTTTGACCAGAATTGATTAATGGCAATTTTGTCTTCTTCTTCTTCTCTTTTTTGACAATGGTTATTCAAAAAAGAAATCTTCAGGGTCTGTTGTATTTACGACCTTATACTTGAGATGAAATAGCATGCTTTTGAATTTTGGCTTTTGGAACAGCTACAGATATACGAGTATTATAAGTAAACTATAGCAAGTTACGAGAAGTATATACAGGAAAGTATAGAACAACTATATTTTTGCACCCACATATATTTCATTGATTATGGCTTAATCAACGTGATTTAATTCTAGACCTTGCATTGAAATTCTTTACGGAGCTCAAACCCTAGCTCTATTTCAGGTGATGACCCATTTACCATAGAAGAAACGGGTGAGATGCTTGTTCATGCAAGTTCAAGCAAAGTTATGCAATTTTCCAGGCCACAGCCATACCAGTCCCCCCTCAAAGTGTTCTATGTCTGATTCATAACGTCTTTTGCATTATGGAACCTGTCAAACAAGCAGTTTCTAATCACATTGATGTATATACATATCATCACTTTGTTCATCATCTACACTCTTATTGAATTTTGCCTATTGTTCTCCGGTTTTTTTGGCTGCGAAATAGGTCCTATTGTTCAACAATTTAACCGACATTTCGGATTTACTTGCTCTATAGAACCATAGAACCATAGAAACGCCCCATTTACAAAAGAGCCTCGGCTCAGTCGTCACCCCAAAACCCTTTTCTCCTAACATAATCTTGCAGGAAGGTACAGAATCTATGACATACTCCTAAATTATACTTTCCTGATTTGGATCGAATGATCCCATGAAAATTCACCTAGTGGAGAAATTTTTTAAATCACTACCCCAATCCATCGATTCTTTAATGATTCTTTGATTCTTTGATTCCAAAAATTAATAAACCCGTTTCGTTTTTGGTTTTCTTTTTAAATTTCATTGGATCCTTTCTCTTTACAGGGTTTACATCTGAAGGGATCAAATGGATTGATAAAATTCATTTAAATATTTGAAAAAAACTCCTTTCTGAAAAATATCTTAGTCAAAGAATAATTTCGGATTTACTCCTGATTTTTGCATATTTAAATCGTTACCTAGAATATCTAGAATATTTAAATTACCTGTAACAGGAGTTAAACAAATTTTATTTGAGAACTTTAAATCCATGTCTGCACCAAGTCAAGCTTACTTTCCTAAAGATCTCACTGGTGGTGGCCCAGTAGATCCAATAGAATACCCAAATCAAAGCCACCCTCATGATTATAATCACCAAGATTATAATTATATCCACAACAGTTATAATAGCTTTCAACACCAAATATCTCGTCCTAAACACCTTACTGATTCAGTGAATGTATATCAAAATGAATATCATTCATCTGGTCCTACTAGATCACCAGCAGTTGTTCCCGTTTCTGTCAACAATACCCCTATGGATCAAAAGTTCCAATCTTCGAGCCTGTTTCCTCATAGTTACAATCAGCCTATTGTGCACCAATCTGAAAACCTGGTATTTCAATCAACTCCCAACCCCCTTCCACATCAATACGAACAAGGATATCCATTACAGCTCCTACCAGGTTATGAAACAAGTAATGTTCGAAAGCAAAGTACCTCTAAAGAGTCTATGTCTTCAAGGTCTTCTATTAATACTAAAGGACATTCAAGAAATTCGTCTGCAAATACTATGGACTATCCTGAGCCAGTTAAGCCAAAAGTTGCAACAACTTTCTGGGAAGATGAAAATACCCTCTGTTATCAAGTTAAAACTAGAGGTACTCTTGTGTCCAGAAGAGAAGATACCAATTTTATCAACGGTACCAAACTTTTGAATGTGCTAGGAATGACAAGAGGTAAGCGTGATGGAATCTTGAAGACGGAAAAGATCCGGAATGTGGTCAAAGTGGGATCAATGAACTTGAAGGGAGTTTGGATACCTTTTGAACGAGCTCATGAAATCGCTCGTAATGAGGGTTTGGATGTTGTCTTGTTTCCACTTTTTGTTGAAGATTTGAAAGCGTATTACTCTTCAGTTGGACATCGTTTGAAAGATCTGGCTCATTATGATGACATGGATGTGGAAGACTTTAATGAAGTGAACGAGTCAAAAGATGCAAAGGAGAATATCTTTAGCAGGCTAGAGAGTGATAAGAATAATTTGTTTGGAGGAGAAATCACCAAGTCTCCTTTGAACTAATCAGCAGTAAATGCCAGAATGAAGCCTTTGTTAAATGTTTTACTTGACGACATAGTTTGGAATAGCAGAACAAAGTTCTTATTTGTATTTTATCTGTATCAATAGCCACTGTTTATTAGTTTATTCATTAAAACTTTTTTTGTAAATCAATTCAATTCAGGAGATGTATCATTTAGTCAAGTTCATAATTCATGTAGTAGCCAATAGTTACAATAGATTCAAAAGATATGAATGTGATAAGTTTTTGACTTGAAATTTGGAATTTAAATACGAATGCAAACACCTGCCAATAAAAGAGCTGAATTTGTAGATAAAGACACCTTTAATACCCACGTTTGCCTATTTCAAGTTGTACGTTACTGTAATTTGATGTAATCGGATTATAGAAAAATCTTGTACTCTAGAGCGCAATAATGCACAATTATGTAAATACTCCGTAAATCTATTTCATTTGTTATCCATCCCCACAAATATTCGGTTGCATTATCTCCACTTAATAGAAAGCTTGTTATTATTTTAAATTGTGATGTAACCTTTAGACTTTTCGCAGCCAAACTTTAAGTATGGGTTCTACAAAAACACTAACTATTTAGACCTTTATATTCTATTTTCAAAAATTATTAGCTATTCTTATTCAGAGGGAACCAAGGTACCTCTTAATTTTTGCTGCTCTTCAATGGACTCAAAAAGACCTTTGAAAGTTCCCTTTCCGAAACCATTATGATGACGTCTTTGAATAATTTCTATAAATAAAGTTGGACGATCATGAAGTGGCTTGGTAAAAATTTGTAATAAATAATTACACTTTTTGGTCTTTCTATGTCTAGAAGATGGTTCATAATCAACTAAGATATTGAGCTTCTCAAGAAGACGGATATCTTCATAAAGCTCAATATCATCCTTTTCCAAACGTCTTCTAAGATTTGCATAAAATGAAGATGGAGTACTGTTGAATTCAATCCCTCTAGCAAGCAATCCAGTGACAGTTGTAACAATATCATTGGTTCTTAAAGCAATGTGTTGGATACCAGGACCTCCATTGAAATCATTGAATTCTTCAATTTGACCTCTCATTTTCCCTTCAGCAGGTTCATTAATAGGCATTTTGATTTTTCCATTACCTGAAGACATGACTATTGATCTAAGAGCAGTGTTACCAGTAAACACATCTTGTTCATCAACAGACCAATATTTTCTGAAACCAAACATTCTAGCATAGAAAGCAGCTTGTTCCATCATCTGGTTCCAAGAGTAGTTTTCTACGCAATGATCAATGGTATGGAAATGAACGGGTGGTAACAATCCAAGGTGTCTAACAAAGGCTTGGTTTGGTTTGGGTGAGTCAGAGTAGCCTGGAAGGAAAGAACCTGAATAATCAATATTTTCAACCAAAGTATGAAGAATATCAGAATTAGGTACACTTACGGTGGCTATTTTAACTGATCCGTTTTCATCAGACATGATTTTGGGGAGTCTAGTGATACCAGCACCAGAATTGATTGCCTTGTGAAAAGAGTAATCAACATCTTCAACCATAAAAGCTATATCCATGACACCTTCACTGTGTTTTTTGAGGAACTTCTGGATCAAAGTACACTCCATAATATCGTTATAGATGGTTTCAGAGTTGTTGATAGTATCCATGATCAATTTGTTGTAGACATGAATCGAGTTCTTAAACGCTTTGGAGTTGGCAACTTTGTTGTAGATCCTCTTGGTGAAGTGATGGGACCATTTGGAAGATGAATCAATGAGTCCATCAATTCTACAGTTGACATAATCAAATACCAAATCATCAGTGGTGACTTTGTACTCCTTCGCATAGTGATTATTGTTAACAGATTTGAGCCGCCCAAGATCTTTTTCAAAGTAAGGAAACTTCAATAAGTTATCATCTTCAACTGTTTCCAAGGTATTGACGATTTCAATGATAACATCACCATTTTTAAGAACGTGTGATCCCACTAAGCGGGAATCATTTTCTAACCCCTTGTACGCGATTTCCTCAAACCCTAAGGTTAACTGGAAGAACTTAGACATCTGCCTAGCATTAGAAGAACAAAGCTTTAGTGAATGAAACGATAGAAACCCATCACTACAGTATTTATAGTTGATATGGCCATCATTTAGTAGTTCGCTAACTGAATCGTCCTGTAAATCAGCCGAGTGTTCAGGAAAGAAAGGTAACTCAAATTGGAAATTTACGTCGGTATCATTGGAATCTTTTGATTTGAACTCCGAGGCCGAATCCGACCTGATTTCAGGGGAAGTCCGATAGAATCCCAAAAAGCAAGATAATTCTAATTATAGTTTTGATAAGTGATTAAATTTAGAATAAAGTGATTGTAATTGTGATGGTTGCAAATTTATTTTTTTTGCAATGACACAAATCACCAAAATTCGCACCCAACTATAAATAACTAAAGAAACTAATTACAAATTGTGATGTATTATTTCATTAAATGTATTGTTACCGCTATTAACATAGCTAGAAATTATGTGAACAGTTCTAATCAGTATTTTATATAATATTTTGAAAATATTATATATTAAAAAAAACCCTGGTTTTTGTTATAAATATTTACGAGAATAGGTGAAAAATAATGGTTATATGAATTTGAATAAATCTTTAAGTAATTTTATTCACATAATTTCTCGTTTTGGAGTTCCGTAAGATGGAACAGAACCAATGGAACCAGAAGAAGGTTGTGGTAAATCAGTACTGGTTTCAGTATTGTCACCCTTTTCTTCATCGTTAATACTTTGTTCATCCAAGTTGTTCTTGATGGTAGAGACCTTAATTCTGTTGTGAGCACCGAAGACGTGAACTGGGTGGAATGGAATGAAAATAAGACCAGCAATTGAAATCATCAATGCGTCCAAAACCATTAAATAAACTTCATGAGAAACCAAGTAACCACTGAAACCTTGGGCTAATTCCACAACTCTATAAACACATCTGATGTAGATAACAACCACAGAAATGGTAATGGCAAGAGGGAAGTATCTAACTAAAGTACGTTCACGAATATCCTTGAATCTTGTGTTGTAGAATTGGTCAAGGTAATCAGTCTTGTATTGTTGAACACTCTTACCGTTGAATAATAATTTGAAAAAGTTACCAATAGATCTCTTGGTTAAAGGATCGCTGGTTTGTTGAGCAATTTCTTCACGGTGCTTGAAGAAGATTCTGTGTAAGAATTCAAACCAGAAGAAAAGGAAAACAGTCATGGCAGCAACTTGCACACCAATACCAACAATCATAATATCAGTACCAGTTTTAGTACTCTTGTGATCATGAGAAGCGGAAGAAGCGGCACCACCACCACCAGCTTGAATCAAAAGAGAAAGGACATCAGAAGCAATGAAAAAGTAAGAATACCACATTGGTTTAAGAATAGAATATGGACGGCCATGAAGAACAACTAATTGTGCAAATGAAAAGTAAATACCTGCCATGATGAAAGCTGGAGCAATAGTAAGTGGGACATATTGAAGAAGGTAAAAGTTAATATTGGTGTTATCGGAGAAAGACAAAACTCTACCAAGGAAACCACAGAATTCTAAAGCATAACCACACCAGAAAGAAATATTGAACCAGTGGTAACGAGACTTGTAAAGCATGATGGTAAGATGAGCAAGAATGATGGCATAAACGACAAGATAAATAATGTTACCTGGTCTATTTAAGTTGAAATCATACAAGTTCATTTCATCAGCCAAGTCCTTTAAGTTGACAGTAGCTCTGAAAATGGCATCGGTAGCCTTGGCTTTAACTTGAGCATCGGTAGCAGTAGCTAAAACTTCTTGAGCACTAATGACAGTTAAAGAGGCTTCAGCACCACGAATGACTTGGGAAAGGGAAAGTAAATCTGGATAGTCCTTTACAGTTTCAGCACGAGCTAAACCGGATGATAAGGTTTTCATCAACCCAGCAGTATGAGTTGGGTTAATACTCTTTAAAGTAGTGGCGGTTGGCCAATGACTTGTAGTCCATGGAGTTAATGACGGAAGACTCATTTTTTTTTATTAGGACCTATTGTATTGTTTTATATAAATCAATAAATGTTATATAATATGTATACTAGATGGGATGAAGGTTATAGTATAAACAATAGTATAATAATGAATAGATCAAAGTAAACTGATAACGAAGGTAAAATAAGAGGATGGAGGGCGGAACCAGGGACGTTTAAATAGTTTTGATGAGATTTTCAGAGATCTAAAGAACTGTAAATCGGGTTATGCGGCCGTGGGCCCATGCAGGTCTCGGCATGCACCCAATCAATAATAATAATAATGGATGATGGGGGAAATAGCATGAAGAGGAGGAGGGGGACAACGGAACCGAGAATTAAGAGGCAGTGCCAGAGGGGATTATATCCGCAATTCTAATCACGATAATCCTTATACAAGATTTCTTGGGTCAATGATACATAGATCAAACTAATTTGAGGGGGGTGTACGTGGTTAAGTGGGTTGAGTCATTGATTAGAATTGTTACTTGTAAAATTGCGCTTATTAAGTTTTAATAGGTCAAATGAATACGAAATTTTATTAAGTTTTGCGGCAGATTTCGGAAGCGAAAGGGCGTTGTAACTTTGTATAATGTTTTGATCGTTGTTATGTGTGTGGAGTTTGTTAAACAAGTTCCCAAAAAACCCTTACAATTGTGACATCTACAGCAATACAATTCGCGTATTTCTTGTCTGGAACCCATCTAAAAATCTTAACTCCTGTTAACTGCGGACTAAACTCAGCGAATTTGGCGATGCGCAGGGTTGGGTGCAAACGGTAAATCCTGTTATTTCCGGGCTTTTGCTCTCATAAACAGAAAAAAAAAACTTTTGGAAGTCCGCTTAAATCCTTTTATCTTATGGAGTTATAACCTATAGACTCTTGGCAGGTACTAGTAAAAATTCTATTAATTGGTGCAACCGGGGAATGAAGTCATTTGGCGTGTTTCGTTAATACATGCCCTTCAAAATAAACACCAACAAACAAAACTCCGACCCGTTTTGCGGTGATCCTTCCCAACATAGTGGAATTAGGGATTTAAGGATGTCTTATCATTCAAAACCGTAAAACCGCAACTAACTTAACCAAAGCCACATGGAGTGTAGGAAGTGGTGGGGGTAATAGAGGGCCTTACACTTACAAAAAAAAAAAAAAAAAATCTGGAATTAGTAATTCGTTTGCCAATTGGTCATCACAGTCTATTGTTCGTGCTATTTTAAGAATTTTACCTCTAATGCTGAGTGGCTAGTAGTTGCATTTTTTATGTAACAATACCAAAACGTTAATTTTTACGATGGTGGAGGGGGTGGGTGGTGTGGTGTGAGTGGTGGAGGTGACATTATATATTTTATTAAACGGTTTTGATAATATGTTTTTGATAGATTTTAGGTTTTACTAAGCCTTGAATGGAAATTCTCACAATTACCGAAAGCCACACTACCTGACTTTAAGTCCAGACTGTCTGTATGCGTAGGGCTCACTCATCATTACATTACAGAAACACACATCAATATCCATAAACTCAATTCAATTAATTTCAGTACAATAAATTACTACACCACTACAAAAAAATTACTTGGTTACTGGTTAAAATATTATATTACATCGAACTAGATATGTAGTAAGTGGCTTGTTATGGAGGGCAAGTCAGTACATGGTGTACCCCTTGTTCCCTTAGTTTAGTTGTCTATTTGCTCCATCCCAATAAAAAGTCGCCTGGTCACATGATCACATGGTGACAGATTTTAGTGCTTATTATGTCACTAAATCAGCCATGATGATGAGCCATGATGAGCACCGACTTATAATCTAAAAAAGATAGTGAATTTGTGAATTTATCAAATTATGAATTTAGATAAATTTTACCCAAATAATGAATTTTCTTAAATAGTTGATAGTTGATAATTTTCACTATCAGAACCCATCAAATCAACCAAAAAAATTAAGAATCATTTTGGTTGGAAATATTGATATTAATTATATTGAATGAATTTAATTAGTAGCAATATTGGTGATTGGTTCTTGTTCTTCTTCATATTCGATTTCGACTCTTGGTCTTCTTCTCTTCTTGGATGCAGGGGTATCGTCAGCCTTACGCTTGTTAGAGTTATCTTCATCACCATCTTCATCATCAGAAGAATCTTCATCAGCAGAAGAATCATCTAACCATCTTTCTAAGTCTTCAACGTCAACCAACTCATCTTCACCATCATCTTCAACATATTCGACTTCTCCAACATCACTTTCATCACCAGATTCCAATTCAACATCATCATCTTCATCGAATTCTTCTTCTTCTTCTTCACCTTCAACTTTACCCAAAACTTTCTTCCATACATTTTCATCAACATTTAATGGTTGATCTCCATATGCTCCACTCTTTAATCTTTCTAATAATTCCTTTTCAATAGCCTTTTCAATTTTGGCGGCTGCTAATGCTTTACGTTCTCTATTTTCTTCTCTTCTCTTCACCTTTGGTTTGATTCCAACATAATGTCTTTCTTCTTCTTGTAATTCCATTCTTCTTTCATTAATGGCAACTTGGACTAATCTAGTTAATCTTTGCTTACATTTATGAACCAAAAACTTTTGCCAATATTGTAATCTTTCGTCTATTTGTGATAATGCTTTTTGATAATTCTTGGATAATTTGATTCTTTCCCATAACTTAGATGGCATATGGGCTCTTTCGGCAGTTTTCATATACAAATAAAGTCTACCTCCAATATTCTTAACCGTGGCATATCTAGCATTTGCTAATGGACATGATTGTCTTGAACATAAACCACTAACATTATATTCATTACGACAGAAATTTTGATCCTTATCGGTCTTTATTTTAAATGCACAGAATTGATGATTTATAACTTGCCAAATCACTTCGTCAGACATTATGCTATGCTATGATTAATTTGGTATGTGGGTTTAGGGTTTAATGTAGATGAATTAGTAGTTGTCTGTACTAAGCAATTTTAGTATGGAGATGAGGAACCGCTACTGAAAAAAAATTTATTCGATGCGTACTGCACACAGTGAGATGAGTATTATGTAAGCGCATATTACTTAAACTATTTACTGATTGGCAGAATGGTAGAGGGTCCAAGTAGATAGATCTTTGGAGGTGATCTATGACTTTGGTGGCATATTTTAGACTCGGTTATTGATTCCAAACACCACTCAGCCTTTTATTTTGGACCTCCCTTTTTTTTTAATGGTGGCTGGTTTGGGTCAGTATCTTCAAGTAATAGACATTCTGTAGTAAGTGACCGTACAAATGCCCACCCCCACCTATGTTGTAAGAGTATTGAGGATCCGATCCTTGGTCATATATACCAACGGAATGTGTGGTACGATTAGTGGTAAAACCATATGACCTTCTATTCTTTTTCTAGAGAAGCAATTGTTCAGTGCGTTCGTAAATTGATTCTAGGGGTTTGATCAAAAGATCCAGGGAATTAATTCATAGTCGAGGTCTATCGCCTTTGTCCTTAAAGTCTATTTGTCCCGCTTGCTCGATTGCAATTACCGTAAATTATGTGTAATTGTAAAATGAAATGGGGTTCTTATCAATTTTGCTCATAAACAACAATTACCATACAATTTCTGGCTCTATCCCTCTATGATCTAAGTCTGTATGGCTTGCTTGGAACATTAGGTTTGACTTTTCTAGGTTTGGCTCCAATAACAGTAGGGAATTTAGTGGAATCGATTCCATTGGCTAACCTTGAGAATGACATTAATGTAATTACCACTTGGAAAGGATCCTTAGCATCAAAAAGATCAACAGTTTGAAAGATTTCATCATGTGGTAATCCAATGAGCTCACACGTACTAAGAAAGAATGAAATGTTCTCCATTTGTACGAATGGCATCTTAGAGCTCTTGAATTTGGTACTAGGATTCAGAGGATACTTGGTAGCTGGAAGCAATGATCCGAGTCTACACAAGATCTCACCATCTCTAAGCAATTCAGTCAAGTCAATTGACAAGTAATCTGGTCCGTATCTTTCAAATACTTTAGGGAATTCTGGTGATACTGTATTGTAGAGATACTGTTTGACTTCATTCTGGTTCTGATTGTACTTGGTTAAACGGGAAGTATTGACATCTTGATCCAAATTGGTAGATGCATTTTGGTCGTTTTTGGTAGGCTGTGGTCTCATGGTGTAAGTTACCAATTAAGAGGGATATTTGGATACAATTAGTGTTGCAATGGAGTTGGTTCGTGACCTAGAAGTTGGATCTACCGAGATCGATATTGAGCCTCGCACGACAATTGACAAATTCCTAAGTATAAGACCAATAACCGAAGAATATTGGTACTAGGGGTAGTCATATTGAAGAATACATGTTTTCTAATGGTTTGACTCTTGTTTCTAAGCAACCTTTTAAATAATATTACATTTTGTAGGATGTTGTTGATTTAATAAGCACTCTTTGGAATAACTGCGACAACAATAGATAGAATAAGTACCTTATCATCAACGTTATACCAACCAATTACTGTTTGAACATTTACTAAGGTAGTTTAAACTATCATCTGGCCTAGTTTATATCTCTTCCTATGATATTTGTGTCCATAATTGGTGAAAACAGTATATACTTACTAAGCTGTTACATAATCTTAATAACCGAGCCCACTAAGAAAACCTTAAAGTCTACGAGCAGAAGTTCACACTCCCTACTGTTTGCTACAATCATTTAATCTTATTACACCGACAACTTTCGTTGTTTCTATACCTTTATTATTATTAATATACAATTGTTTGCTTTGTTTTATGATTTTATCCTATCTAGTTGTGCAATCTCTTTTCGTAGTTGTACAAACCATGGACACCACCTTCGAATTGAGCAGAAGCAGTTCTGAATTCGAATCTGATTTCACCGTTGTCGGTTTCTTCTCTCAAGGCAGTCAAAGACTTAACACCAATATCTTGTAAAGAGTGTTGTAAACCGTTGAACAAGTATGGAATGAACTTGGTGATAGAACCCTTGTCAACAACAGAACCAGAAACACCTTGAGCAACCAAAACCTTGTCAGCTTCGGAGAAGTATCTGGAAGTAGAAGCGTTAGCGTTGGTCTTGGTTTGTTGCATAGCATCAATAGAACCCATACCTCTGTAAGTCTTCAATCTCTTACCATCAGCGAAGAAGTAATCACCTGGAGTTTCAGAGGTACCGGCTAATAAACCACCCATCATAACACAAGAAGCACCTAAAGCTAAAGCCTTGGTGATGTGACCAATGTTACTGATACCACCATCGGCGATACATGGAACACCGAATTGGTTAGCAAATTCAGTAACGTTGTAAACAGCAGTACCTTGTGGTCTACCACAAGCCATAACTTCTTGAGTGATACAGATAGAACCAGAACCCATACCGATTCTTAAACCATCAGCACCAGCTTCAATTAATAAAGCAGCTTGTTCTCTGGTAACAACGTTACCAGCAATGACTTCCAACTTTGGGTACTTTTCCTTGATCCACTTGATCATGTTAAGTTGGAAAACGGAAGAACCGTTAGAAGAATCTAAAACGACAACATCTAAACCGGCATCAACCAATTTGTCTAATCTTTCTCTGTCAGCATCAATAGTACCGATGGCAGCACCACATAATAATTGCTTAGAGTGGAAAGACTTAGAAGCATCTGGGTAACTTTGGTTCTTTTGTAAATCGGTTAAAGAGATTAAAGAAACCAAGTTGAAGTCAGCATCAACAATTGGTAACTTACCCTTCTTAGAAGATCTTAATAAAGAGTTACCTTCGGCTAAGTCAATACCTTGCTTACCGACGATTAATTCCTTAGTCATAACTTCAGAAACCTTAGAAGAGTTATCATCGTGGAATTGGATATCACGGGAAGTGACAATACCAACTAATTTACCACCAACCTTACCGTTGTCTAATAATGTTAGTAAAAATGTTTTTGTTTAATCAAAAATTAATAATTTGACTTATTTGCTCAGTGAAAAGTTTGTCCACAACATCGTTTGATGAATAATCGGTAGAACGAAAGTTATTAATTGAAAAGTTGATCATCCACGAAATAAAGTCAAAATATTAGTTAATAAAAATAAAATAACCATAGAAAAAAAAGTATTCAGTTGAAAAACTTTTTTCATGATTATGATGTTGTTGATAATAAAATCTGTGTATACATACCAGTAACTGGGAAAGAAGTGAAACCTAACTTCTTCTTCATGTCCTTGACTTCACCAACGGTGACGTCTGGGGAAACAACAACAGGATCGTTGATGAAACCGTTTTCGTATTTCTTGACCTTTCTGACCATTTCAGCTTGTTCATCAGCAGAACAGTTGTGGTGAATAATACCAATACCACCTAACAAAGCCATGTGAATAGCCATGTTTTCTTCAGTAACAGTATCCATAGGAGAGGAAACAAATGGAGACTTTAAGGTGATGTTCTTGGTTAACTTACTTTCCAAGTTCACAACGGAAGATGGGAAGTTAATTAAACCTGGTAAAACAAGGAAATCATTATAAGTTAAACCACCGAAGTTAGTAGAGTCAATCAATTGTTTGACTGATAAACCATCCTTCTTTGGGTAGTTAGTTAAGTGCTTGGTAGCAGTAGAAAAATCCAAAACCATTATAAAACAAGATTCGACTTAAGTGAAAGGGCAATCGTTGCCAAAAAAAGAAAATTAAACGATACCGGTGCACAATTTGACTCTCTTATATAGTAAAATTTTTTTTTGCCTGCGATGGCTGATACATACAAATTTTAGCTGCGAGATGACTTTATTTGGTAGTGTGAGTTACGCACATACACAGAGAAAAAAAAAAAAAAAAAATATAACTACAGTATTTGCTAGAAGGATAAAGAAGAATACCGCGCCCTATCACCGCGGTGTCCCGATGCAATTGTGTTATCTTTTAGTTGATAGAACCATTGTGGGGTGATTCTAAACCTTTCTACTATGGCCCTATTGGATAACTACAAGTGGAAGTATCGGCGTGGGTGCTTAGAACCACTAAATTGTCTCTGTATGGTTTCTCCACCGGACCGTTGGTGATGTTTTTGTCAGGGTACATGCTACAGCGAGAAAGCGCAAAGTAAGTCTTTTCTTTTTTTAAATGCAGGTCAAGAGCGATAGGTTAAAAGGGGTAACCAGCCAATTGACAGTAGAAAAAAAGAACCAAGGAGAAACGTAATCGGACATAGAGATTGAGATTGTTCTTTACACATGTAATGTACTATGATTTGTTCCTTTTACTCGTTTCTTTGTATCTTTCTTTAGGCACGATAAAAAGTGAAGAGTATTTTACTGGGGCAGCAACCCGCAAAACGTCTTGGCCAACCTGCAGATCGGAGATGTATTTAGCGATGTTTTAGTAATACTCACTAATCATAAATCATGACTCTGGAAAAATTAGTGGGGTGTGCACTTATTACTACTTTATGACTACATCCCACAGATAAGAAGGCTGCGCCAATGGCCAATGAAACATCACTTTGTAGATCTTCTGGAACACACTAAAGAAGCAGTGACCTTCTCTCCTCGTACATGTAAGATCTTTTTACGTCGTATAACCATCGTAACTCCATGTTAATGTTAATTAGTACTATTTGACACTTTTTACTAGTGGCTTGTGTCTGAACTAATTGTTAACTATTACACTAATCTAATATTTTTCCGGTTTCTATGGTTTCTGCGGTTTGGTGTTTTTTTGACATTTTTTCATAAAAGTGAAAAATTACCGATCTGTACAATTTACCCATACTCGCTTTAGTGGTGCCACTTTGAGTATGTGTTACGTAGTAGTTTAATATGATGGTACGGACCCAACACAATGTCGATCTTACAGTTTAGCCTGTTGTATAGATTGTCCAATTGCCGTATGAAAACACTTATTAGTTTGGTCAATTGGCTTCATATTAATTGTTCCTGGGTTCTCTTACAAGGTAAATGTACCTGACGAGATACTGTTAAGTCAACTTCCAGACACAAATAAACAGAGGTTCTCCACAGTAACAATTGCAAGAGGTGACGGTGACAATACCGGCCAAAGGGCCGGTAAATTATACCGCTTTTTCGTAGTTTGTGCCATTTGGCACAATTGACCTTTGCAGCTAGTTCTCAGTATACTACTTACGTAACATACTCATATGAACCACACCAATCCGTAAAGGCTCCGTCTACTACAATAATAACTACATTTACACTCCATACCAACCTCCAAAGAAACCCACAAACTCGGCCTAGTAACCCATACGCTAAGGCCAACAGGAAAAGTTTGGTTCTTTTTCGGTTATATGGAAATTGCAATTTTTCACTCAATAAATCGGGTTCTGTTAGTTAGTATATGTTTTTTTAACATATGTGTGATCAGTGTAGCGGTTCTATAGGATTTAGGATCATGATGCACGTATGCATTCCGATAGTAGAATCATCATTTCACACGGTATAGTACATACAATTTTGGTAGTATCTATAAGTAACTGATACTTCGAAGTGAAGAAACTTCGATGCCTTTATAGAAATTTTTTGTCCGGGTAATCTTTGGCAACTAGAGAGAATATTCTATTACACGAATATATAGTCAACAAGACTAGAGGGAGAAGAAAACAAAACTAGACAATAATTAAGGGATAAGCAACTTTCAACTTATCTATTTAAACTCATAAAAGTTCCAATTTTATGTTGTATATTTTAATAGAGTTGTACTAATGGCTGCGAAACCTATTTGTGCATCTATAACCACAAAGTGGACCCATAAAGTAGACTGAATGATTGAAAAGCTATTCCTTGAAGTTGGAGATATGAACAATAGGCGACACTTAATTTTTTTTTACAATAATGTAATTTCTTTACGTTTGCATTGACATACATACTATATAAATGAGCGCAGCTATTAACCTGACAGTATCCTTATTGGATGTAAATAAAACATGAGCATGAAAATGTAACAATATAAAAAAAAGTAATTGATAGAACGGAATAGGCAAAATGCAACAAGACAAAATGAAACACAAGTTTTGGTGTTTTTGAAAAAGAAAAAACAGTTTCATCAATGATTTTCATTAAATAACCAAATCAATATGCTCAAATACACATAATAAATTCGATTCATTAGCGACTAACCAATCCTCTATTTTCACCTGCTCTTCCTTGATCAATATCTTGTCTTTGCTTCTCCTTGATACTTTGCACGTATTCTTCAATTCTTCTCCATCCTTCCTTTCTTGCAATTTCGCGTTGCTTTTGTTCTTCCAAAGATTGATGATACAACATAGTACAATGATCATATAAAATTGGGTTATGATCCATAAAAACCTTTAATGCTCCAAATGCCAAAGAGTGGATACTTCTGTTCCAATTAGAGGTAGCTGAATTATGTTGAAGCATATTGGTACCATCATCATATCCATTATAATCATCATGATTTCCTGGATTTTGTAATGAAGAGAATGAATCATAATATTCTTCATCATTCATATCACCATTCATATCATTTGGATGATGGTTGTTATTGGTATGACTTTCATGAACTTGAATTAAATTATGATGAGGATGATTGGTGTCACTTGAGCTTGGTATTATACCTTGATTTAAATCTTGTAATACTAATCCCTTATCAATCAAGTTACCATTGGCATCTTTAGTAGCATTTGGATTTTCTAATAATTTTTGTTGCATAATACCATTTTCTATACCTGGTTGAGTTGAATTGGTTAATTCATATAATGAGGCAAAAATAATTGGTAAAACAACTTCAGCATTTTCAGTAATTAATGTTAAAAAGTATTCATTTGACCAGTAACACAACACCTTTTCACTAACTTGGAAATGTGGGGATGAAATACATTTAGATAATTGTGCAAACAAAGGAATTTGAATCTTTAAGAATTCATTTGGTTCCATAACTTCGAAAATATCTTCAACTTCATTTAAAAACATAACTTCTTTTGGACTGTTAATCTTTGGCCAAAATCTTAATAAGCCCATAATAACATCTTCAGTTAATGATGGATCCTTTTCTAAAAATTGAACAATACAATAAGCTAATTGTGGATGGTATAATGAAACACTCTTAACTTTATGTAATGGAATCAAGATTCTTACCAAGAAAATCTTATGTTCTTCTTTCAAAGGTAATGCAAAACCATTAATAATTGAACCTAAAATTTCCAATAATTCTCCTATACCATTAAATCTTTCAGTTTCATAAGTAAATTGAAGGAAAACATTATTGATAGATTTTCTAATGAAACTTCTTAAACTTAAGAATTTACCATAGATTCTATGTAATGTAGTTTTCAAACAATCTCTTTCTCTTGGATCTTCACTATCGAATAATTCTAAAATTCTTAAAATGAAATCATGATCAATATAAACCTTGGCTAATTGATGTTGGAAATCTGGCAGCTCAATGAATCTTAAAAAGAATTCATAAATGGCTTGCATATGTGGCCAAGCTAATTCACTAACTGGTTCATCCTCATCAGGATCAAATAAATCACCAACTGGATTTACTGGTGGAGGAATTGGACGGAACAAGTTCTTTTTAAACATAGTAACCACATGTTTATACATTTCATCGGTGTAACTGAATCTATTATTGGAAATAAATTGAATTAATTCTTGTAATGTTACTCTTTTAATTTCTTTACCTCTTATATCAAAAGTTGGATCACCAAAATCAAACATTATATTACATTGATCAATTTTTTGAATAAACAAAGGAATTTGTTCTTCTGGTAATACTTCATCAAAATTTGGTAATTTGGTAATTTCTTGATACCTTTCGGAAGTAGAAGGTTCAAAACGAGATGATGAATGTCTCTTTGGAGTGACAATCAAATCAATATCAATGTTTTCTTTAGCAGGAGATGCAATGTTGGTATTTAACAGGAATGGGTGAATTGATGGTTGTTGACTGTGAGTGGCTTTACCACCTTCAAAAGGAGAAGAACCAGGTTGAGGAGTTATAGTATGATTTGGAGAATGTATTGGAGAGGTTGGATTTGATGAAGAAGACATTCCAGTTATATTGTTGATATTGTTATTGGTACCAGTACCAAAATTGTTATTACCAGAATTAGATGCATCGAAATCAATATTGTTTATGGTGATTTTAGGAGATTCTGCAGGCTTTGGCAGGTGACGGGTTGGAGAATGAGACACTTGTGAAGTTGAAGCAGTTGAGTTTGAAACACCAGAGTTGGTAGATTTCACAGAATTTCCACTATTATTTCTTGAAGGACTAGGAGAGTTAGACTTCAAAGAAGAAGAGGATGAATTGGAATTTTTACCTGAAGGAGATTGACCCGGAGGAGGAGTGGATTTCTTATCCGATTTGTCCTTTTCAGCCTTTTTATCGGCCTTTTTGGAGTTTTGACTCTTATTCCGGGTGAGTCTGTTTTTAAAACCCTTCATCATTTTGAGTAGGGGAACGTGTCAATCAGTTGATATTAGATGGAAATGAGTTTTATTGGTAGTAGTAGTAGTAGTTTTCTTTTTGTATAAAAAAAAAGTTTGTAAAAGTGGAGAGAGTGGTGGAGATACCTAGTTCAAAAAATAGGTGAAACCTAATACAACACTCAAAAGGGTAAACCACCAAGAATCAACGAATAGAAAATATTTAAAATGAACGAGATTAAACGCCAGATCTAAGCTCAGCAAACGAAGTTACTAAGATGGATGGATGATTTCAAAGATACGGAATTTAAGCTGGTTCGACGTTGACGTGTTCAGCACTTTCAAAGGGACCCTGTTATAACAAGAGGAATGTAGGCAAATTCAAGTTAGAAAAAGCCAGCAAGGCAATCGGGTAGGGTGAGGTGATGTTTCTGGTTGATCGATTCCACTAAGTAAACCTAGTACTTTGAATTGAAAGCAATGAAATGATTAAAAAAGTACAATTGTCGGTTCAAGTGACTGTTGATTTTTTCTGGCATTCTGGCTGTGTTTGGACGTTCGCGAGGTGGGGGAGAGAGTGTGAGTGAGTGAGTGAGTGAGTGAGTGAGTGAGACTGAGACTGCGAGAGCAAGATAGTGCGGTACACCAGTGCGACATGGGGGGAGTTTGAGTGAGTGAGGGAAAAAGTGTCAGTGACACCATAACCAAAGGGAACCCAAGGATTTGGTGGTGGTGAGAGAGGGAGGTTCGGTGGCGGGGGAGTTTTAATTTATTTGACGTAGTTGTGGGACACTGGACTACGACATGGAGGGGAAGGTTAACTCCTTTATTAGTTGGTACTACTGGTATTAGTACTAGTACTATCGCTACTACTGTTACTGCTAAACAGAGATTACTCGCCGTGCTTAACGGTAGTGTTCTACAGGTAGCCCCATGGCATGTTGTGTAGTTTGTGGTGGGAGTGTGTGTGGTGGTGTGATGGTACTGGGGCTGACTGGTGCTGTAGTGGTGAGGTCACCACCCCACCTCAGTGTATTTTGGGGCCTGGTGCCTGTAGTGCGTACCTGAGGCGCTCTACCAATAGAGTGAAATAGTACTAGTTAGTCGGAACTATAATAACCGGAAAAGACAAAAAAAAATATATAGAGAGAGATTCTAAAATGTCGTTTTGTTTTTGTCTAGAAAACCATTCATCCATTCGTTCATGTAAGATTCCAGGTACCATACTGCTACAACTGGTGACGAAATGTAAACAGAAGAAAGACGACAAGATCCATCTACAATGTAAAAAACGGGTATGGAAATGTAGGTACAGGATTGAAATGGCAATTAGGTTTAGGAATATGTACTTTAATGTATGGAGTGAGAATGTTATAGCCGTACCAATAATACCGAAGCCACACACAGAGGCACCTTACAGAAGATGGTGAAGATGAAGGAATGGAAATTGGGCCTGGTTTCGGGCGATTTATCCGAATTGGACCTTGTAGCCATCTCGTACATTTTTTTTGAAGTTCCGGATTTTGAAGTTCCGTTTTGTACATGACGTGTCTGTCCTTTATAAAGGTGTTGATCTCCAATGAAATGGTGTATATGATAATATTTTTTTTTGAAATAATTTTACATACCACTATAAATAACCTTTCTAGCATTTCGGTATGCTAGAATAATTCTACAGTAAAATTACAGGCTGGTTGCTCTGTAGCTAATTTTTAATGGCACCTAAATTATTTAGTACTATCATACAAATGGTTACAAAATCACATGTCTTGACAAGACTTTTGGTTTTATAAGTGTAATATTCAGTCTGAACCAATTTACAAGTCTACCAGACACGTCTAGGAATAGACAATATTCAATATATAATACGCTTTATCGTTAGAAAAATTTGAGTTAAACTTTTTCATATAATCTTCTAATTTATCCGAGTTTTATTGAATTTATATGCTTTTAAATGGACTTCTATAAAATAGTCCTCTTGTTTTTGGTTGACACAACTAAACTCCGAAACGAATTTCACTGAAGTCTTTCGGACAATTAAGCCCGTAAGCCACAAGGCACCAGTCGTTTATGTCAATCAGTGATTTAACCTTTCTTGGAATGATCCACTCGTAAATCTAAATCATCACTTCTTGGTTGCTTTCGATCTTTTCACCTAAAGCACCACCGTTTCCGGATTCTTTCTTGTTTAAAACGTAACTCATGTAACAGTTCCATCCGATACTGAATACATTGACCGATAATAATCTAAACTGAACAGGAACCATATAGAAGTTAAACATTTGGAAACCAGGCCACACTATCCAATTGGTTGTTAATGTGGACCACCAGCTGGTTGTCAATTTACGATTCACTTCTTCAACTATAGGCTTATTGTTTTCAAACACAGTCATGACACTGAAATAAAGTGGAATACTGATAATTGGAGCAAAAATCAATTGATCAGCTGCCACTTTTAAAACTGTAGATGCAATTTCTGGCTTAGGGCCACTGGTAACTTTGATTCTGTTCAATAATTTGTACCAATTGTCACCGATTGGGGCAAATATGATAGAACCGTAGGCAATAGCTCTTAATGTTCTTGGATAATCATAACCTTTATCCTTTTCTGGGTTGAAAAGTGATTGAGCCAAGTAGTCACCAGATCCGAAAAGAAAGCCCGTGGTCAACACATTGGTGGCTAAAGGTCTCTTCAAAAGAAGTTGATTGTATTTGGAGAAAAATGACATGATACTGGGTGGATGCTATGGTATTGATTCAGTCTTGGGTTTATGAATATGGAGATACACTTCGGTTCTGATACGAATTGTTGATTATATGATCTAAGGTTAGATCTTATCTATGATAACAATTGAGATGCTTAAGTAGCTTCAAAACAGCAACGGGGAAGTGATGATAGCAACGGACTTCGAAGCACTAGAATCCAAGAGCAATGGGTAATTGGTCAAGTGAGCAAAGGTAGAGATGAGTAGTAGTCCGCAACTGCCAGTTATCTACAGTACGTGCGATTAAAGTTTAGTTAGAGATAGTGGACCAGATGAAAGATCGAGAAGAAAGATCTGGACGTGATAAATACGGCTGGTGATGCGTCTTTGGTTGATAAGTAGTATTGTGATTTTTCAGACCATTTTGTTGATCTGGTTGAAAAATTGGTGAATTGTTTGGTGAGTTGAATCAGTCCAATTGTGCGTTATCTCTGGATTTTCCCCACTAAATCCCACATTTACTTAGAATCAAGTGGAATTGGTAGCACTTCCTTGCGATTGCTAGACCAACACGTCAACTGATCTGGTTGGGTATTTTTCCCCAAAAGAGGGTGACATTAGCATCGCGATACTTTTCCAGTAGATATATTTTTACCACTACATTGTAGCACTATTTTAGTTATATAAATAGAATACAATGCAAGTTTCTAAACTCTTACAATCATTATGCAGCGTTCGCTGAGTACTGTCAGTACCAATCGGAGCTAAGGGTTCTACGTTCTACCACGTTTACATATTATATGTCGATTCCACCAAAAATAGATGGCTATTTATGCCAGTTATAGACGTGGAACTTTCACACAATCCTATTGTTAAAGGCCTCACCAAGTTTCATTTCGGCCAGTAGGATTGTTCGATAAGAGAAAAAAAAAATAGTCTGATAATTAGGTAAGTTTACGATTGTTAGGTGGGGGAAAAGAATAAGATATAGTGGAAGGAGGGGACATGTACGAACGAGGACAATAACCTGAATCCTTTAATTCCAATGGTCAATTTCTGGTGGTGGTTGTCGTCGGAGGTAACCAGACATATGAAATGAAATTTTGTTACATTCCATGTTTCCATCTTATCCTCATTCTCATTCTAGTTGTTACTGTATCACCCGCAAATCCGAGGCTTATGTCAAATTAGCCCTTTGAACAGATCAAACTTCTCCTATAATTAGTACAAAAATATCAAAAATTCAAGACCAATGGTTATTGACCATTTTCTACCAGTAATAGTCGGCGAAAACGATCTTGTTTAGATCACACGACTTGACTTAATTGGTAAAACGTCCTTAACCCCTTTTTCTTTCCACAAAGGCAAAAATAACGGTTTGGTTAACCACTCAACACATTTTTGTGTGCTGCCGTCTTTTCAGTGGTTGGTATATTTTTTTTTTGGTGGGTTGTGTATGTATGTGTAGGTGTGGTTGTGTATGTGTGTGGGTGAGTGTGGTTGTGGTACAGTAGTGGGCAGTTCCTCACCATCGCACCAACAAGTTATTTTCTAACTACCAAGATAATAATTGCGGTATTAAGCATCCTCGGCTAATCCATCGATGCCCAACCCTAACATAATCCCACTATCAAGAATTAAAAGTCTAATTAGATGAAGGGTATATTTTCCATGATTATGGGGATTATTTCCTTTTCCATAGTTTTACGAAGGGTAAATCTAACGCCCCAATTAAGACGCTAATGGCTCGCTTGTATAAACACTTGGCACTGCATGGACTTGACGTCCCAACGCCCAGCGGGCTAC